>VZTB01014409.1:116408-132946 GCA_013397245.1 Thryothorus ludovicianus | reverse complement strand
TATTTGGAAGTGATGCTCTCTTGGAGGGCTGGGGGGTGGGTCAGGGTCCCAGGTTTTGTCCTGTGGGACCATGAGGGTCCTTCCCAGTGGGAGCAGGTGTGGATGCTGTCCCTGAGGAGCAGAGCCTCACCCACAGTGAGGATGGAGCTGTAAAGGACTGAGCTGTAAAGGACGGAGCTGTAAAGGACTGAGCTCCAGAGAATTCTCTCCCAACAGCAGCACCTCCTGCTCCTCCTGTTCCTTCTGCACCTCCTGCTCCTCCTGCTCCTCCTGCTCCTCCTGCTCCTCCTCGGGTTCTGAACCAAAGCCAGTGAGGAGCTGAGTGCAGCCCCCAGCCCCAGCCTGAACCCCTGGGGATCTGTGCCCTCCCCAGGAGAAAGCCCCAGAGGGAGGGACTGCCCCAAACTGAGCCCTCCCCTCACCTTGGAGCTGCTTTTGTCCCTCCTCAGCATCTCTGAGGCAGCAAGATGGGAGAAAATTCCCTGAGAGAAAGAAAGGGAAAAAAACCCAAAAAAATCCAAACCTTTAACAGTGATGAAGATATTCACTTTTCACTTTTTTGTTTCTAAATGTCTTTACATTTATCTTTTTTCCTGCTTCTGAACTACCAAAAATGTAATTTTCTGGGCAGGCACTGATCTTAGGGTGTTCAGAAGCTACTGTCTAGTAAACTGGTGATAAAGACAATTGTTAAGTGATGATAACCTACCTGATTTAGCATTGATTAAAAATAATTGCTTTCTGGAAAAGATTCCCTTATAAGTTAATGCTTCTGAGGAGATCATAAGATTATTAAACATCCTTCTGCTGTCACAAAGAATGATCTGAGCTTTCATTAGTGACAATTAGCACAGTCTGAGAGCAACTTTGTTAGGAAGTGACTGCCTTAGTCTGCATCTCCTGCATGTAGAATCACAGAATGAACTAGGCTGGAAAACACAGTTGATTAGTCAGTTCAATTAAAAAATCCAAAGTCAAATAAGAGTCTTTTAAGGTTAAGAAAAAAATATCCCAAGGTTTACATTTAATTTTATTACATTATTAGTTTTTATAGGATTCTCAAGTCTACCTAATTTAAATATATTTCCAGTGATGTAGATGGTTCGGTAATTTTATTATAAAACTTGAAAACTTGCATTGGTTTTGACTTTCAGAAATGCTTGATAACCTGAGCAGTTTATTATAACAGCAAATAATTCAGAAGACTCAAGGAGCAGGAGAAAGTTCAAGGTTTGTTCATTGGGCAGCAGTTTTGTGTCACCAGGTGCAGTGCCAGTGAAAGCAGAGGTGTTTGAAGAGAGGACGATCCCTGAAATATGTCAAAAGTAAATGAATGTGAGAGTTTTTGGGGGAAATCTTTGAGAAAAATGTTTTCAACATAAAAAAAAAGGTGATGTTTTCACTTGTGTCTGCAGCCAAGTCCTTCAGTCAAAAGCTGGCGAATCATTTTTCTCTGTGTTTTATTCTTTCTGTTTTCTCTGATAATGCCTTTTGCAGGATACACTTTTCAAAATACCAAGAGATAAGCAAGACCATATCATTTTCTCAAAACTTAATTGAAATTACCATAAGGAGAGTGTAAATTTAAATGGAGCTCTGCATTTAATGGTCCAGCTGTGCACCTTTCAGACCAATATTCTCTCACAGATTTGGGGAGACCTACCAAGCTGATCACATCTTTCCCAGCTTTTGCATTATTCCTTCCTTTTAATCCCTCTGTACAGAAGCTGCTATGTGTAACTCTTGATAAAATAAAATTTTCTGCAATTTTTTTGAATNATAGAAATAGAAATAGAAATAGAAATAGAAATAGAAATAGAAATAGAAATAGAAATAGAAATAGAAATAGAAATATATAGTTCTGTAGAAGATTGGTGGTAGCTTCTCTTTCTATTTCGTTTTAAACTTGTAGGTGGCACATCTGTAAGACAACTTCAACATTCCTCATATGAGAGCCTCATCATGTTATTAATTTACTGTCTGCTCTAAAATCACTCCTTTATTTCCTGGTTTTGCTTGGGGATTCAGTCAATCAGAACTATTTGTGCATGTTCTAAATATTTCATTTTCTTATTTCATGCTTTCTCTCTAGAAAAGTAATTATAGAGTGTGCTAGCACTCAAGTAAATCTAGATCTAATGTAAAGAACATTAAAATAACAAGAGTTTTCTGATTATATGAAGAATGGACAGGAGTAAATAGTAATGACATTGCATGTAATCCAGATGTGTCCTGAAATAGGGGGACATTTTATTAGAGTGGCTTAATAGCATGAAATACTTGAAGTTTGGTGTCAATTTTGTCTCTAATGTTTATTGAGTTGATGCTGCCAGATGATTAATAAATGGAAAATTGGTACCACTCAGTGCGTGTGAGATGTAACAGATACAACCACAGTTTGGTTTAAGTAACATTCATCAAATTCCAAAGGAAATGCTGTTCCAACAGTGAATCAGAAAATAGGTAGGGGGATAAAAAAAGGATAAAAAGATCTGGTTTTCATCCTGGCTGCTAAAGTGCAGCTAAATTAGTGAGTCACCTTTATTCGGTTTGTTTTATTTTTTATTTTTAATTCTGCACAAAGAGGATTAAAAATATTAAAGATTTCCATTTGCAAAAGAGAAATGTGTAAATTAACAGAGGTTGTAACCTCTGTTGGATGGAAGGAGGATGTCTACATGTATTTATTAGGACGTTCTGGAACACTCTGTCTGAACTTATTCCACATTCTCTGCCTGCAGTTGTGTGAATGTCCCCCAGCAGAAGGTTATTAACCACGAGCAGATGGCTTCTGCCCTGGTGGTGCCACTCAGTGCCCTCCCTGCCATGCACCAGGCCCTGGGAGGAAGGAACAGGAGCACAAAAGAATAAATAAAAACAAATAACAATAAGGATAATAATAAAAATCCCTGTAAAATGGTAACGAGGGGGGTGTGCAGCCCCTCTCAGCGAGCGCTCAGCAGAGCAGAAGTGTGGCCTCAGTCACGGCGCTGTGACTCATTATTGGAATATTAAATCCTCTGCCCAAAGGCTGGGAGCAGTGATGCAGGAGGAGCTCACGCTGGGGAGCTGAGAGGGGCTGGGGAATGGATCCGGCAGCGGCGGCTGCTGAAGGCTCGCGTTTGTTTCCTGACACACAAATTCAGAATCAAACACGAGGGTCCCCTGCATTCCTGTGAGAGCACAGAGCACGCTGCTTACTGACTGTGAAATGTTGTTGCTGTTGTTGTGGCAATAATAGAAATTATTCTCGTTTTTACCAGCTTCAGTTCTCTGAGGAATAAGGAAATGTCCCTCTGGAGCTGCTGCAAGTATGACATTTTATTTCGTAAATTATTTCTCTGATTTGGACAGGGCAGGATGTTCATTTTCAGCATTAGAATAATATTTTTCTATTAGCCTAGGAAGGGCATTACTAGAATGAATATTCTTCTGGTGCTGCTCTCCATCATTATAATGACAGCACAGGAATTATAATATTAGCCTAATTCTAAAAATTTTCTACCTTGTGCTCATTTTCTATTCCTGATTGTTTCAGCATCTTTGCATAATACATCTGGTACACAACTCTTCTGTTGTAACCATAAAAGTATTAATCCCTGGTCACTTAATAACACTTCAGATTCTTTATTGTAATATCTAAAAGCCTCTTGAAGTTTGAATGGAGTCCCAGTTTCCTTATGGTCTTTACCCTGTTGTGCCTTCTTAGCCAGCTATCTGTATTTGTAACTTTAGAAAAAGAGAACAAAATTTGATGTTAAATGGAAGCATGGGGGGCCTTCAGGGAAGGGAAGACTGGAACCTGAGAAAGCCAAAAAAGGTGGGCTCACAGTAGGCTGCTATTTCAGCATTGTAGTTCTCTTATTTTATATTTTGTGGCACAACGTACATTCTGTCCTTTTTCCAATGATGGCACTGGAAAGATTTTGCACTTCTTTGCATTGACAAGGGGAGTCCAATCTTAAACATCTCAGGTTCATTGTACCATTAAAGAAAATGCCCACTGACCAGAACTGGGCTCCACAGCAGCCTGTTTACCAAATTGCTTTAAACAGCAAAGAGAAAATACCAAAGAAAATGATGGGCTGAAGATTCCACTTTGTTAAGGGGTTGGATGTCTGACCTCATTAAGCAGCTGAGGCAGGGTAATATTTTTTTTTGCACAGAATGCAGCAAGGAGAAGGTTCAGGCAGGAATTCAGGAACTTGGCCAGTTGGAAATTCAGATACACGAGGAACTCAGAGCTGACTGGAAACTGGGTGGAGCATTTGGGAATTCGGGTGGCAGGTCCCACTTATAAATTTATTGCCAAACGGTTCTTTCATGAGTTCTGCATTTCCTTTTTCTGAAGATTTGAGGCAAGAACATGTGGTTCTTTATGCTATGTGCATGACCAAACCAATAAAACTTACTGATGCTAGGAAGAACAGTTATGAGTTCCTGCCATTTTTAATTGTCTAGCTTGGAAATACAAACTGTCCAGACTGAGTTTATTGTTTTCTAAACCAAGTGGTCAAGACACATGCTTTGCCTCTCCTCTATTGATTGTATTTGAAATAGATTGAATCCAGGAATGGTTTGAAGAACAGCCCTGGAAGTTGAAATGTGATTAAACCAGAGACAGTATAGAGGAGAAAGTGCTGGAAACTTTGGTTTGCCTCTTCTGGCTGAAATTAGTTTGAAATGCAGGATAAACTTTCACCCTCATAGTCTCCTGTGATAACCTACTTGGCACAAACAGCAGTTACAGAGAGCTATGAGCTGAGCCTGCTTGTGGCTGGGTTTAAAAGCAAAATCAAGAGCTAGATTTGGATGTATTTTTGTGAATTTGCATCATTGCTTTATAAACTCTGTGAAAGCACATGGAATGCAAATCCTGATTTAGATGCATAAAATTTTGAACTTTAAGTATTTAAAATAGTATTGAGTAATCATTTTATTATTTGCAGTTTGGAAAACATTAATTCTGCATGAGTGTTACTTTGTTTTCTTTGAAAATTTTGTTGTGCTTTAGAATGGCAACCTACCAGAGCATTTTACTTGTCTAGAAAGCATTTGTGTATCTGGGTTTAATGAGTGTTAAGGAGTAATTTGCAAGCTCTGTGGTCAGAGTACTTGCCATTGATTTGCAGATTTCAATACACAAACCGAAGAAATTTATAGAAAACTTTAAATTTGAGGATTTTGACTTTAAAGGCTTTAAGTCATTGTCTCTACTCTGTGGAGCTGCTGGTTCAAATGACATGTTGATAGCACCAGATAACGATATTAATTAGAATATTTTGTTCATCAGTGAATACTTTCAAATACTGCCCTAAGCAAACTTAATTAAGGAGCATAAATACAGTTTGAAAACTAGGCTTAATGCAGGTACAAAGAAATGGTATTTCAGAATAATTTAGGAACACAATATCAACCCTGGTGGTTTCTGGAGGATGTGAGGCTCTTGTTGAATCTTGGATTTCAGTGGCAGTCATCTGATCTAATTTATAGATCTTGATCATATTTTGGTGACTTGATGGAGTCTAATCACTGCTGAGCACATAAGTGACAAATTTTCCTCTTCTTATCTGCACATTCTTCTTGGGCATATCTTGATTGATTTCTGTTTGTATTGGTTTTAATTCTCTAAACATTAAGAGAACAGTATGGACAATATAATTGTTATTGTCTGTGCTGCTGCTCTTTCATTTTTGGGTTTTTTCATGAAGAATTACACTGCAGGATTTTTGCTTGTTCCTTTTGTTTTTGTTTTGCTACTGGCTGCTCACAGCAGGAGATAATGGTAAATGCTTTATTTTCCACCATCTTTTCACTGTATTTCCTCCCTGAAATTTCTACTCAGTCTTTCTGTGGAATTTTTAGTTTCATCTCTTAAAAATGGATTTGTATAAGATAGTTTAGATGCATTTATATTGCATGGCTTAAACATGTAAGTGGCCAAAGCATTAGTTAGGGCTTTTAGACTTTCCTTCTGCTCTACTTATTGCCTTGGGCAATTAATTTGAGAGAAATATGGATGCTTTAGTGAAGGGGAATAAGTTGAAAGAACTTTATTTCTTAGTTTTAAATATATACTGAATACAGGTAGAATGTGAGGCTTGTTTAACATAATATTCCAGTTTAGTTATTGTATAACAGAGTAAGAGATCCCTGAGGAATTTTTTTAGCAAGGTAAAATAGAATCACAAACACTCCTTATTATTGCAAAAGTTTCCTTAATCACATTGCTTAAACTCTGCAATACACTGTAATGCTTATTAGTGATTTTTCATTTTCAGCTGTCAAATAATTCCTTTTGCTAACTCTGGAAATAGCACTCTCAATATTTTCAGTTTTAGTTATAGATGATTTATATATGACCAGACAGCTGATAAAATAAAGAACTATTGTGTTTTCCACTGTGTTGCATTTAGAGGTTCAGATGCAATTTATTTGATTTGTAATATTTTATAAAAGTTTCCTCAACTAAAATTCTGTTAGTGATTCTTGTTGTCAAAGGTAATGAAAGGAAATTAAATGTTCTTTGACCTGTAATGACAACAGATGGTCAGGGTCTAAACAAGAAGAGAGAGAAATAGTCTCATGGTCTCTTTTTGTTCCTATTTTCCAAAGAAAACTCTACATTATCAAAAGTCCCTTTAATCAGAGACACTGAAATGTATTTTCTATTCAATGGGCTTGTGTGAGGAAATAAATAAGAGTTTGCTATGCCATTTCCAATAATAGTTCTCCATTTCAGATTTTCCTTGTTATTATTTTGTTTCCCAATTTGAAATTTGATTTGGTTTTGAGTGGGAAGTATCCCGAGAAAAGTGGAGAAGGTTCTTCAAGGGACTCATCAAGACAGCAATGAGTGTTTCAAAGTAAATATGTAAATAGGTATTTTTTATTTTTTGCTTGCTAGTTGTTTTTGTTTGTTTGTTTGTTGGGAGAGAGAGATGCACTAAACCTGGGGCTGGTTAGGATCTGTATCCTCTGGTATGGAAAAGTCTTTAACTTTCTTGGTTACTTTATTTTTGTTTTTTAATTTGAAGCAAAGTACATAAACTAGCATAGCTAATCATTAAGATATAGTCAGGCTAAGTGATATTGAGTTAATAGAATTTAAAATGAGAATAAAATCTTAGCAATTCTGAACTACTTGGATTTTTAAAACCTTTAAGTTTAATATTTCAGGAGATTTTGAGACAGACAGCTTTGGAAATGGGACACACTAATACTGTATTTCAACCATTGATGCCTTCTTGAGCCCATTCACTTTTTAAATGTGCCCTGTACTCAGCTAAATTGGGTTGTCAGGAGAGGAAAATGTTCAAAAGTACCAAGAGGCTGTGGATAGTTGAATGCTGAAAATGGATCACCTGTACTATTGGAAAGAGCTGATGCAGGGCATTTGTGTTCTTCACCCTGTGTCTAATTCTTACACTTGTAGTCCTGTCTCCTTTCTTTTCAGACCCCTCTTCAAAAGCCTGCAGAATGTTTGTAATTTTCTTTCCACGATGATCCTTGCACATGATGATGAAATGAAATCTCAGAGTCTTTTCATAAAGTACTGAATTCTGCAATTCTGTTGTAATGGTGACGTTATTTCTGTAATTCTTTGTTGGTCCTTTTAAATAGGAAAGCCTATTTGTGTTCCATTTGTTTTGATTTATTGATGCAATCTGCAATAACAGAATAGGTTCCTCTCATCTTCTCCTACATGCACCCAGTTATTGCCTTCATCCCTTTTCCCACAACATTGCAAGAGAGGATTGAATTGGAGTGCTTCCTTAAGTGCCCCCTATTTGTATCTGTATCAATCCCTTTTTAATATCATATTTTTACAGTTTGTTCTATTAGAATACAATAAAATAGAATGTGGCAGTGGTACTTTTTAAAAAATCCACACCACTTTTTATGCCTGAGTGAATCCCTTCATTATAAACAACTTCACCAACAAAATAAACAATGGAGAGAGACAATTTAAGGTGCAGAGTTTGTTTATTTCAATAATTTTGTGCAGAAGATTTTTCCCAAAGCAGAGGTGCTTGAAGAAAAATTGTGAAGTCTTCTACTTTTATAAAAAATGTCTGAAGCTTCTTGGATTTATGGAATTTTAAGTAGTGCAAGTAGTATGATTTTTATATCATAAACTCTGTATAATAAATGTTATTGGTCAGCCTTGGGTACTGCATTGGGTCTGGCTAAGTAGAATTTCTAGAGCCATATCGAGTGCTTACTTGAAAATGTAAAGAAAGGCAGAAAATGCTTTTCCTTCAGCGATATATTTCAATTATTGATCTTTCTCCTTTAGTGAGTGTGGCCAATGTTGTTGCTTTGAACTTTAATAAAAAGTGCCCATGATTCCAAGACAGAAAAAAGGAGATAAACATAAGATCAATCAGAAATCACTGCTTATAATCTCTTGTAAATTTTTTGGCCAATGAGAAAGGAAGGAGTGATCCTTGTCTGTCCTACCTCCTTTAACCTTACTAGTGGTTGTAAATTACTGCCATTAATGAAGATTACTCTTTTAAGGGTAGGACCCTTGAGATGAGAAAATCAACATTTTAATAAATTACAGGGGGCAGCTTATCATGTGAAAACCTGAGTTACTTGGCTTATATTTACATGACTTTTCTTCCCCTTTCTTAAAACTTAGGACTTGGTATTTCTATGCTTTTGGAGCTGGGGAAGAAATGAATGATCACTGCATTTGGGCACAGAGCCTGTCCTTGGTCCCAGCCCCTCTCTGCAGCACTCTGGCTGAACCAGAATTGTGCTGGAACCCTGAGCCTGTCCTTGGTCCCAGCTCCTCCCTGCAGCACTCTGGTTGTACCAGAATTGTGCTGGACATGGATCCTGTCCTTAGTCCCAGCCCCTCTCTGCATTTCAGGGTCCCAGCCCCTCTCTGCAATGCTCTGTGTCTGAAGCAGAATTGTGTTGGACATGGATCCTGTCCTTGGTCCCAGCTCCTCTCTGCATTGCTCTGTGCCTGAACCAGAATTGTGCTGGGCATGGATCTTACCCTTGGTCCCAGCTCCTTTGCATTGCACTCTGGCTGAACCAGAATTGTGGTGGAACCCCGAGCCTGTCCTTGGTCCCAGCCCTNCAGGGTCCCAGCTCCTCTCTGCAATGCTCTGTGCCTGAACCAGAATTGTCCTGGACATGGATCCTGTCCTTGGTCCCAGCTCCTCTCTGCATTGCTCTGTGCCTGAACCAGAATTGTGCTGGGCATGGATCCTATCCTTGGTCCCAGTTCCTCTCTGCAATGCTCTGGCTGAACCAGAATTGTTCTGGGCACAGAACCTATCCTTGGTCCCATCTCCTCTCTGCATTGTTCTGTGCCTGAACCAGAATTGTGCTGGACATGGATCCTGTCCTTGGTCCCAGTTCCTCTCTGCACTGCTCTGTGCCTGAACCAGAATTGTGCTGGACACAGATCCTGTCCTTGGTCCCAGCCCCTCTTTACATTGCTCTGTGCCTGAACCAGAATTGTGCTGGAGCCCTGAGCCTGTCCTTGGTCCCATCTCCTCTCTGCAGCACTCTGGTTGAACCAGAATTGTGCTGGACACAGATCCTATCCTTGGTCCCAGCTCCTCTCTGCAATGCTCTGGCTGAACCAGAATTGTGCTGGGCACAGATCCTGTCCTTAGTCCCAGCCCCTCTCTGCAATGCTCTGTGCCTGAACCAGAATTGTGCTGGAGCCCTGAGCCAGGAGGGCTGACCCAGTGGAGCACTGTGTGTGTGACATCTAATGAAAGGTTGAACTGCCTGTCTCTGAGGTGGCGCAGCAGATCAAATCACAGAGGATCAGGCAGAGAGATGTTGCCTTGCTCTGAGTGACAGAAGTTAATAATTAGTGACAATGATTGACAGATCCACTCCATCTGCCGCTCCGACGCCCAGGAGCAGTTATTCCACAGCTGTCTGCAGGCACAATGAACTCCTCTGGGAGAGAGGGATGGGCTCTGATTGACAGCTGCCTCCAAGAGAGACAGGCCACTGACAGCAAAGTCACTGTCAGCAAAAGCGTTGAAGTCTCCCCCTGTTCCCTGGAAGTTTCACTAGCTGTATACATTTATTCTCTTTCATTTATCGTGTCAGGTGGGGTTTTAAATATATTATTAGCCAGTCATTTTCTTAACTGCAGGGTTTTTTTTTTTCCAGTGGTAGTGTAGAGATCCATACACAGCGAGATGATTTCACCTATCTGCAGCTGAGTGAAAGAGTGTAGACCAGCATACTGACATTATCTAATTAATCTGTCTTTCTGTCTGCTGGGAAAGGAGAAATATTGCATTACTTTCTCTCTATATTGAAATTTTGAATGTTCAAGTAACAACGTTGCACTTTTTGTGTTTCCAGTTGCAGAAAAATATTTGGAAATGTTTTATAATTTAAGTCCGTTGTATTATCCTTTCAGATTTGCAGTATTATAGTAGAAATAGAAGTTGGTTTTGACAGAGATAGTAATCTGTGGGAGTTTCTTTTAACAACTTTGATTTGTAACCTAAAATTGTACTAAAACCAACAAAGACAAGCCAACTAGGTCCTGCATTCTGTAAGGTAGATATATGTAAGAAAATTTATTGTAGCATTCTTAACATATTAATTTCATCACTCTACCTAATTACAGATTATTTGTTCTATGAAAGTAGGTGAAAATAACATTAATTTTTTGTGGGTCTCATTTCATAATACTTAGAGCTTTCAATGTTTGGGAGGATTTAAGAGCATAATTCTTTTTAGATTTTGTTTTATTTTGTTCTA
Organism: Thryothorus ludovicianus; assembly: GCA_013397245.1. Classification (NCBI taxonomy): domain Eukaryota; kingdom Metazoa; phylum Chordata; class Aves; order Passeriformes; family Certhiidae; genus Thryothorus; species Thryothorus ludovicianus. The sequence goes on along the minus strand of VZTB01014409.1, from coordinate 122,188 downwards.
TTTTCTTCTAAATTACATCAGTATAAGCAGAATATGTTTATCCAAACCCTGTATAAAATTGCAGATGTGAAACATTAGATGCCAAGGCATTTCCATTTAACAGGAAGTAGGACTTACCCTACCATGGATATAAAAGGAAATTCTGTGATCCCTTCATAATTGCCTCCTTTCTTCCCTCTAGCATATGAGGGAAAAGAATGGAATTGCTGCTCCAACAGATCCCTGTAGATGCTGTAGGAATTCTTTGAGGATGTTTTATTTGCTCCAAGGTGAGGTCTTTCATTAATCAAATATTGTATACTTAGAAGAGGAGATCTCTGTTGAATTTTATTCCTCTTTCCTGTTTCATTTTGACCCCCTCTCCACATTTTCTCTTGCTATGTATTTTGGATTGCCTGGCTCCACAGAAAGCTGTCAAATGTCAAATGAAACAAATACTGAAAGCAGCTTCATCTTTGATCTTTTCATAACAACCCTCACTATGTTTTTGGTGATAAATACAATGCTTTAAATTTGAGTTTGCTGTTTTTAAAAAATTTCAACCAATTCCCGTGGGATTTTTTTAAAGTGGTCAGATGATCTTCATGCACAGGTTGTTTGTGACAGTCAAAGGGGAAACCAGAATGGATTCAGTCATAACAGAGAGTTTTTCTGCAGGAAGGCTTGGTTAGCTTCCATCTTACAGTTCTCTTGTTATATTATGGTGCTAAAATCTCTGCTGCTGCTCCTGTCAGGCCAGGAGGGAAATCCAACTCCATACAGAAGAGCCCCACCATTGCAATATTCAAAGTAAAGGCTCCAGAATCATTGTGATCCCATTGGTGGGCATTCATTTACTCTGGATTTAAGCCTCTTCAAACTGTATTTTAGAATAGCTTCCATACAAAATACATGTGGGTTATAAATGTGCTCGAATATGGTGGCAGTATTGACAAATGCCTGTTTTGACAAAGAAAGGTTTTTTGTTTATATCTGACTTTATTGCAGTTTCCCTTTTCTTTCACTGGTTTCTCCTGGTCTCATTCCCCTCCACAAAATGAAGGGTGAACAGACTGATTCTTTTACTGGGTGGTTCCCTAAAGCTTGAGGACATTTGTGCTTGACATGCACAGTTCTACTCAAAGAGTGAGATTGGGATTCTGAGGGTTCAAATGTTCATCAGCCAAACTGCAGCACAGCTTGCCGTGGTTTTGAAGTGTATTTTTCAAAGAAGAAAGTTTAAAATTACTTTTGAATTGTTCTATGAGTGTAAATTAAAGGCTTTGTAGAATCAAACTTTCTGACATTTCTTTATGGTTATGGAAGTGATCTGTTACACAATTTGATCTATATTTATGACAACACAAAGTTAACAAATCCACTTTAGTAGCAAAAATACAAGCAAATTAAAGGCAAAATAAATAACTTGTCTAACCTCTATAATTTGGTCTTCCTAACATCTGGTTCAAATCTTATATAGTTTTGGATTTATGGTAAAAAAAATTTGTTCATAAGTTTTCTCTTTGTACTTTTACTGATTATTTGAGATTTACCACCATCTTTGAAGTTCTTAGCAAACCAATATGCAAGAAAACAGCCCTCACTTCTTTCTGGTGATAAAAATTCTGAGTTTCTTGAGCTCTTACTCTGCCTGCACCTACCCCTAACATCATTTAGCTGCAATGGCTGTGGCAGAACAGAATTGAGACCAAATCCAGAGAAACCATCTGCAGAGTTGCTGCTGAGGGATGACCAATTACTGAATTTACAGGGTAGGGTTTACTTCAACGGGGCAACAAATGGAATATTTTCCCTCTATTTATGTGTTAGTGTTTTGGGAGGTGTTTTCCCTCATTTCTGTTTTGTTTTGGGGGGATTTTGTTCATTGTAGGCACAGTTTGTGGTGATGGGGAATGGGGCTGGGCTGAGCCTCACCCCTGATGGGCTCCAGCTGTGTGAGACAGGTGAGCTGAAGGGAAAGAGACCTGGAATGCTGAGGGGCATGGAGCAGTCACAGAAGGGTGCAATGCATGCAGGAGGAATGGGATAAAGGTTGTGAGGAAGGACAACAACTCAGTAGAGCTTGGAACTCTTCACAAGGTCAGTCACACGTTCTCCTTCAGTTGATTGCTTCATTTGCTTTGGTGTGGTTTTTTGCCAGTTTTTGTTTGGTAGGGTTTTTAAAAAAATGAAATTGAAAAGAGCCTTGTATCTTAATTCTTTGGCCAAATTTGCTTGCAGTTAATTAACCAGATGGAGGTGGTCATTGGGCATGTAGGGAGGACTGCTGTAATTTATAAATCTATAAAACTATTGAAAAGAGAGATACCATCATCACTCTCCCTCTGCCCTTCTCCTATGGCTCTGTTTGCCTCCGAACTTAAACCAGTTTACACTTGAATATTTAGACTGGATCCCTCTGACTTGCTTTTGCTTTTCACTGTGATAAACAGCAGACTCTAATATTTTTTCCCTGGATTTTGTGCTCTGAAGGTATCTATAAGACAGAAACACTTATTGAGGATTTGTGCTTTTCCTTTTAATGGTAGCAATTCCAGGAAATTGCTGACTCGAAAAATCCTGGTGTGCTTTTATACATTGATTATTGAATAGTTTTGACTAAAGAACTTAGACTTCCTTAAAGCTGCTAAAGGTAGTAGAGATCTTCCTTGAAGGATCATGAATGCTGTGCTGCTTTTTTCCTATTTGCTTTTTTGGAATGTGTTTTACCATATGCCATTAGAAATGTGGTGAGAAAGTTCTTTCTTATGTAACATGAGTGTTCAAACCACCAAAGATTAATGCTTCTTTTTGATTACCACAAACATCAAGAAAGTGCATACCTAAAGGGTGGAATTGGCTGCTGGCATTTGAAAGGAACTTCCATGCTTTAGCTCCTTGGGTATTCATTAGTTTTGTTTTAAGAATGTCTTGTCAGTCATTAGGTTACAATTAATTTAAGTAATGCAGATATAAGTGCACAATCACTGTCATCCTGCTCTGGGAAGTAGTCCTGGATTGTCTCTCTGCTTGCCTTCCAAGTAATTATTTAGGTAAATTAACTAGAAAATTCTGGGTTACTACAGTGAAATAAAGTTCAGCATACAAAGTTATTTCAGTTACTGCAAAGCCTGTAAAAGAAAGAGCTCTTATGCAATGTAATAGTATAACATTGCTAAACTAAAGCAAATTTATTGTTTTATTTTAAGGGGAAAATCACATTACCCTTCTATTAAACTATGTTGATTTTTCCAGAATGTTTTATTTTGGATAGTCAATAGTCCAGTTGTGTGCCTTTTCCCATCTCAAGCCTTTCCTTGATTCACAATTTGATTAAAAGATCCGGAAAGATCAAGGCCAACTGAGAGAGCTGCTTTGCTGGAGCTGAGGGGCAGAGGCTACAGCTTGGAGACTGAAGCTTTGGGCTTTGTGGACACATTCTTTCAGTCTGAGGCTTCATTTGCAAAGTTCACTGTCCATGCCTGTTAGCAGTGAAAGTCAAGTCTTGTTGAGTGTCTGTTTGCCAGCACAGCAGGAGGTTCATCATCTGTCTTGGAGCAGGGCTGCTGTCGTTTCAGCTGACATGTACAAGAGGCAGCATGCCTCGCAGAAATAAGTGTGTGATAACTATACAGTGAACAAAATATTCTTAAGGCATTAGGAAGCTAAACATATCTCACTGTGTTACACTTCATCTCCACAATTCAAAATGACACGTTTTTATAAGTTCAACAGTTATAATGGAATGCATGTGTCTGGCCCTGTGAACGTGACTCTTTAAAACCCCTGAAGTTTTATGGACTGCTTTGCAGCACGGACCTCTATAGAGACAGTTTTTAAAGAGAAGGGGGGAGAACCTTCATCTGCTAAAAGTGTGGTTAGAAAGAAGCTTCCCCCACTGCTACTCTTAACTCACAATCCTTAAGATACTTAGTGGAATGAGCAAGTATCAGCTGAAAGCATAATTTTTCCATCTTCATAATTTTCTTTCCTTTGTTTTTTGTTTACACATCCTTTCTAGTGTGTGCTGCCTCATCATTATTATTACTTCTGAGCAGATGACCTTACCAGAAAGATGTATCTAGCTGTAATCTTTGTCTCATCATTAACAGCCTGCTGTGAATCTGTTCTTCAGTTAATGGCCATTGATCCAGTAATGCACATTTCCTCAGTGAAACTTCCCCTTCAGAGTGTTACTTTTTCTCCCTCTCAGTGTACAACAATTAACCCTTTTGGCCAGTATAGTGAGATCACCCCAAATGCCACACATAAGCCCTGCAGGGATATGAGGAAACAGATGCTGCCAGCACTTTATTGTTTAATTCTGATTACAGATGTTTTTGCACTCAGGAGATTTGTCTGTCTTGGCAGTACATTTCCCATCCAGTCAGTCAACAGAATGTGAAATAGATTTCTGGGTTGTTTTCACAATACAATATTGAATTACCTCTCAATAGGAAGAAGCAGATCAGGTATTTTTTCCAAAGTCAGAGCAATGGTAAATTACCTGATTCTGTAATTCTGTGTAAGCTTGATTTCAGACCTATATTATTATTATTATTGTAAAGTCCCAGGTTACACATGACTGACTATATAGAAATATAGCTGGAGCATTTATCTGTTTTGGACAGCATGGGATCTGCTGAGCAACAGTTTGGTTCTTTCCTTGCAAGGCTCTTTTTCTCCTCATTTTCTCCCTTTAAAGTGCATTTTAATGTTATTTCTTTATATTGGTCTATGCCTTTGGTCTGTTTTCTCAAATTAAGTTGAATGAGTTATTTCATGTGGAGACTGGAAATGAGCCTTTGCCCCTTGTGGACCTAAATTGTTTTGATGTTGAATGAATGAAGATATTGGCCTAAGGCCAAAATGAAGAGGGGAGCAAAGAAGATTCTAAGCTTTGATTAGAAGGGCTTAGTATTGGCAGGCAGAATATTCAGAAGTGGCATCCATGAAGGCATTGTCCAAAATATTGCCTGCTTCCTAACTTTAAAAATCTTTTGGATCGTGGGAGATTTGTTAGATATCAGGATGCATTAATAGCATGCAAGGTGTGTTTGTTATAGTTCCTTTTTTCAAAACATGTAGACATCAATGGTTGGGTTCAGTTACTTGAATGCCAGGCCCTAGGTTTTAGGCGCTGCCAGTAGCATCTCCAGAAGAGTCTGAATCACAGAATCAGCTGGGTTGGAAAAGACTTTTGAGATCATGAAGTCCAATCTGTGAGCTAACATGACCTTTTCAAGTAAACCATGCACTGAGCAGCACATCCAGCCTGTTTTAGACATCTGCAGGGACAGTGACTCCACCACCTCCCTGGGCAGCCTGTTCCAATGTCCAACCACCCTTTCTGTGAAGAACTTCCTGAAGACCAACTTTGACCTCCCCTGGCTCAGCTCAAGACTGAGTCCTTCTGTCCTATTGCCAGTGGTCTGGGGGAACACAGCCTCATAGGATGGCTCTCTCCCATTGCGTGGTTACAGAGGGACCCTCAAAAGTTCAGGGCTTAGACCATTTGGTATCAGAACTTAGTTACTTTTTCATGGTAACTATGTTAGTTTTACCCTGATACACGTTAATGACATTTCCTGGGTAATGCTTTAACTCCCCTGACATTGTCTGGGTGCAGTGGCCACAGGTGATGTTCCCCTCTTACCTGCTTGGGGTGGCTGTGGAGCAGCAGAGTGCCAGTGCTGAGCTGGGTGGCTCTGGGGTGGTCACATCACCTCACTGGGGCTCTGCTGTGCTCAGAGCCTGCTCAGCAGGGGCTGGGAGCTGCTGTTGGAGCAGTATTGGGGTTT
>VZTB01014409.1:96439-116130 GCA_013397245.1 Thryothorus ludovicianus | reverse complement strand
GGAGGAATGATTGACAAACCTGGCAGGGAATTATCTGGGAGGGGCCTGGGGTATCTGGGACAAACCATCACACCACACCAGAGCAGCTGCTCGCTGTGGTCCAGGGAAGGTTCTGTGTGTGCAGCAGGGCAGGGTTTGTTTTGCTGCTCACCTCCTCCATGGGAATCCATCCTCTGTGTTTGCCATCCACCCACCCCTGCCCTGCCTTCAGCCACCCCTCCTTGGCTGTGAGGAGAGTTGTTAAAGAGGTTTCTCCCTCTCTCCATCCTCTCAGTGGCACAAGGAATGTCACTCGTGGTGATGAACTTTTTGAAGTGGTAAATCTTGAAGGTCAGTCTGAAACACAGGACAGGGAATGCTCATGGCTTTCTTTCCCTGTCTTCCTCCCATGAGGAAGAGTATTGCATGAAAGTAGTGTTGGCAGGGTGATAACCACACCATGCTTTTCCATTGTTTTCCATCAATAAAAAGGCAGAAATAATTTTAGACACACTCCAGGTAAATATAAATTAAAGAAACAATTGTATTTATCATACAGAAAACACATTACCTTGGCATATTCTCAGGAAAGAGCTGCTGCGTAAATCAACGCTCCTTCTTCTAACATATTGCTCTGTAGAACTCATTAAAAGGGTATTTAAATGATACAGTAAACATAAAATTTAGTAATACAAGAACAGGCAATATTTTTTTAATAGTAAAAATCCCCTTCTATAGAACCACTGTATTACAGAACTCCTCCTCAGAGCACATCTCAGTGCCCCTCTGTGTTTCTTGCTAAGTGCATTCTGATGCCACACTGAAATATAAAATAGGTAGAATCAAGCAGCCACCAATGGCTATTTATATGCTAATATACATCCTCTAAGCTGAAGTAGGCACCTAAATCCTATTGCTGCTACTGATGATGGCTACGTTTTAACCTCCATGCAAAAAATGAAAAGTGTTTTTCCTTAAAAAAACAACTCTGTTTCCATAAGATGAAATGTAATTATCTGTTAGCAATTGTCCTTTAAGAGTGGAAGGCATATTTAAGCTGCTAAAAATATTGAAGGCCTAATTCCACCATAATAGCATTTTAATTTCAGCAAATCACATCTCTATTGTTACAGGAGATTTTGCTGTAGGAATGGGGTAAGAGGTCCATCTTAGCTTTTTTTAAGAAACATTTTCCTTTCTTTTAGACATTCAATTAAATCTTCACAATCATCTGACCTTTTGTGGCACAGAGTTTTGCTTACTAAGTAAGAAAACAATGGCCATTAGCATCTAAAAGACTTTGTTTTAAAAAGTAGTTGAAGTTTGATTCTGATGTATTCCTGTCAGAATATGTCCTGGCTGTTGGATTACCCATTTAAGTTAGAAAGCTGGGATTTAATTCACTGCAGCTTTCCATTCAAAATACTTCAAAGTTGGTGTAAAATCCTTCTGTGACTGGGTCTGTGATTTGATTCTGACAGTCATTTAAAGGGTAATGTCAAAGGCAGGTGAATGCAAGGGTGATTGTTCTCTGTTATCAACAAGTACATTTACTTTTCTATTTAAAATTGCTTACTTATCGCCACTTTCATGGTTATGGTTCACATACACGACTGGTACAACTTCAGCATCCCCATTTATGTTGATGATTTTGTACTGTCATGAGAGCAGGGGGTTGATACAAAGCTATTTTGCCAACAGGTACCTCAGATTTCTTTTTAAAAAACTGAGCTTTGCTTCACCTTCTCTACTGCGTGCTGTTCTTACTTATCCTTAGAATTTTTGTTCTACAGGATCAGATGAAAAACTTCTGTGTGCTGGCTTCATTATGATGGCCAGTGTGATTATAAGAGTTATTCATCATTCAGTAGCATAAGGACTTCTGGTACTGTGTAACAGTTTTAGCCCTGGAGCTCAACATTCTAGGCACCTGAATTTGTAATCCCAAAATCTGAAAAAATGCAGCTTTCTCTCACATCAGAAAAAAAAAATACGTAATGTTATTTCTCAATCTGTTTTTCTTGTCTGAACTTTATCTTGGAGTAAGATCTTGAATTTCAGGTAGTCTGTACTGCTTTAGCACGCTAAATTTAGAATTTAGAATTCTAAATTTAGCATGCTGTTTGCTCTGGGTTTTCACTTTTGGGCTTTTCACTTTTAAACACAAACTGGAAAATATTGTTGGGTTGCAAGTAATGCATGCTGAAATTTGTAACCCTGCTGAATACTGCTTAAAATGTGTTCTCATGGTTGTACAATAAAGCAAAATTCAGCTGTGTGGGGTTTGCTCTCAGTATTGTGAGAAGTGCATTAATAAAACCTCAGTTTTCAAAACTATTTAGGTCATGTGTAGTGCAAATGCTTCTGTGTGTTTGCAAAATAACAATACTAATCATTAAACTCAGAAAGGAACAACAATAAGATATTCTTGAATTTGAGAAGTTCTGCTACCTGGATTGGAAATCAGCATTGAGAATTTAAACCTGTGACTATTGATCAAATGTTTCTGCTTTAAGTTGTTTGTTTTTTTAAAGAGTTTAAGGAACAGGTTGAGGAAAGTTATGCAGCACTTTCTTTGTTTAAAAGGAGAATTAATTTTTTTTTAACTCTTTTTATTCTCACCTTCCATTCATTTTTCACTGAAAATACAAAGTCATGCTTTCACTTGTTTAATAGCTCATTTTCTCCAGTTTAAACTTGTGCTTTAAAAACAGTGACATACATTGATTGAAGTCAGACTATTTACAGGCTTAAGTGTCTGTCATATTGATAGGAACTGGAGCAGAATGTCCTTATTCCTGCTTTTAATATCTGTTATTCTGTGTCAGCAGGGAAGGGAAGGCCAAAGTCCTAAAGAGGAGCTAAGGCAGCTCCTGACAGGTTTTTGCCCAAACCCTTGTGCTACCTGGACAGTATTGTGCATAAATAAGGTGCCAAATTATGAAATATGTAGGTGGAAGAGGCCTTCTCTCGATAGTTTGGGAACTGACTGGTACAGCCTGCAGGTTGTCTTCTCTAATATTGTCACTAGAGAGTGATGGCTGCCTTTTAAACCAAAACCTTTGTGAAACGTGACACTTAAAAAAGGGGTCAAATCTCTAAACAGAATAAAAAGATCCTTGCTCTACAGAATGTAGAATTAGCAGGGCCTTATTTTGCAAGATAAAATAAATAGGATACAGTGTGATACTCACATCAGGCAGTCATCATTCAGTTAAAAGCTGGTTATTCCAGCACTAACAGTAGAAGTGACAGGCCTGTGTAGGCATGGTGTGCAGCTGTATGGAACAACCTATTTAGGGTAAATCACCTCTTAATTAAATATCTGTAATGAGCACCCTCTGAGCAACTCCATTTATCAGAGTGTAAGAGAAAATTGTAATGAATAATAGCACCTGGCTGTTCTACAGCAGCTTGCATGTATTAGGAAAAATGCAAATAATGCATCTAAGATAAGCATTGTGGTGGTGGTTTGGGTTTTCTTTGCTGGTTTGGGGTTTTTTTTTTTGTCGTTTACCTCTCCCCACCCTTTCAAAAATGATACATCTCACAGAATGCATTCTTCTTGCCTGGAAGATTTTTGTTTCAGAGGTAAAAACTTTCTCTCTGTAACTCTAATCTACATTTCTTTTCTCTGTGCAATCTAATGCCTGTATAGGTGATAATTAATGAACAGGAAAGTGAACAGAAAGAAAAACTGTTATTCTGTAAGGAGTGTGGGCTTTGGCCCAGGCTTCAGCAAATGTGTAAGAATGCAAAATTACAACAACAAATCTGCTCAGGCTTCAAACAGGGTTTTACAGTTGCTACTCCCCTTAATGCTGATAGGTCACTTTTGGTGTTCTCTAGCAGCAATCACTCTTGCTCCTGCACCTCCTGAGACAGATACCCAAATCCACATCTCTGTGCTCCCCTGTGGACACAGGGACCCTGGAGCTGATCTCAGTGCAGTCACTCATCTGTGACCCCAGACAATGGGAGGGTGTAAGGTACAGGGGGGATGCTGTGATCCCCTTGCTTGTCCAGGGGTCTCTTTGATCCTTCCCAGACATAAGATTCCAAGAAGTGAAGTCCTTATTTCCAGGGCTGATGTGCCCTTCCCTTTGCCATGAGCTGAGATCCTTTACTCTGGTACAAGAGTGTGGTTATTTAGTATCCAGTGCAAAGCATAGATGTGTTTTAAGGAAGTTAATGTCATTTCATACTATGAGGACTAATTGGTATAAAACTCAAGGAGTGAGATTTTCAAAGCAATTGGAAGTGCATACATACATGTGTGAAATGATTTCTGCCTGTTTCAGTCTAATTTAGAGTACTTGCAAGCAGATTTTTAAGGGATTCTTGGTTTTACTTGAGAATTCCCACTCTGACTTCCCCTGAACTTTTTACGTGGCTGCAACTTCTGCTTTGTCATGAGTGTGGTGGTGTGCTGGCTCCACCCAGGACAGGATTCATTTTTGCAGTAGCCAGGAGCAGGGATGGCCATGGCCTGGAGGTTATTCTGAACCCCATCCTGTCCTTTTCTGGGGACGGGGAAGGGGTGGCACAGCAGTGCTTGATTGAGCTCCATGGTGAGGACTGTGCACGTGGATCACTCTCTCTTCTTTGTACCCTTTTGTTATCAATACTGTGGCTGTGACTGTTCATTTTCTTATCTCATTCCTGTCTCAAGCGAATTGTTCTTCTCTCATCCTGTGATCTTTGCCTTTGGTGCCCCCAAATTCTCCTCTCCATTCCACCACAGCAAGGAGGACAAGGATGCCTTGGGGTGGCTGCCAAGAACAGAGGACAGACAGAGTTAGGAGAATAAAGTGGGAATTTATTAAAGGCCTTCAATAGATACCTTGGGCAGCCAAAGCCTCCCAGAGGCTACACCACAATGGACAATGGCCACGAGGTTTTCAGACAGATATCCCTGATATGCAAATGGACCAAACTTATTAATCCCTCAATTACAGCTTGAATGAAGTAATTTACCCCCAGTTTCCTCCCCACCCAATTCAGTTTTGTTTATACTTTCCAGGGCCTGATGCCGGGGGGTGTCCTTGGATCTCAGGCCTGGAGGGATTGTTTTGTCTGATCAAAATGTGAGGACAGTTAACTAACACTGAGTATGGAGTTCAGAATTATAATTTATGGAGCTTAGAGCTGCACTATTGCAGTATAGGAGCTGAAAAATATAAAAACTGAAATCTTAAGACATCAAGAAGAGGGAAGGACGAGTGAGTGAGCAGGGCATGGTTTCAGTGGGAGCAGGACATTGGAGAATGTCATTCCTAAAACTCAACAGATGAGCATCCTGTCACCCAAGGTGTGCTAATGACAGTCACTGAGTTATTATTCCATTAGGGAGACTGTTAGAAGCACTGAATATCAGAAATTTAAGAAGCAAATATCACTTGCAAGTGGGCTGTTACAGCTGAATAAGTGCATTTCCTCACTTAAATTAATAAAAGACATCTTCTAGTATTACTTTATTTTGATGATGAATGAAAAGAGTGAACCATTAGCAAGCCCTTTAAAAGTTAGTGACTACACTAATATCTTCTGTAAGTGGAAATAGAACTTTTTAATTAAGTATTAAAGGTTATATACTCTCTAGTAAGTGCTGCTTTGAGCATTAATAGTGAATCTTTCTGTGCTGTAATAAAAGGTAAAAATAAGGATATCGTTCCAAATGGTTAATTATGCTATTTTGTAGGTCAAGTTTTTGAAATGGAATCAAAGCTACCTTTTTATTATTTTTCATTTTGATCAGAAATGGGGGTCACCACGGTTACACTGTTTTAGGGAAAATTCAAAGTACAGGAGCAAAAAGGTGCAGAATTTGCTCCAGGAGGGAGATTGGACCAAATGACCCATTATGGTCCCTTCCAACCTGACTGGTTCTGGGGTTCTGTAATTCTGTGAATTATTTTCATGCCTTGCTTACAGGACCTGTACTTTGAGGAAAGTGTTGAGAGTAGGAAGAAAACATTGCTGTTGCAATATATGTTTTGATAAAAATAACTCTTCCTGCTGTTGGACAGCTCTTCACTGTTGAGATTTAACAGCCATGAAATGATCTTAATAAACAGATTTAAGGTTATGTATGCAGAATTCTAACATGAAATGATGTATTTTTAAAGAGTTTTAAGGTAGAGGGAGAACCCCTCTGAGATATTGTGATTTTTTACAACAAACCCCAGACTAGTAATTCTCAAACCTGATCTTTAGGGCTGGTGCCAGTGCAGGATCTAAGTGATTTGTTTATTTACTTTTAAAGTTGTACTTTGATGTTTGTTTTCAAGACAATTAGTTTGCACACACATCTCTCTGAGCAATATTTCTGTTCCAATATTGAAATTAAAAGCCTTGTCACCCTGGGGACTCTGTGTTTTGATCTTATTCTCTCTGCTGGTTTAACTCAGAAAAGTTCTTCTCCCCTGATTGTACATCATGGATAAGTTTTATTCTTTCATTTTCTTATGTTAGTGCAATCAACAGACAAAAAATGTCACAGAAGTTGAGATGAGTGGTTGTTGTTTTATGTGTTATTGCTGAAGATATGACAGGCCTGTTTTAACCCCTTCTGATACATTTGACATGTAGTTCTCTCTATGGCTTCCCTTAAAAAAATCAGTATCCAAGCATGGATTTCCCACTTATAAGAAAGTGTTTTCCAATTCCTTCTAATAATTTTATTTTTTCTGGGACATCCACTAAGCAGCTGGTGATTATTAAAATAGTTTGATTTTATATTACAGAAATCAGGTTATTCTTTTAAAAGTTTTCTTCTGTATGAATGAAGCTTTGTGATTGTTTTAATCAGTTTTTTTTCCCCATAGGGAAATGCTTATTATTTTTCTACTGACAGTTTTTAGTGGAATCTGTATATCTACTATATTTTTATTGCATGTTTGGATCTGTATTTCCTATATTTTAATTGTAGGATACCAAATACATTTCCAGGTAAACCACAAGAATTGTTGTGTAGGGTTTTTTCCCTGTTTACCTCAACATCATTTGTTAGGAAAAATTTACCACTTTGCAGAAGTTTAAGAACTCCTTGACAGCTAAGAGACCAAAATAAAGAGATTTATTGGCAGTGCACACACGTGGCTCAACCACAGCAATGCAGAGTGGATTTGTAGGAGGTTTCTTTGTAGCTAAATCAACTGCACACAATGTCAGTTTAATAAGCAAATCTTTTTAAAGCAAATGTTCAGAAAGCTCAGTAGAAGTTGTTCATGATAGGGAGATGATCATAGGGGCTACAGAGTTTGGTTCTTTCCACTTGGAAGTAAAGTGACACAGAAGGAGAATCTGAGGGAGAAGAATTTCAAACTTCTCAGCCCAGCTCTTCTCAGAGAATCCTGGATAGGAAAAGTTCAAGGGTCAGAAGCTGTTTCAAGGAAAAGCTCTGTTCTTACCCAAAGGAGATTTTTAGCAGTTAGTGGTAAGCACTCAGGTGCCTGTGGCATCTCCATCAAAATCACCCTGGGAAATGCTTGAGCAATGTGATTTAACTCTGAAGTTAACTCTGCACAGAGAATTTGTGATAAATGACCTCCTGGAGTTCCTTGCCCCCTAAAAGTGTTTCTTTTGTGTTTCTACAAGCATTAGTCTGCATTTATTGGAGTGTCCATGTGTAAACTTTGGTAATCTTCCTGATATTCCTGATGCTCATATTCCATAATTTTCTTAATACTCTCTCTGAGAACTTGGGAATGTTGTTTCAGTTTGCCTCAACTGCACCCCTAAAATAAAATAGGGGGGAGGGAGTTTTAAAAGCCTAGAATAAAAAAAAAAAATTAAAAAAATTGAATAAACCTCCCCCATTAAGCCCTACTGAGTTTGATAGTGTGTAAGCAAAGGGAAAGAAATGAAAGCAGGCAGAATAAATATTTATATGTAAATGAGTTAAACATGTTTTACAGCCAGGGATTGGACAAAACACAACTTGGATTACAAGTGCCAAAATGATAGGTCATTATCACAGCATGGTAATAATGACAACTTAAAGCCATATTTTTGTAATGATGGCCACTTGTTCTCAGAACTCTGAAAAGAAATGGCCCTGTTTAATGATGTTGCTAATAATAAATGTTTATATTGAGACTCATTTTCCTATGACAAAATTTATATTATATTATTACATTGAGACTCATTTTCCTATGAGGCATTGATTAAAAGCTGCAGTCCAAAATACTTCTCACCTGTAGTAGGAATATAGAAGTTTAACACTGAGGTGCTTTTAAAAGGAAAAAAAAGAAGAAAGAATTCAGTAACATAATGCCTTTTAACACTTCCTGAAAAATGGAAATTGAGAATTCTTGACTCCATAGATCCAGTTCTTAACTTGTGCTTCATGACACAGAGATTGATGTGTAACTGTGGCAGGGGTGACTCTGTTGTATTTGCAGAGTGTTGAAACTGGGAATCCAGAAATATTTGCCTTATTTAAAATAGCTGGATAAGGGTTGAACAAATAGGAATCATGTGAACATTTTACTACAAATGCTGCTGTGAGAAAAGCTTTCAAACAAATTAATCTACTTTTGTAAGTCTAGAATTGGATACTGCACTCCTGACAGTGATGTAAAATGTTGGTTTGGTTTCTATGATATGAAAATCTAGGTGTGTAAGAAAAAAATGCCTGTAAAGCAGTTTTTAAATGTAATATTTTGTTTTAGAAGAAGAACTAACAAGAAATGTGTGTTTAAGATTATGGAGAATACATAGAGAGTTTTATGTTAAAGTATCCATAAAACTTCTTGGGATTTGATAGTTGAATAGTTTTTAAAAATTTTTCTTTGCAGTCTTTCTATATTTGGAGGAAGTTATTTATTTCATGTTCAGAGCTGGAAAGATAGGAAGCTGATTCAATCTGACATTTAGTCATGAAAGAAATGTTTGAATAAAACAGATTCAGGAGAGATAGACAGTACCTACAGCTGAAGTTGCCAAATTTGGACAAAATATGTGTTGGTCTGTGAAATTATCCATATTTTGGTTATTAGTAAGCTGCTTTCAAATGGTATAAACATGTTTAAGCAAAAATAATAATAAAATATGATCCAAGACATAAGTGAATGTCAGCCTTTTTTCCCATGTCCCTCTCAAAATAGCTATGATGCAATTACCTCTTCATAGAGGTGTGTTTACCATCTTATAAATGATAGGATGGAGTGACTTTTTTTAAAATTCTTTCGATAAAGAGTAGTGTGAAATGTGGCCAAAAAAAGTGAAAGTACAAGAAATTGCAGCAGAAATTGTGTAACCCTTAAACTGTCATGCTAGTTGGTCATTATCTGCTGAGCATAAATAACCAAATGCAAGATAGGAATTGTTTTACACTGCTCAATGTTGGCTAATATCCTTCTTTGTGTTAGAGGAACTTGAAGATTTATTTTCAAAATTATAAGTCTAACAGACTTCAGTCCTATAACATTACTTCTGAGCAATAAAATACAATTTTGATAAATTGTTGTCTACACTGAAATGCCCCTTCAAACTCAAGCCTTTTCCTTTCCCTCTCCCTACCAGATGAGCAAGCTCTTGGGTCCATATATTATTCATTACAATCAAATAAGACACAGTGGTGGCTCAGTAAACTTGCTTTTCATATAAGAATTGATTTTATTGAGTAATGCACACTGCAGACCCCAGCTTCCAGCAGCCAGGGCTGAAATGAGCAATTCTCTCATTGTAATAATGTGCCTCTGTCATCTCCTTATTATCAGCATGATAAAAGATGAAATATTCACAGATGCTGCCCTCCTAACCTGATCACAGTTTGATATTTGAGCTTTGGAAATGAGTTTTATGGGCTTTAATATACTCCTTGGCGGAGTGACCCCTGAAATTAAACATTATTACAGAGCGGATATTTAAAAAGCTGGGGCCGCAAATTACATCAAAATGAAAATATTAAGGAGTCTTGTGACTCTACCTAGTGGGAACTCACCACTGCTGAAACAGTGAATGCCATAAAGCTCAGCACATTGGTGTCAAAAACATCAGAAAAAAAAAATAATAACTGCACAGGCACCTTGACTTCTGTTATTTTATACTTAGGGCTAAACTAAATTACTGGAATGGGTTATTTCCTATAGGCTGGTTTTGAAGGAAGAAAGAGCATATTGTTCTCAACTTTGTCTGCAGCTCCCTTCACAGCTCTGTAAAAATGCAAACACCAATAAAATATACTTAAGTGTAGTGAAACCAAAGACTGCACTTAAGAAAAGAATAAGCCAACACAAGTAGGTGGAATATTTTTATTCCATTTGCACTGCTGTTGCTGTTTCCATGGACAGGTTCCTGCCAAAGTCTGGGATAGGAAGAGGAAAAGAATTTTCCCAGACAAGAAAATAGAGGAATGTACAACATATTAAAGATCTTTCAATCCAAATATTATATTGTTAAAGTTAGGAAATAACAAATTTCAAATCTCTGTAAAGGTGAAAGAAGAACATATAATTTATTAATTTACATAAAACATCACTTAAAGGATAATAAAAAAAGTTTAATTAAAAGGAAAGGGATGAAATATTTGTGTATATTTGTTTCAGCTTGTTTAGACATGCATAATCCAAAGAGAAACAATCTTACAGAACATTCTGAATTTATAGCCATCAGCTTCCTCCTGACTGTGGTGATCATTAGACAATCCTGGTAGGAAAGAAGGAGACTGGAATTCAAATCCCATGCAAAGAATCCAGTGGGATGGTCCTCAGTGCACTTGGAAGAAATGGATGATTCTGGTTGAAATGTTTCTTTCTGTGACAGAAAGGAGAGGTGGGGTTTTTTGTTGCTGTCTGGTGGAATTTTCGTTTGTTTGTTTTAACCTGAGGCATTTCATGACCACCTGAAGTTCTTGTTGGCCTCAGTATGTCGACCTAAGTGCATGAACTGCACCCATTTTTAAAAAAATTCCTAATTAATAATGCCTTTTATGCCCATTATTTAATTTCTATTTGCTTCTTAGCTTTTTAATCTGTCTGTGTACTGAAATATGTTTATCTTTCAGTCTATTTACAGTTTTGAGTTATGAGTTTGTTGTAGTTTGGACATCACCAAGTCAATGTGATTGTAATACCCTCTGCATTGATCTTGCTAAAGCTCTTGCTAAATTGAGCTCAGCAGGAGCATGTCCTGTGACCTCATAAATAGTGGAAATGATTGCAAATCAGAATTCATATATGTTCCTATCTCAGTGGGTAACTCTGTCCCCCACAAAGGAATCAATCATCTCTTTCAAATTTCTGTTTGCCCTTTCACTCAGATATGTTTGAAGATAATCTGGAGAGGGAGATCTTGCAGAGTCTGACAGAGCTGCTACTGGAAATCTAAAATAAATGTCCTGTGTCTAACAGTACTGCTTAGAGATGGGTGATTCAAACATTACTTCTACTGCAAAGAACTTGGGGGATGGTCTGTTATAGTTCCTCAGCTGGGATTGGCACTTCTGAGCCTGCTTTTTCCTAAATTACACTTTTAATGTATTACAAATATGATTTCCTTTGTTATTCCTTACTATTCAGTGAAGAATTTGTGTTAATAACATTAAACTTCTTCTGAAAGAAGAAATATTTCACTTTATTATATGTTACAGGGTCTAATTTCTATAGAGACAGAGGAAAAATCATAGACTACCTAGAAACTCTCATTCTCGAAGCTTTTTGTCTTGGGAGACATAAGTAATGTGGAGGGTAAGCATATAAAACAAAAAATTAGCTCCAGTCAAATCCGCAGCTTATGTAAGTAGAAGGGAATATAGGGCAAGGCCTTTTGGGAGGGGAAGAGATATTTGACCTTGTCAATACCTTGAGAAAAGGAGTTTTCTGTTCATTCTTGCTGTAGTGTTCTAGAGCAATGGTCTGAGGGAAGCCTTTCTCTGCTAGGACAGAAGTGGCTGCTGTAGTATTTATTGCATGTAAAATCCAGTTGCTATGCTCAGATCTCTAGCAGAGTACTCCAAACTTCAGTTCTTGACAGCTGAGCTGGGCACAGGCTCTCCAGCATGGAGAGCTACCAGTGCTGGAACAGGATCAAGAAACCCCCGGGGATACAGATTCTGTCATCTAATAGAGCACCAAATCTGTGGTCTCTTAACAGCCATTAGCTCTTGCAGTTCTGTGTACATAGGTTTCTATTAAAATAACTTCCTAGCTTTCTAGCTGGAAGTGAACTCTAGGTGTCAAATCCCTCCTGAGAA
This sequence comes from Thryothorus ludovicianus, assembly GCA_013397245.1. Classification (NCBI taxonomy): domain Eukaryota; kingdom Metazoa; phylum Chordata; class Aves; order Passeriformes; family Certhiidae; genus Thryothorus; species Thryothorus ludovicianus. Next base: position 103,952 of record VZTB01014409.1, on the reverse strand, counting down.
GTAGAAATTGTTTAATTGAACATAATCTGTATTTATTACATTAAACACTAAAGCTGGCCACAGGTGTTTTATTCAGGGCAAGATTGTTAACGACTGAAATATCAAACAAGAGGTCTGGTATCTATAATTGAAGAGCACTGATTGAAGCCTGGTGTTGGATATTACAGAATCAGATTCCTGGTAATTTGCACTAGAGGGAGCCAGTCTTTAGGACAGGGTTTTAATCAAATACAGCTCCCAGATGGGAGGGGAGTAGAAAGTGAAACATGTATGTGCACAGATGCAGAAATGGAAAGTTTAGGTGCACATTTCGTTCTGGTTCACAGATTTTCTGTTAGGGCAGGCAGGCAAACAGAGTGCCCTGATATTGGGGTTGGATCCAATATTCCCAGGAGGTTGTGCCTGAGCTGTGCCCTCGCTGTTTGCCTGTCTGGCAGCTCTGTGGTGTTTTCACCCCAGTGTCCCTCAGGCTCGCTGGATGTCACAGCTGAGGGCTTGGGGACAAGGCCAGGCCTGCAGGAGCTCAGGGTCACCTTCCACTGAGAGGTTCCAAGGGGATGGTGAAGGAAAGGAGCCGCTTCTGATGGAGGGTTTGGATTCAGAGTTTTATTCCTGGCCCAAAGGCCTGTGAATGCAGCAACAGCTCCAGCAGAACTCCCACAGCATGGCTGGTGGCCCTTGGAACCAGGGGAGAGGGGAGGGAAGGAACACAGGTGACACCAACCAGGTATGGGGGGAAGTCCTAAGGGACAGAGGACACTTGGATGGCCCAGTGTCTTTCCAGGGGTGGGAAGCATCTTTTGAATTGTGCCAAGCACTCTGTGCCCTTCTGGAATGGCAGGGCTGACAGGCAGCACTCATCAGGGGTCAGGATGTGGGAAGGAGGAATGATTGACAAAGCTGGCAGGGAATCACCTGGGAGGGGCCTGGGGTATCTGAGACACACCACAACACCCTGAGAGCAGAGTGACTCCCGGGGTGGCTGTGAGCATCCATCAGCGTGAGGAACCAGCTTTCCTTGTTTTGGGGAAAGCAGGGGTTTGTCAGAGTCATGTAGTGATCCCAGAACTGTGATCTGGTCCTCACAGCTGTAAAGTTGGGCTGCTGCCCATCTTTGTAGGGAAAGCCTGGCATTATCCACAATGCTTCCAAAACACATTGGCACAGGTAATAGCGATAGTAGAGTGTAATACTAGAACTGAGCAAAACTGTAGTAGTTTGAACTGTGTTACCTCTTTATACTGCCAAAGCTGAGGGGGTTTTAAATCAAATTGTCCCTCCCTGCACTGGAACATCAGAAACTTTTCCTTCATTTGTCCTTGGTGGCTGGGGTGCAGCATAACCACCACCATGTTATAAGAACTTTAAAGTGATTATGGCTCCAACTGAAACATGTTGAGCTGGAGGAGTGTTAGGAACGGTAATAACTGCCAAAATAAATATGTAGATTCTTGGAACTGCTGCTTGTTTGGTTTTTTTAAATAAGTAACTCTGTTATCAGTTTAAAATCATTTATTGCTGCAGAATTTTGTAGTGCTGAGCTGTTGTTGGCAGCATGTTAGCAGTGCCGATCTCTGGTAAACCCTCACTGAGTGTCCAGGAATTTTCAGTAGAGGAGAAACATGAGGCAGAAATAGAAAGGAAAACGTTGAAATAATTTCTGTGCTCTATCAAAAAGAGAAGTAAAAAAGGCATTACCAAAGAATTTTCCAATTCTGACTTAAGCAACTGAGACCACTCAAAAATCCACTTCATATTAAAGGTCTTTGAGTTTTAGGGTGAAAGACTACCAGGTTTTATTTTCTGAAACATGTCCATTCTTCTGTCTATGCTTTTGTCATTTTCTGCCTACTCATTTACTGGCTTTCCATAAGAGAGAAAGTGTCTGAAAGAAGTAGCCACAGTAGTGACCATTATGATGGAAATCTTCATAATTTCTTCCTTTTCCTGCACCAATATTTCTGGACAATTTATTCTGAGAATTCAATTGCTTTTTGAACTTTACTGTATCTACATTTAGATTAATTTCTTTATTAAGTTTTTTAGAAATACTCTTTTAAGCAAAACTTTTGCTAAGTGGTTGTATGGTCTCATGGAATTTTGTTTGGTTTCTTTTCTGCTTTTTTTTTGTCAAACTAGCAAGATGCTTTTCCAGGTCTTTGGTTAATTTGATTTGGAATACAGTTTTCTTCCTAAAAATGCCTTCAGAAGAGGGAAAGTTGTAGGACAATTTCATTCAGAAGAATTCAGTTTGGTTCACTGCTAACTGCAGGGTTATTTAAAAATAAAACAAATGCTTCAACTAAATTATGGTCCTGATGACTTTATGTAATAAAAAAATGCTGGAAATAGGTAAGGTACAGTAGAGAATAATGTATGTTGAAACAGCTCTGATTTTTAAGCAAGTAGATTAAACACTGGTTTTTAGGTTGCAGCATAACATGGAAGGATGAGTTAAGTTGTTTGTTTGTTATCCTCTCAGTACAGGACAAGCAGTGCTGCAAGAAAAGCCCAATTGGAAGTGACAGATCAGAGGAGGTGATGGGAAATGGTTTAGAGGAGGTTCCTTTGGCCACAGATTCTACAGGAATATGTGCAGACCTGGGGAGCTAACTGCAAAATATTTTGCCTCAAAAACATGTCTAATTTCATTTTTAAAACCCTTCCAGTGGAGGTGAAACTGTCTTGTATCTGTGTATTATTCAACCCCAGGAGGGTTTCATAATGGACATCAGAATAGATGAGTTGTGACAGACACTTCCTGAAGTCTGGCAGTAGCTGTTCACACTCGGGGATCCAGTGACCATCACCACTGCAGTGACTCTCATGCATTTCTTTTGTGATATCTGGGGAGGATTCTTCTGGTGCCAGTGATGAGACTGGGTCATTACACTCTCCTTTTAATTTATCAGTTCAAATGTAGACTTGTATCACATGAGCTATGTTTGGTATATTTAACAGGGGAAAGAAAGTTTTTAAAAATTGCACCTTGCAGCCCAGAATTCACTGGGCACATTTGATAAACTGAGTATATGTTGTATTTTGTAGTTGCCATCTTCAGACTGATTTTCTGCTGGAATTTTTCCAAATTAAAGGTAATTTCAGGACTTTCTTCTCAACTCTCTAACTATTCTTGTTTCCTGCCCTAAAGTGTTTATTATATTTCTCCTCACCATTTTATAAATACTATATACATATTATTATATGTATATTATAATATACATTATAAATACTATATATTTTTGAGAAACCAAACAGCTTGCTCTCGTTTTTGGAACACCTATTTAGGTGCACCTGTTAGCAGTGTGAAGTTGTGTAAGGAGAGGCTGCAGAAAATGATGCAAGCCTCCCACACCCACACACACTGTGGGCCACAGGAACTGCTGGATCTGCTGTTAATTGAGTACAAAATATGCTACAGGACAGACCTCTGAATTATTTTTTTCCTTGAGTGGTTTTGTTCTTTTGTCATTAGCATTGACATCAGATGTTGTTGGTGCTCTGTGACTTTGCTGCTGCACATGGGCAGCCTTTTTCCTGTGACTTGAGAGGGAATTCCACAGTGGAAGAGTGTGAGACATGGTGAATTTGTGATGCTACAGTCCATGGAAAATGATTGCTCAACATCTTCTTTTTCTGCTTTTTGCTTGCTTATAGGTTCAATTGGAATCCTTTAAAATACCAGGGTACATCTAGAAGCAAAAAGTTTGTTTTCTTCTAGAAAACTCTCCCCATCACGTGTATTTCTTTATCATAAAAGAGATTTTCTTTCACTACCTGATTAGGTTTGAAGTTTTCAGCACTTCTGGGAAGATTGCTTGGGAAAAGACAAAACACTATCAATTGTAGTTAAAAATGCAATTTTTTTCCTGTGACTATCATAACATTTGGGCTAATTGATTCTCAGGAGAATAACGACATGGAGCATGTGGTAAGAAATATTTGTGAAGCAATCTGTAGAACCCTAGGTCTGCCCTACTCTCCTAATAATAAAACCAAAAAATCCATCTACTTAAAAAGAATGAAAAATAACACATCATTAGAGAATCTTTTCAGTGTGATTTGAGGTCAGTTGGAATTCCTTTAAGTGTCAATGAATTTAGATCTGGCAGAACTCCAATTCCAACAGGATTTTTTTCCCTGCACATGCCCTGGGAGAAGGCCAGAGAAATTTAGCACATATAGATGAAAGAATTGCAGTACAAGGGGAGAGTAACAAAAAGAAAACCACAGGAATATCAGAGAGGATACAGTGGTTGTCTGTAAAGCTGTTCGTTTAGAAAATGGGATGATTGGGACAGATGATGGGTCAAGTTCCAAGAAGTGGACATTAGGTGTTGTATTGTGTGAAGATTTTTAGATTGTTCCAGTCTAGTGGAGTGTGATCTGGAAGCTGCCTCACCACTTGTGATCTTTGTGATTTTCAGTGCTGAGTCTGTAAAGAGTTCCCCCTTGTTGAAAGTCTATTGAATGTAGAGATGTGGTATTAAGCAAACTTTAGAATTCATCCACCACATGAATCCAAAATAAAGAAGGGCTTTTTGATGGGAGATTTTGGTGTTGCAGAACAGAAGAACCCAAAGCATCAGGGTGTTCCAGGTGAGCTACAGAAGCCTGTGTCTCTTTCTTACTTGTGTGGTCCTACAAATCAGCAAAGTGATTTGTGAAGGATGTGATCTGCACCATCCAAATCTTCTCCTTAATTGCCATATAGGTCTTCTTCCTTTCTTGAATTTGCTGATAGAGCAGGGGAGACACTGGAAAAAAGTGGGAACACTAAATGGAGGCTGAAGATAATGACATTAATTAGCTTTTGGCTGATGGACTGTTTATTTGCTCTGAACTTTATGTAGATTGCAAGACCTTGTTTTCTTTCTTCTTGGAAATAGTCATATTTCTGAATGCCCAAAATGTCTCCTGTTCTGTGAGCCCAGAACTCTACACTAATCTACTTGATAATGCAAATGAGGATAAACTTTGGGGTTTTTCTTCTGAAGATCACAAGTATTTTGGGTTCCTGCTGCAGCCTGCATGAGGAATGCTCCTTAGTTATGAGAACTTGAGCATTTCTGTGTATAGTAAGAATGTCAAACATCTTCATAGGATCCTGCTGGGGTTTTTTTGTGCACAAAATGTTGTGCTAGGCAGAGTTGTGCTTGCTTGCCTTCTGTGCTGACATTGTTCTGTTGTTGTTGCTAACAATGTGGTGCTGTCTCATTGTGCTGACTGTGTGCTAGACATCTGCTGACTGCGACTTGGATGTTTCACCCACTGAGCTGAGGAGTTTTGGGATCACTGGGGCATGATCAGGAGCACTTGATAGCCACAAGGTCTCAGCAGGGGAACTCTGCAATGTAGGCCAAGGCTGACATGAGGCCTGTCATGTTGGGATAGTTTAAGTTGCTTATGCCTGCACCAAGGCAGTTGCCTGAACTCCAGGCTTTATTATTTTCACTCTTCTTTAGAGAAATTTGAGTTTGTTAGAATGGCAACTGGCAGCAGGCCTGTTAAGTACAGTAGAAAGGAAAGAGGCTACATATGTGGAATCAGCTAATTTCAGGATTTTTTTCCATAAGTGTTTTAGGTTTTGTATCTGCATCACTGTTACCTCTTCTCTAATAAGAACTTGAGACATAAAAGTTTTATGAGGCTTTATTCCCTTTAAGGAAACTATTTAACCAACAGATAAGTAATCCCTATTTTGCTTGCTTGTAAAATTCCATAGTGCTCTGTATTGCACTGTTTGGGAAGATGACTAAAGGTTGTTTGTTGCCATAGCCCACTCTTTCCATGTTTCTCTCGTTGTCTCCCAAGGCATGTCAGCCTGCTCAGGCACAGAATTAATCCTTAGATGTGCAGGTGTGAACACAGGATGTGGTAATACACATAAATGCTGAACTCCATCCCAGATTATCACCTGGTTTCCCTGCTAAACCACCCTCATTTTTGATGTTGTGTATTTCAAAACAAGGCTTGGCTGAAGCAACAGTCTTGAGTTCCCTCTTCCTGACAGCCATTTGAATTTTTCTGAATTGTCACTGCTGAATTTATTGAAGCTGGAGATATCTAAATGTTAGACACTTTGAATGTGAATCAGAGCTTAATACATTGTCTGCACCTACTCATACTGAATGCCACCCAGTATTGATGCCTTAGGATTTTAGCTTTTAGATTTTTTCATATATTTGTAATCCTGCAGTTCTTCAGTGCATAACTCTAAACTCCATATTCAGTGTGAGCTGCTGCTCTCCCATTTTGCTCAGACACAACAATTCCTCTCCAGGCCTGGCAATCAAGGACACCTCACTGCCTCAGGCCCTGAGAGATGCAAACAAAAGTGAATTGGGGGGAGCAAACTTGGGGTAAATGACTTCATGACCTGAAGCTGTAATTGGGAGATTAACCTCAAATGTGCAAATGAACCAAACTTATAAAAATGTGAAAACCTGTGACTTGTGCTCCATTTTGGGTGTCGCCGTTGGTGGGCTTCACCTGCTCCAACTGTACCTGAAGGCCCTTCAATAAATGTAATGCAAAAAATAAAATACAAAATACAAAAATAAAATCCAAAAGCTGACCCAGTGGAGACATTTCACAGCATGCTCATCTGTGTGGAGTCTTAGTGCAGAGGCAGTGGTGCCACATGGCAATTGTTGATACTCTGTATGCCATGAAAACATGAATTAAAAGGCAGAGGTGGTTCCATGAGACTGATTTGTTGCTGTTAAAGCTCATTCATCACATCTCTCTACAACTGTTGTATATGCAGGTGCTTGCTGGCCATTGTGGGAGAGATCATAAATATGCAGCCAGTCTTCACAGGAGAAGAAAACATGGTCGTAATTCTTTCCAGTGGCAGGATCTCCATACTTGGCTGCAGACTAGAGCTCTGTTTAGTTCAACATCCTGTCTCCAGCAGCAGCCACTCTTGGAGGCCTGGGGAAAAGTAAGAGGACAGATGAGAAGGATTTTTTTGCATCAGTTTGTCCAGGTGCTTTGTGTCTGTGTAAAAGCCAGAGGGTAGAATCTCCTGCTAGTGAGTCCCATGCTGCAGCTCTGCCTCAGAGAATGTGCAATGCATTTATCAAATTTGCCTCCTGCTATTCAAATCTTCCATGCTCATTGGCTTTTGTATTAGGAAACTCAGTGAGTAATTGTTCTCTGCCATCATCTGCAGGTTTACAGACTGTTTTAGAAGCCATTCATGTATATTTTTCTGATTTTCCATTAACCTTTTTCATCTTTCCCAGTTCCACTAAGTCCATTTTGTGATACATCAGTAAGAACTCTGAAAAAGTGTCAGAGACATTTTTTTTCCTATTCTTTGTTCTTTTCAAAGCAATTCCTAACTTTCTACTTGCCTTTTAGATTGCTGCTAAGCAAGATTTTTTTCATAGAACCACCTGCAGCTATTTCCCAGATTTTTTTCTTGAGTGATTATAAGCACTTTGGGCCTTGTCAATAAAGCTTAAATAAAGTACATAGTTGTGTTATGTTGCACTTTTCACTGAAT
>VZTB01014409.1:82930-96012 GCA_013397245.1 Thryothorus ludovicianus | reverse complement strand
AAACTCCACATTCAGTGTGAGCTGCTGCTCTCCCATTTTGCTCAGACACAACAATTCCTCTCCAGGCCTGGCAATCAGGGACACCTCACTGCCTCAGGCCCTGAGAGATGCAAACAAAAGTGAATTGGGGGGAGCAAACTTGGGGTAAATGACTTCATGACCTGAAGCTGTAATTGGGAGATTAACCTCAAATGTGCAAATGAACCAAACTTATAAAAATGTGAAAACCTGTGACTTGTGCTCCATTTTGGGTGTCGCCGTTGGTGGGCTTCACCTGCTCCAACTGTACCTGAAGGCCCTTCAATAAATGTAATGCAAAAAATAAAATACAAAATACAAAAATAAAATCCAAAAGCTGACCCAGTGGAGACATTTCACAGCATGCTCATCTGTGTGGAGTCTTAGTGCGGAGGCAGTGGTGCCACATGGCAATTGTTGATACTCTGTATGCCATGAAAACATGAATTAAAAGGCAGAGGTGGTTCCATGAGACTGATTTGTTGCTGTTAAAGCTCATTCATCACATCTCTCTACAACTGTTGTATATGCAGGTGCTTGCTGGCCATTGTGGGAGAGATCATAAATATGCAGCCAGTCTTCACAGGAGAAGAAAACATGGTCGTAATTCTTTCCAGTGGCAGGATCTCCATACTTGGCTGCAGACTAGAGCTCTGTTTAGTTCAACATCCTGTCTCCAGCAGCAGCCACTCTTAGAGGTCCAGGGAAAAGTAAGAGGACAGATGAGAAGGATTTTTTTGCATCAGTTTGTCCAGGTGCCTTGTGTCTGTGTAAAAGCCAGAGGGTAGAATCTCCTGCTAGTGAGTCCCATGCTGCAGCTCTGCCTCAGAGAATGTGCAATGCATTTATCAAATTTGCCTCCTGCTATTCAAATCTTCCATGCTCATTGGCTTTTGTATTAGGAAACTCAGTGAGTAATTGTTCTCTGCCATCATCTGCAGGTTTACAGACTGTTTTAGAAGCCATTCATATATATTTTTCTGATTTTCCATTAACCTTTTTCATCTTTCCCAGTTCCACTAAGTCCATTTTGTGATACATCAGTAAGAACTCTGAAAAAGTGTCAGAGACATTTTTTTTCCTATTCTTTGTTCTTTTCAAAGCAATTCCTAACTTTCTACTTGCCTTTTAGATTGCTGCTAAGCAAGATTTTTAAAATAAAACCACTTGCAGTTAATTCCCAGATTTTTTTATTGAGTGATTATAAGCACTTCGGTCCTTGTCAATAAAGCTTAAGTAAAGTACATTGTTGTGTTATGTTGCACTTTTCACTGAATACTGTTGGTCTTTCTATCACTCCTTTATTCTGCTGTTCTTTGGTTAGCTTTTAGTTTTACATGTTTTTATTTTATAGCTGTCATTAGACACCTGGATAAACCTGAGGACTCCTGAGCTTAGAATCCTGCCTCTGATGTCAGCGTTAAGAAAGAGTTTGGAAATAGAGCAGGTGTACCATGATATTTCTCTGGCAACCTCCTTCCAGATTCCAGAACAGGAGACTTTCTAAGACAGAAATATCATCTTTGTCTTCAGTAACTCTTAATATATTAAGCTTTTTGAATAATGTCCTTGAGTCTATTCACATTCTTACTTTCCTTAATGTCATCCTAAGTGGTCACAGTGTCCTCAGTGATGACACAAAAAAAATAAGTGTGGCATTTTCCATCTTTGATTTCTTAGGAAGTGAGAAATTAAAACAGGTAATAGTACATCTGACCCATAATTCCATTTCTTTTTGGGCCAGTAATATCTGGTGCTGGAGACTTGCACCAAGAGTTGCTCGTGTTATCCTTCACATCTGAAATGTTTTTGTTCATGAGGTGGTGAAACTCTGGAAAACCACTACATTGAAAGTACAGATTGGGAGTTCATTTTGTAATATTCATGGCAGGGGGAAGCAGGTGCATAAAAATGTATCTTGGAAAAAAAACTAATTACAGGTGAACAGCTCCTGAATTACTGTTTTCAATATGTAGTGTAAATCTCTTCAGTTTGGCCTGAGGTAGACTCTCACCTGAGTGTACCTATGGCTTGTTGCTTATGCTTTTAAAAACTGCAACTTCTCCCCATTCCAGAAGTGCTGTACATTTTAGTTTAGCAGACATTTTAAGTTGCTAAAAATTATAGAAGAAGAAAACAAACCTACCTTCAAAATAAAGCAACAGCCTGATATATAATGTGAGGTCTAGACAGGTCTTCAGTGGAATATTTTGTGTTTTAACCATGAAGTGATCTGGGCACTGAAAAGCTGTCACTGTGATTCAAGGCTGAAGAAGAATTTATGTCTTTTATTAGAATTCTTGATCTTGTGGAAGGGAACTTTACTGCAACTGCAGTGCATATGTCTGTAGGGATTTATGATTTTATTTAATCCTGAAAGAGAAAAGAGGGAGGGAGAATTCATAATGGGCTTCTTATGGATTAGAAATCCTTATAGTGCAGGCAAAGGAATGGTCTACTCCTTCATTTTACTTTAATCTCAAATGAGTAAATGTTGCAGCCATGATTAGACTTGATGCACATTCTTGGCTTGTGTGGGCCAAATAATTGTGAAAGGAAAATCACTGAGTACCTAAGGAGAAATTTCATTGCTGCTTCAGTCTTTGAGTGAGGTATTCAGCAGGCAGAGCATTTTCTTGCCAGGCTGAGCTCCTTCCTGAGCTCTCACAGGAAGCACACGAAGCACGTTTGTAACTCATAGCCAAACTCATTTTGCCCTTTCCCTTTCATCAGGAGAGTGATGGCATTTTCGGGATGCTCACAGGAAGTTGAAGTGTGAGCTTGTCACTGGGTGTCACTGTTACACCGCAGGATCCCGGGTGAAAATGGATTTCTCTGGCCTCGAATACAAAGATCTCGAAGGCTTTAAGTACAAGAGGCAATAGCATGGCTCTGACCGTGGAACCAGTTTCATGTAAAAAATCCACTACAGGGATGTTTGCTTAGGGCGCCAGCAGTGCTCATCAACTCCTTGCTGCTTCCTGATGTGCCCATGTTTGAGCTCTGGGTGGGATTTCCCTCCGGATTTTTTTGCATTTGCTGGGGCTGTTGAGGAGCTGTTACCTGCTTTTTGTGTGCATCACTGTTCAAAAAAAAACAAAAAACAAACATTCAAATCACACAATATCAAACTGGAAGGATTGCCAGAGGACATCTGATCCATTCCCCCCGTAGGTCAATTATGTCCTGAGCTATCCCTGATTAATGCATTTTTAAAAGCAGCTCTGATGGTCAGTTTTCTTGGCTATCTTCTCCAATACTTCATCACTCTTCTCACAGAATTTTCTTAATAGCAAACTTGATGTCCTTTTCTGGAATTTAGTTGTTAGGTCTTCTTCCAACCAGCAGGAACTGAGAATTAATCCATCCTTTCTGCTCTGCTCCAGACACTTAAGGGATTGGTTTGGGGATTTGGAGTATGTTTTCAACTTTTTTACAGCTAACAATCAAATAAACACGTACATTAGGAGGGAATGAGGATTTTGGCACCTTCACAAGCAAAATAATATACCACATTTCTTACAAAGAGCCATGTCCAGTATTAAAATGTTCATTTTTGTCTGTATTTTAGTAAAGGAGGGGAATGAATCAAAGTAAATAAAACTTCTTATTTAGTGTTTAAAAACTCTTGCTTGGTGATTCAGTCTTTACCAGATTGTTCCATTGTTTTCATTCAAACAGGGCAAAATCCCCTATAGTTCCAAATATCTGGCTCTGTTTTTTCCTGTTTTATTTCAACTTGGGAGATTTTTCTGTATCTTGTAATGTCAAATATTACATTTTGGAAGAGAGAGGGAGGAAGATTTCAGCTATTGTGTAATACTAGAGCATCTAGTTATGTGAACAGTATCAGGAGTAGTATTTTGAGGTGGCTGGAGGGATTTTAACCACTAGAAGAGAAAAATGTACACATTTAAACATTCAACAGTTTATAGATATTGATTTCTGTGCTAAGTGATCAAACCTGCCTAGTTTTAATTGCTGATGTCATAACACATTTAGTTACATTCTATCTTTTCCTTAAGCTTAGATATTTGCAGGTCATTTGGTGGAACTGTGCATCTTGGGCTGGACTGATGAGGCCGTGCTGTGATGGTCAAATAATTGTCCATAACACTTGTTGAAAACCTTCTAGCTAATTAAATGACATGTTTATTGTTATTATAAATGGACACATGCTTTTATTTCTTCCTTGTTAATCATCCCACATTTATCAGCATTGATTGACTCCGTGCTCTTGAGATTTTCTTCTTTACTGAGGAAAATTTAAATTATTTTCTCAGAAAAGAGGATTATTGCATTATTGTCAGTTACAAAATGATGTTTTTTTTCTCAAGCATATTAAATCGACCTGATTAGTTTTTGCATTCGACTCCCTCAAACACAGAAGATTGTATTCCAGCAGAAGCCAATCATATTAATTACATCTGAAGAGTCTGCATATTCAAAAGCCATTGCTTGTTTTATGGACAGCAAAAATAAACACTGTATCTTTTTAATAATTTTAAGTGGGTCACTTTCAGGACTGTATCTGTTTTAAATAAATTATCATATTGTTAAGGGCCACGGTCAAAAGCTTTTTATTAGTAAAGCGAAAATTTGGGGTTTGTTTTGTTTTATAAGGACCACAATATTTGTTTTTGAAGTCACTACCAGCCAAAGACTTTAAAGATATGATAGCATATCTCATCTGGTTTCTGGGAATTCTACAGACTGTGGGTAGGTAAAAAGCTATTTTTGCATGAAAATGTTATAATTAGCAATTTTGAATTTTGATTCCAAAACTCCTCAGAAAGCAAATCACAATAAGAGATATATGGGATAGAAATTTGTGTATCAAAGGTGCCTGTGCTCGTATCACTTAAGTATTTACTTAATGACACCTCAAGTGGTGTGACAAGAAGTATTTACAGATAAATTAAATTTTATCTGTAATTTTTTTTTCTGTAGAAAATGCTAAGGATTTTGTAAGGATAGAAATAATAAGATAGACACATCTAGTAAGAAGTTGTTGTAAATTGTGGGATAGGTTGAAGGGTTTTTTTTGCCTCTTAGCTTTCCCATCTTAATTAACTTTTCTCAATGTTTGACTTGATGAAAAGTCAAAATATGACAGTATTGTTCCTGTTAATTTCTAATGTTTCACATAATGACATGAATATTTTGCTTTATGTAAATCAATATTGAATTATAGTAGAGAATTATGTAGAAACAACTGAAGGTAGCTGTCATACAAAATCAGATAATTTTACTCAGAACGTTACTTACCATATAGAAGAAGAATTATGCTGTGATGATTTGTTAGTATAGAAGAGATTGTTATTCATACAGAAAGGGATATTACGTGCAGAGGAAAAACATTTGCACTTAGTGATGCTTTCCATGTGCTTTTCTCTGAAATGCTGTTGCAATCCATTATTAATTCTGTCAATTTGTGTTATTTTGTGTTATAGACCTGCATCTGATGCCCACAAAGAATTACAATTAAATAGACATTAAAACAAACAAATAAGAAAAAAAAAATCTGAAAGAAACAACAGCAAAAAATCATGTTAATTTGAAAACCAAAGCAAAAATTCAGCTAAGGGCAAAGCCAAATCTGTTCAAGGAGTGTGTTGAGTTCTTACTCCATTTCCTGGTGCCCTCTTCACAAAGCAGCTTGTTTGTTGATCTTTGTGCTCCCCTGCCTGTTCCTCAGCCCTGTGCTGTGTTTGCCATCCCTCTCCAGACTATCTGAGCCAGGGTTGTTCAGTAGGTGTCTGCAGAAAGGAGTCTGTGAGCACAATGAAATAAGAGCCTGACTTGACAGTTTCATCTTGTAGGTTTTTTTTTATTGCATTGGGAGTGTTTACATAACTGCTCAAAAGAGGCTTTTTCTATGTACCTGTTTACACGTTTTACTTCTAAAACTCTTGAAGCCATCGGCCCTTGGGGAGTGCTTGCATAGCACTTGTGAGCCCTTGATTGCTGAGGAGAAAAGCTCTGTTAGTGAATCATGGGGAAAACATTCCATAACGAACTGGTGTTTTAATGAGGGTCACCAGCGCCTTCGCCGTGGCTGGAAGGAAAGGGATGGAGGAGAGAGATCCTGTGGTGTTGCAAAACTGTTTGAGGGACACAATAGTGGGGGAACAGCTCAGACACTGACCTTTGTGTGCAAATTTCCCACCAGAACCAAGCAACTTCTTTTCTTTCTTTTTTCCTTTTATTTTTTCCTTTTTTTTTTTTTCGAATTTAATTAAGTGGGTTTGGAGTCCAGCACTGGCCTAACAAGCACTTCTTCATGAATGAAAGGTTTGTCTCTGGCAGTGAGGCAAGGCTCTGAACAATGTCAACAGCAATTACTGCCAGCCCTGGCCACTTGAGCAGCTCCTGAGAACAGGAGGTGCTGGGCAGGCAGTGCAGTGCTGCCAGGAAAGTGCTGGGGGTACTCTTGGCCCACCTTACAGCAAACTTGTCATCCCAAGATTTTAACCAAAATTGTGCCTCTCTTGGGAAGAGTTTGTCTAGAGATGCTCCTGCAGTCAGGGAGTTTTCTGGCAGGTGTCACCCTCATTGGTGTGGAGGGAGCTTGTAGGAACCTGTGTGACAAGAAGAGGTGATCTTTGTTTGGGTGCAATTAATTATCCCAGAAGTGATGAAGCTAATTCACTTAAATTTAAAAGGATGCATCCCTGAAAATTATAGAAATGCCTTTTATGAATCCCTGATCTTTCTTAATTTGTAGGCCCATTCAAATGGGAATTAATAGGGACCTAAAGATATTTTTCTCTATATTTTTCCTTTAGGGACACATTTCTTGTCACAGGCTTTATCTTTAGAAAACTGAACTCTATAGCACTGAGGTGAATCTTTCACTTAATGTGAAAAACCAAACATCAAACCCACAAGTGTCTGTGTTGGGGAAAGCATGCAGCAGCAGCAATCTTGCAGCTCCTATGCAGCCTGCTGCTATGAGAACACCTGTGCTGTGAGTTTGGCAGAGCATGTTCTAAGTGAAAGTTGTTATTCAGTCAATATTCTGTAGGGAAATAATGTGTTCTGTGGCATCATCAGCATGAACTTGTGATAAGAATTGAAATTTGTGACAGCACGGTCAGCGCTCAGTAGCCAACATGTTCCACATGCATGCATGGTTCACAGAGTAAAAAAAATCTGTGATTATTTATTTAAACCATAGTAAGTTTGCTTCTGTAACAGGTTTCCTGCTTGTGTTCAGTCCTATTTCATTCTGTAAATGCCCTAAGAGTTCTTTCCAGGATAAAGCACAATTCTGTGATGCAGTTCTGTGCTGTGTCATTCCACTCTGAGAGACGAATGCTGCCTGAAATTGCTTCTTTTTCCTCACATTTATGAATGCAGCTTCTGACTTGGGTTGATTCCTGTCAGTTTAAAGCCCTGGCAGTACCATTTAAAACCTGACAAGTTGTACAATGAACTGACTGATTATCAGCTTGATGTAGGCATTGAAGAGTTTCTTAGGAGGCATTTTCACTAGCAGATCACGGTGAGAAATGCAACTCTCTAAATTAATGTAGTGCTTTATCTGTATAAGGCTTTGAAATTTCTCCAGTTAATATAAACCCCTCAGAGTGTCAGTCAGGGAGTTTTCACCCAAGGTGGCCATTTTATTGGTTTATTTTAGTTTGGTTTTTCTAACAGATTTTTGTAGTAAGAGTTCTCTAGATTATCATATAATAAGGCAAAAGTCCAGGTTTTTATTTAAAAATAGGGGGAAATGTAGCAGGTAGCCTGGTAGCAGGGATTACCAGTGTGTTCCCAGAGGAGCAGCAGATATCTTTGTTGATATGTGTTTTGTAATTATGAAAATATTTATTCAGGTTTCCCGATACATTTTTCCTCTCAGCTCTCCACTTATAGATGAATATATTTTGAGAAGCCTAGCTGTAGTCCAATTACTACTCTCAGAAAAGCATCACTGAGTGTCAGTGCCTACTCTTTCTTTTTTTTAAAAAGTACTCTGCAGGTATGTCCTGATGTCCTGGTTTATAGCAAATTTGGGAAAAAAAACTCTGGATGGAGTCCCTCTAGAAAACTAATCCAAACCACCCCTCCCCTCAGCTGGTTCGGGACAGGAAAAATTTCCTTGGAGGAAGGTGGAAAAAAGTTGTTTATTTAACAGTCAAAGCACTCCCCAGCACAACAAATGACCAATACTGAACACCAAACCCTCAGTGTGCCCCGCAGAGATGCCAAATTCAGAAAGTCTCTCCCGTGGCTGGAGCTCGGCTCAGTTGCTGTCGGTCCCTCAGGGCTGGGAAAGGCCGGGCCCAGGCCAGGCCCGGTGGGACACAGGTGGGAGCTCCTGGGGCCCTTTGGGTGTTTAACCAGAGCAGGCTCCAACAGCGCCAAGAAAAAGGAAAAAAAAAAAAAGCCACAATCTGGAGAATTTCTTTGCCTCAGATAGTCAAAAACTGACAAAAAGCAAAGGAGAGCCCTCTCGCTGTCCACACTGCAGACAGCACAGGCCATGTGTGAGAAAAGCTGAAAACTCTGATCTTTATGTTTAGAAAACAACCACCTCAGACATTCCACCACATCATCTTCACTCTCAGATCCAGTTTTAAAGGTATAAAACTTATTTCTGAGCTAAACAGACGTATGAGGATACAATTTTAGCATCAACCCAGGACACCTGATCATGCCAAACAACCCTGAAGCTTGCCTTTTCCATTAAGTAGAGCATTAAGTCTGTGCCCAAAGCTCATTTTGGACACAATACCCAATAGCAGGCAGTTTTTTCTATCAGCAACTATTTATTTTCCACGTTGATGTGCACGATGTTGCTGAACTCAGCTGGTCACCAATGTTGTGGCTGAGAAGCAAGAAACTTATTTTCACAGTTACCCCACACTGTCCACTTTGTCACAAAGGAGATTTTTTATTTTCGGGCTTTATAGGAAAGCTGTACTTTTTTCTGTTTGCTGGTGCTGTGCAGCACCTTGAGAGAAGCAGGAGAGCTCTGGGTGCCTCCAGTGGGGTCTGGGGTCAGAAGCCTCCCTGTCCCCCTGCTCACCCTCAGGGGATTTAAATGGCACAGGAATGTGAGATAACAATTAGCTTCTGTTCCTCCTCGAATGCCTGATCTCAACAGTGCACCCACGGGAAGGAAATCCGAGAAGGGAAAAAAAACCACTTTGTTACTTGTTTTGAATAGGTAGATGAGGAAAAAATTTCTGGTACAGGGGAAGTTTAAGGCACAAGGGCTGAGAAGAATACACAAAACTCAGAAAACATCTGGAAGGAGAATCATAAGTTTGAATATTTTTATCAGTGGATGCACGGGGTAAGGAAAGAACTGATGTGATCTTCTATGAAGTTTAGCTACAAGATATTTTCATGTGAACAGAAAAAGATTGGCAGCATTTTGCTCAAATGTGAGAGCCTAAGATTTTTGCCCCTCTACCTTGTTGCAGTGCAGAAGGACTTTTGTCTTGAACATGAACACAGTATTTCTGGAGCGACAAAATGCACCCTCTAAAGCACAAACTTCAGCAGAGTTAAGACTATCACATGTGGATGAAAGACATGTTCAAGTGTTTCTTGGAATATTTTGAATTTTAAGATTTTTAGTATAGATCAAGTGAATCCCTCAGAATAATTATTAACCTGAATTATATGACTTTTGTAAATAAATTCTTCTTATAAAATGCTTAGTGTTTTTTAGAATTGAAAATAAAATTTCTATGTGTCTGTCTGATGCTTTCAGTGGAGTTTCTAGGTTATCATACATAAAGAAGGTTATTCCTAGTAAAAAGAAAGTATATTTTTTTCTTGTCATTTTATGTGCACTTTATTCTCACTCCATTTACTTGGTAAAATATCTGAGGTGAGGAAGCGTTGTAATTATTATCACAATGAGTCCATAACATTAGATATGAAACTGGAATTTTTGTTCATACTGGTAGCTTTTTACAGTCAGTTCAGGAGAAGGTAAAAAAATTCATTTTATTCAACACCATGAGTAGTCTGGGGGCAGCTTCATGCATATGGCAGCTCTATGCATATACACAGGAAAGCCTGTGGCTATTGCTGACAGTGTATGGTACTCATGGTGCATAAATTCTTGTGTCAGGAGGTGTTCTTTTTGTGCAGCAATTTGTAGATAACCTAGCAAGTAAAAATTTTATTTTAAATACTCTCTAACATGGACATTAATGTAGAAAAAATGGAAGAATGTAGAAAAGGATAAATAACAGGTCCGTGTGCTGCCAGACTGTTCTCTGATTTCTTATTCCAGGTTTCTTGGAAGATGTGGGCTTGTTTGTGAGCCACTTTCATCTTGGAGGTGTGCTGCCCTTCAGGGCATCACTTCAAGAGCTAAATTGTGTCCCTGTGTCCCTTGCACTGTGCCTGGTACAGGCAAACCCCCAGAGGATGGGGCAGCTGGAAAGGCTGGGAAGCTCAAATACAGAAAGGAGCTGCAGTCTCTTTAATAACACAATCTTTACTTGCTGACACTATAATGTGGCTGAAATGAAGCAAAACCCTGCTCAAACATTTAGTTCCTTGGGAGAGCATGGCATAGATTAAAAAGAAAGAAAATTGCCAGGTGAAACAGAATCTAAGGCTATGACAAGGATCTAAGGCTCTTCAACAAGAGTTTAAAATTTTGACTTACAATCACGCTCCAATGTAGTGACTGTGGCCTGAACAAAATATGTGCCTCTGCAAATCCAGCAAAAAGGCTTTTTTAACTTGAGATCAAGGGAAGGATATACTGAAAAGCTCAGAAATCATCAGTCCAAGTTTTTGGTTTCACTGACAGTGGCCATCATTACAGTGAATAGTTCAGAGTAAATGATTTGACAAATTTCTTTTCTACCTCTTGAAAAATCCATGAGTAGCTCACTTGTTCTTTGAATTTATTTGTCGTTAATATTTATCTGTTCTTTGTGACTTTCTTTGGCTGTATAAATCACATATGTTTAGTTTTGTTTGGATTTTTTTCTTTTTAGTTTTTGTTTGTTTTTGTTCTAGTTGTTTTTTTTCTCTTTGGACACAGGAAGAAGCAGGTATTCATAGAACTCTTTCTTAACTTGAATTGTTTCAGGACCTACAGAAGAGATCTAAAGAGGGTTGTGCCTTTTCAAACAGCCTTACATAAAAGATCGGTTTCTCTTTAGTACAGGCTTAAAATTACTGTACTTCTTTTAATAAGCTTTTATTCTAATAAATATACACAGGAATCATCTACTTTAAAATGTTCTTCATCATAAGCACATTTCACTTTTGCTGTAATTGCTCCTCCTCATCATTAGAAGGCTGTAATAGGCATTATGGAATGCATCTGTGTTCACAGAGTAGAATGGGCTTTATCTTTTCTCAAATGTGAAGAGCTTGCTATATTTTCAGTAACCCTGACTTGTGCTAGTCTTTTTTTATTTTGGTTTTACAGTTTGTGCAGAATCAAGAGAGGACTACTCTGAATGTCCTACAGGTACTCCAAATTTTTTGACAGCACTTCCTGGAAGACAGGTCTAGTCTAGCATGTAATTAATGCTGGTGATTCCACTCTGATCTTTTCACTCCTTTAATGTGCAGCTCTGACTGAGAAGGAGATAATAGACAATCATGTAAGGAAATCCTTGATTATGGCTTGATTGAGCTTGTGTGAGCTCTGGAGAGCTGGTGTTGTCATGGTTTCCAAGGCATTTAACATATGACATTTTTACATAGACAAGATGTTAGATAGCCATCCAAAAAAATTGTAATTTGGATTATGTCTAATCCCTCTTTGAATGTCAGATCAGGTTTATTTTCATAGACAATCAGTGACCAGGTCTCATGTTAGAAGCTATAAAAAACAGACTGTCTTCCACAAAACTTGCAAAACAGAGGACTTGTCTGGAGAGTAAAAACATCTGTCATTCAACACAAGAAGCAGATTTGCAGTTTTTAGCAATGCATATTGGTAAAAATTGCAAATCCTCTTGGCTTTTAGTCACCATATCTATAACAAATTGCAATTAAAAAAAACCACCAAACCAACAAGAAAAGAATCCCATTACTCTGGGATCTGTAGTGCCCCAAAAATTCACAACCTCGGTATCTCAACCCAGGCTAAACTTTTGACAAAACGTAGAATCAAACTTCAATATAGGTGGGAAGAGATGGCTGAAGATTGCTCTGAAATAATCCAAAGTGGATCAGGCTGCTGTCCTTGAATTTCCATATATGGAGGAGCTGAGGTGATAATAAAATAAATTGCAAAACCTACTTAAAACTGGATTATTTTCAACATGAAATGCACATGATGCTTCTTGCTCCATAGCATGTGTATTTTGAGAAACCAGGCTCGTGTGCTGAAGTTTAGCTGGACAGATGTGATTTGAATTCTTAAATCAAAATATTGGGGCATTTTCCATGTCCAGCTTTTGTGTATTGGTAAGCACAGATATCAGTGAAGTTCTGGAAACAGTTTTTTCCATCAGTGATTTTTCCAGAGCCAGCAGAGGGAGCACAATAAAAAAAGTTATTGGACACATATGTCTACTAGTCTGTAGTGTGAGTATTTAAAAGATTTCTCCAGGTATGTCAGTGTTGCAAGACCATTTTACTGGTAAGTGAAGTGTGTGGTGAGGTGAGGAAGCATAAATCAAGAAGCAGAAAGACAGGGACAAGGCTAGTTTTCAAAACAAGAGATAATGTTCCTTATTTTCTGTATCTGCCATGGAGAATACAGGAAAAAATGTCAATATTTTGTGCTGGAATACTGGATATTCTAATGCAGCTGCTCAAGTAATTTAGTAGCCTGTAGAATCCCTGTTAAAGCATGACATAAAAAGCAGTTTTTACTGACTCAAAAACGTCTTACTAATTTAATAATTTGATCATTAATATGATTGAGTGGGTTCAAGGAAAATCAGGGAGGTAGGTTGTACGTCCTTTGTTAGGGGGAGGTCTTTTGGTTGTGCATGCACACAGACCCCAGTGAACACCTGAAGTGTGACTGTTGCTTAATGATTATAGACACACTTCCAGTCATATTCTGCTGGATCTGTTCCTTTGGTTTCAAAACTGTTCTCAAAGTAGCAATCATT
>VZTB01014409.1:47049-68979 GCA_013397245.1 Thryothorus ludovicianus | reverse complement strand
AGGACACACACAGACACTCTGATGAGAAGGCTATAGCTATTTATTAAAACATTTGACTAAATTTATAGTATTTCTACACAGACCAGGGTTTGGAGAAGAAGGTTGACACCTCTCCCATCTCTTTGGTCAAGACAACTGCCCATCAGTTGTTCTTCACACCAAGAGAAAGTATGTAAATAACTTAGTTTTATGAAAAACCTACTTCTAATTATAACACCCGTGTGTGAGAAAGAGTTACAAATTAGGAAAAACATCAAGTTATAAAGTGCATCAGAAAAGCTTGAAAAATCAGGGTGACAATAAAGAAGAATAGTTTTAGAGGCCATAATCACATTGTCTCAAATCTCTAGAACAATCATTTAGCCTGGCATGGCTGTGGTCTCTAAATTATTTTTGAGTCATCACATCGATGGTGCTGCTTGCCTTTCATTTGCAGATGTTTCTTTGTCTACAGCAATACCTCTTGTGTTATGCCCTATTGGTTTTATGGGCAATTCCATTCATTCTCCAACCTCCAGTTTTTCTTAATAATTGCAATAAAGGTGCTACTTGCTTTTCAGAGTTATTTATCATGTGCCTGTATTCCCAGATGTACCAAGTGGGAACACTTGTTTTAATCTCTATGCAGTTTGTTTGTTTTTTTTTAACTGCATGAGATCTTTTTTCCCCTGAACTAAACAGACCCATATTCCAAATATGCTTTGCAGTTAATTCCTGCTGGCCTGGCACCATTTTTGTGACATATCTTTGAATTCTTTCTCTTTTGATTCTGTTTCTGGGATAAAGCAAACAAAATTGAAACCTATATTCTGGGCAAGGCCATGCTATTGATTTAAACAGTGGCATTATTATTAGCACTGTTGGTTTCTGTCTAATTCAGTGGTTTTTCTTTTCTGACTGCACTGCACTTCAGCAAAAGACCTGTAGTGTTTTCCTCTCAACTGAGAACTGAATGGTGGCTGTGAAAATGTGAATGTGTAATGTTAGAGATTATGACATTGGTGGAAAGTACCAGATGTAAAAGAAAATTATCTAATTACATGCTTTTGTCAGAAGAGTTCATGAAACAAAGGTAGAGAGAAGATGGGAGAAGAATGAAAAATAACTGGTCAATAGAGATATCCATATGAGAAAGTATGTGTCTACACCCAGAGTGTGGTTGGTAGTGGTTGGAGTTTTTTGTAACTCAGGCTGGAAAGTGATTCTTGGTCTGACACTGGCATCTTCAGCAGAGTGCAGTGTTCTGAGCACTGTGCTGATGCTTTTTGGGGCTACCTAGGAACAGAGGCCAGACAAAATTAAAGGAATAAAAAGCAGTGATATTTATTGAAGGGTATTCAGGGTCATTTTGGGCAAAGTCCCCCACAGGGACTGCACCCAAAATGGAAGATGTGTCACAGGTTTTCACACTTTTATAAGTTTGGTCCATTTGCATATTGGGGGTTAATCTCCCAATTACACCCTCAGATAATGAAGTCATTTACCCCAGGTTTGCTCCCCCCAACTCACTTTTGTTTGCATCTCTCAGGGCCTGAGGCAGTGAGGTGTCCCTGATTGCCAGGCCTGGAGAGGAATTGTTGTGTCTGAGCAAAATGGGAGAGCAGCAGCTCACACTGAACGTGGAGTTTAGAGTTCTACACTAAAGAATTGCAGGATTACAAAAATATGAAAAATCTAAAAGCTAAAATCCTAAGGCATCAGTGCAGGGCTGTACCTGTCTCTAGCCCTTAGGTGTTCTACTGAGGTTTTCTTTACACAACCAGAAGCCTCCATCAAATTCCACAAACTCAGTTCTGAAATAACTGTAAGTTACAGCAGTCTAAGTTAAATCAATATGTTGTATAAAATTTCACATTGGCTAAAAAGCTGTGACAGCTCACACCAACCTGAACTCCACGTGAACCTACCATAAGGTAGAACTGGAATTTCTGATGTCTTGGTTGTTCTAGACTCCAGCTAGATGCTCTTACATTTATTTCTTGCAAAAAGAGCATTTAACTGATTGTCACTGGGTGAATATGATGATGGAAGCTCTGATTTTACACACAGTGAATATATTGATAGATTTATCTCATTTGCTGTACTTGTCTGTCATGTCGAAGGACACTAACGAGTTTGTTTTGGGGATTAATGAGAACTGTAATGGCTAATGGGTATTTACAGAATTGCTGCATTTTACCATCTAATAATGTGACCATAAACTTCAGTTCTTTCAAGTCTTTAATTGTCACTATGGGAATCTTTAGCTACATTTCATCAGACAATAAAAAATCTCAGAAAAATCAACAAGATGTTGATGATTCTGCTAGAGTTGCTCTGATAGACAATTTCTTTGAACGCTACACTCTAAAGTAATAAATTCTTGCAAAAGTCTTTGAGAACTAATTTTAAAACAGGTCCAGCTCAAACTCAGATTCATCCTATTTGTTCCTCCTTTTGCAATAATTCAACTTTGAAAAGAAAAAGATACACTGATAAGCTTTTCTTTTTTTTTTTTTTAGATAATAAAAATATCTGATCACTGAATAATCATTACTATCAGAAAAAAAGAGGTTAAACCAACAAAGCCTGAGGTGTTTTGGTAGAGTCTTGTGTTTTTGATTACTTTCTGAATAGTCATAGCAACAATTCACCGTTTTGGGGGCTGTATATTCCTTTACATGTGGTTTTGAAAGATACTTGCAAACACTGGTCCTTGGCTTGCAGAATTTGTGTGTGCTTCTTACTCTAGGTTGGGATGTTCAAGGCAAAAGGTTAAACTAATGACTACTTTTTGTTGTTTTCCCACTATTAGAGTAATCTTTGCTTTGAATACCAGTGTTGGACTATTCAGTCTTTCAGTCCTTTTTCATTTTGTGCTGTCTCTTAAGCTTTTCCTACTCTTTTTTTCTTGCACAACAGCTGTTCATCTGGGCAGTTACACACCTATATTTTCCCCCACAATGAACAAAATATGGAATAAAAACTTATTGTAGTCTTTCTCTTAAGGATTCACTTGTGCTTAGTGAATCCTTACTGTATTCTGGGAGATGCTCCACCTGCACTGGTGCACACAGATTTTAATTTGTTTTTTATAACCTGGTATGCATGCCTCTACCAGTATCTTCAACACTGATCTGGAGCCAGAGTTCTGCCTTCTCGTTTGTGTTGGATAATGAAAGCACTTGGTGAACAGCAACAGCTCTTTGCTGTGGATAGAAAAAAACCCCTACAATTTCCATTTTTCACATCCTGCTTCTTTCATTACTCTCTCCATCCTCCAACGTTTTTGAGTGTGCAGATGTTTCCTAGTTAGTTATTATTTAAGTGGGTAGCTTCTTGCTAAGGTGTTAATTAAAACTTGCTGTCCAGAATCTCTGGGTACATTTTGCAGTGTAATCTGTAGCCTCTAGTGCATCATTGTATCTCTATTAAAAGGAATTCTGTGTAATGATGCTGGGATTTAATTAGTTTCTTTGCTGGTGTTGTAAAACATAGTGATAAATGAGCTAACAGGTCCATGGATCATTATTCTACTAGAGATGAGCTTATTAGCTAATTATGAATCATTAACAAAGTCTACATGGGATTTGCTTATCTAATTCAACACAATTTTGAACATTCAATACTCTACATTCATTTCTTTCAACTAACAATATTGTATTTAGATTGTAATCTTTGCATGTTTTATTCTGGGAAATTTTTTTCTTTAGCATTGAATTCTAATTATATTCTAAGTGGTGCTGTGAGAAGTCCTGGTGTCCATCTAGGACGAATACAAAACTGTGTTGTAAGGTTTTCCACAAATGCATATTTTTTAAATTTGGTTCTGAGTGTGTGTTTATTAATCATCTAGCATTGCAGGAAAGACAGAAACTCAGACTCTAATCAACTTGCATTTCTTAAATAATACACTAACTAGAGCAAAATTAAATACTCTGTGCCAGCAAGTGCTGAGCACATTCACACCACTGTGAGTTTTCAGTTTGGAGGCAGGAGTAAGGAATGTGTAGCATCAGTGCAGTTGTCAGAAATGATGGGAGTTAATAACACAAGAGTGCACCTCATGGAGAATAATCACCTGAGAGATGCTTTTAGAAGAAAATATTCAGAAATATTTGGTGCTGTGAGTTTATCTTCAAATAAATCAGACAGAGTTTCAGAGCTTTGTGCTTCTCATTGAGTATCTGCAGTTGCTTAAAGTGCATTTTTCCCTTGACCTTCCTGGTGCTCCCACTTTAGATGGATTTCCTCCTGTGCCATAATGTTAAGTTGTAAACAGAAACTGCTTTGGTGTAATCTGCTTTGTCTTCTCCTCAGTAGGAAATATCTTTCTTAGGTGTGTAGAAGGTGCAACCACCAGGCTAAAATCCTGAGGCATCAGTGCAGGGCTGTACCTGTCTCTAGCCCTTAGGTATTCTACTGAGGTTTTCTTTACACAACCTCCATCACATTCCACAAACTGGCAGCCCCCAGTTCTGAAATAACTGTAAGTTACAGCAGTCTAAGTTAAATCAATATGTTGTATAAAATTTAACATTGGCTAAAACACTGTGACAGCTCACACCAACCTGAACTCCACATGAACCTACCATAAGGTAGAACTGGAATTTCTGATGTCTTGGTTGTTCTAGACTCCAGCTAGATGCTCTCACATGTCTGATGTCTATGTCTGATTCTCACATGCTCTGGTACATCTGTAAAGCCTTGCCTGTGCCATATTTGTATCCTGCCTTCGACCCACTGCTGGAAATAAAGGAACTGTGAAATGGGCATTTAGTCTTCCCTGTCCTCACCTTGAGTGTTTCAGAAAGACACTTGTGTGTTCTCTTTGGAGGGCAGGCTCCTCCCAATGCTGGATTTGCTTTTAATCTACTCTCCCAAATGTAGTTGTCATTGAAAATGACCTCTGCATAATCTGCCTTATTTGTTTCTGTGCAGGAAACTGTTGATAAACCTTCAGGAGAAATCCTGGCAATAACGTAAAAAAAGATGATGATACTGATGGCAGAGGTGCTGCTATCATACACAGTTCTATAAATATGGAGTTAAAAAATCAGGATGTTTCATAAAAATTGGCAGCTGAAAATGGATACAATTTTCTTGTGATTCTACCAGGATCCTCACTTCTGAATTTCCTATTTACAGAGCCATTAGTTCTAACACTTCCTGATCTTTTATCATGTCAGAGTAAACATTACTTGGTTTGTCCCAGTGGGAGCAAAATGCGTACTATTTTTGTTTCTAAGTTATTTTCTTTCTTTGAGACAACCTTTTTATTTCTTCCTTTGAAAAAGATGTGTAAAATGACAGATGAATTTCCATCAGCAGCAATATTTCTTAATGGTTAGGGAAACAAGTTTGCACTGCAGAGATGCAGCTGTGAAGAAAAATAGGAGAATTAAAAAGGCATGGTTTAAAATAAAAGGATAATAACACAAAGTGGAATGCTAGAAAGGTTCAATATCCTTCATGGTACAACTGGAAAATTTGAATTTGTAAACATATGCTATTTACCTTAGTTTCTGCTTACATATGCATAGTACCTTTTCATTTGCAGGGTACCAGTGACCATGATTTACAGTATTATTAGCTGTACTCAAATCTTTACATAATAGCCATTTGATATTTTGCAATCATTTATGAGTTTTAAACTACTTATTATATATGTAAATAATCTAACCTAATTTAGATGAGATTTTAATAGAAAATGAAGCAGATACGATGTCAATATAAAAATATCAAATTCTATTATTTTCTAATTAAGGTAAAATATTTGCCCTCAACATTTATTTCAAATGGCAATGTTAATTTTTTTTTTTTGTAAGCAAAGTACTTGAATCATGAGATTCATGATCAGTAACAATTTTCATATTAGTCTCTGTCCAACTCTGGAAGCAGTGTGACTGCATTTTGTAGGACACATTGCAATTTCATGAACAGTAGCATGTGGGCATTTAAATGAATTGAAACAAAGCAGGTTAATTATTCAGGGACCTCAGACTAAAGTTAATTCACAACTAATGCATTGTGTGCTCTCATTGCAAACTGAATCTGTCTTAGATTACTGTGAGTACAGCCACTCACACTTACCCTGCATTGTCTGTCTGACTGTAGGTTTGTTTTCCTTCTCAGTACCTGTTTTGTTATTTTCAAAACAGAATTCCTTTCTTTGTTACATCAGTACCTTGACAGGGATAAATCTGTGTTTCTGCTCTGATAAATCAGAGTACTGATTTCCAGGTTTTGTAGAGGTTCTATAAAAGATGGTTTGGCAATATCTTTGAAGATCATTATTCCTACCTCTATAAATATATATAATAGACAATAGCAGAGAATATTAACTTCTAGAGCAACATTTACAAACCTTTTTTCTTCCCAAGGTGATGCCCTTTAATAGAGGACAGTGCATGGTTCTTAGTTCAGCAGTTCTGTCAAGTCTGAGGCAATCATTTGATTTCACTTTTATACATATGCTTAGGTGTTCAGAAAATTCCTGTATGTAAAAAGAGAAGTTCTGAATACTATAAACCTAGGTCATCCACAAGGAGGTAGATTCCCAAAGTCTTATTAGTGATATTTTCTGTGAACTGACTTTATTCTGACTTTGACATGCACAAATCTGAGTGTTATTATACTTGATACAACTTTTGATTTCCATTTTAAAGGATCTTGTACTTGCTTGAAGCTGTTCATGTGCCACAGATCAAACAGCAGTGCTAAATGTTTGGATTTTTGTCTCTTGCAAGAAGAAAAGACAAGGATTTTCTTTGGTTGGTTGGGGTTTTAAATTTTATTAACATCTTTGGGCTGAGTAGAAGAAAAACCCAAGTATAATTTATTTTGCCAAATGTTTTGGAAGTTTTCTGTATAATTCAGTTTTTTAATCCAATCTGATGATGTGTAAGAGGATGCTTCTACCTTAGCAGAAGCCAGCAAACAGATCTCAGGGGATAAGAGAACAGATTCAGCCCAAAATTCCAAACAATCTTATTAGAATAAAATACAAAAGAACATGGTGGACTATTCATTTGTCCCTCTACAGAAAAGTTTATCATGGTTTTTAAAGGTCTGTTGCAACACAAGAGCCATTATTGACTTGGGACATGCTTGGGGTATGAATTTCACACACATGTCTAAGAAAAAAAAGGGTTTACCACTGAGTCCAGCTGAAAATCTTGAAGCATTTCATGTTTTTTCATTTATATTTTTCATACCATGTCTTTACATAACCACAAAGTGTTAGAAGCTGAAACATATGGTTGTCCTTACCTTAAACTAGAGTAACTCATTGCAACAGAAATAAGCTGCTGTTCCAGGCAGCTTATTTTTGAACTATAATGTGACTTCCCCAGGAATCATGGAATCATGTGCTTTTAATTAACTCTAACAGATATTTAATGGAGATTTAATAAGACAGTTATTGTATGTTAATTGTCAACTGATTACTGAGAGGCTTTTGCAATTATTGAAGTTTACTAATTATCCAATAGATAAATCAATTTTTCATGCAAAAACATCACATCTATGTAAGCAATAAATATGCTGGTAGATGATGTATACTGCCTTAATGAAATGAGAGATGTGCTGTGTACAATGTGCTCCTGGCATCTTCTCTGCACAGGCAAGAAGAAAACAGCTCACTCCTCCTGACATTGCTTTTCTTGTTGAATGCAAGTCAGAATTTGGTGGTGTCAGTGATGGTGCAGCATTTGTGGGTATCAGTGATGCCTTTTTGGGGCTTCTAAAAACAGAGATCAGACAAAATTAAGAGAATGACAAGCAATTATATTCATTGAAGGACCCCCCAGGGACTACACCCAAAATGGAGCACGGGTCACAGGTTTTTACACTTTTATAAGATTGGGCCATTTGCATATTGGGGGTTAATCTCCCAATTACAGCTTCAGGTCATGAAGTCATTTACTCCAAGTTTGCTCCCCCCAACTCACCAAAACCCAAGTTTGCATCTCTCAGGGCCTGAGGCAGTGAGGTGTCCCTGATTGCCAGGCCTGGAGAGGAATTGTTGTGTCTGAGCAAAATGGGAGAGCAGCAGCTCACACTGAATATGGATTTAGAGTTATAGACTAAAGAACTGCAGGGTTACAAATATATGAAAAATCTAAAAGCTGAAATCCTAAGGCATCAACAGAACCTGCAACTGCAGCAGTAAGGGGTGTGGAGTTTTCTTGAAGCATCTGTATGAAATGAGACAGGGGCCACGAAAGCAGCTCTCATCTCTGCACCCTCCCACCAGGGTTTAAAATGAAGATATGACCAGTAAGAACTAAAGAAACTCTCAGGACATTCTCTTCCTTTCAGAACAAAGACTGCATTGTGGTGTGGATTGGTTGTCCTTTGTGTGTGGAGCAGGAGCATTGTGGAACAGGAGTTTTGTTTTTAGAAACATGTCTGGCTTCAAGCTGCATTCAGTCCCTGGCAAATGCATCGGCGCATTTTGTGTATTGCCGATTATTAATCAGTACTCAGTGTATTAATGAGGAAAGTAACTGTAATCAGCCCTGATTTATGCAAATTAAATGCAACCCTCAGACTCTTGGTCAGTTGCCAGGACTGTCTGCAGGTGGTGAAAGCACGGATAACCTTTTTTTTTTAAGAAAAGGATAAAAAGCCAAGCTATTTTCCCAGGAAAAAGGTTCTTCCTGCTAATAAAAATATTTCTACGTCTTTGATGAGGGCCCCAAAGATGATCAGAGGGCTGGAGCATCTCTGCTATGAAGACAGGCTGAGAGAGCTTGGGATGTTCAGCCTGGAGGAGAGAAGGCCTTGGGAAGAGCTCATCCCATCCTGCCAGGACTTAATCAGGGCTTGTGAAAGGGAGGGAGAACAACTTTTCACAAGGGCAGGTAGAGCCAGAGCAATGGAGAATGGCTTTAAAACAAACAAACAAACAAAAAAAAAACCGGCGAAATTTAAATCAGATGAAGAAATTCTTTGGTCAGAGGGAAGCTGTTGCTGCCCCATCCCTGGAAGTGTCCAAGGCCAGGCATCCTGGGAGAGTGGAAGGTGTCCCTGCCCATGGCAGGGTCTTGTTGAAACTAAATCATCTTTAGGGGTCCCCAAATCATTCCATGTTTCTATGATTCTGTCAATCTGTCCCATCTGACAGTCTTACTTAAGTCCTAATTCATTAAATAGAACACACCTGCTATTAACTTTTACAGGTGGAATGACTCAGGCTGCCTGAGAGATGCAGACAATTGCTTTAGAATATAAAATTTTGATTTCCAAGCATAATGCTTAATACTGCTGTATAACTATATGTGTGGGACTATAGCACAGAAATGAGACTGAGAAATGCTCACCAGAAAAAAGGAATTTCTGCACTAATCATATCAAACCTAGCAGAGTATTTGAAGACTTCGTTGGACTTAGAATAACAGCTAAAGTAAGTTCTTACCTCAGTTGCTTAGCACACCTTTAGCTAAGGGGTATGCTTTGCCCATCCTTAAGAACGGATCAGTTTGACTTAATTTACTTATTAAAATGCAAAGTAGCAAAATTACTTCAGAATGCAACAAAAAGCTGAAAGCAGGCTCTTAGAGTACCAAGCTGCTTCATTTCCTCTAAACCTGCATTCCTCAAAATTAGAGAGAAATTGAAAGAAAATCCTTTTTAGAAAACAGCAGACTCATCCTGCAATGGAAAAGAATGATCACAATGGAGAGAAGTACTACTCCCACACAACACCAGATAAAATAACACCCATGACCTCTGATGTCAAAGGGAAAGGTGCTTCTTTTCCTGCACAGAAATCTCCCCTGGTGCTTGGGTGGCAGCCATGATCTATGCTACTCCATTCAGGATTAGTGGATTATCTCCACTTCTCCCAATTTAGGAACTGAACAAGGCTGCCCTGGGCCCTTTGTCAGGGAGACTTTTTATGTCTTTATATTGTCCTGTCCAGCTTCTCTCCAAAAGCCATTGTAGGAGGCAGAAGCTTAGGGATGCACACTGAGGAAGTGAACATATTCAATGATACGGTGCTCTGGGGTGACACAGTGCTGTCAATGGCTGATCAATAAATGCTTCCTGGAGTGAAAAGCGAAGTTCACCTTTTTGGTAGGATTTAAAAGGTTTAATAAAAGGCAATACGGACAAGGCAATGAAGCAAAATACAGACTGGAGTGTCTCTGGCCAAGAGCTAAGAACACACTTGTCCCATGGTACTCACCCCTTAAATATGCATATTTAAACTTTTCTAAGAACTTATTTCCATGTTTTTAGGAGCTGTTTTGCATGACCACTTCATCTCGCCTTTTTAGAGCATGTGTGTTTCTGGGCTGTGGTTTTAATTAATTCTTCTAATCAGTGTTAATTTGGGCCTTGGTCTATAATTCCTGCAGATGGTTGGTGCTGGGGCTGGGATATCAGCAGCAGATTCTCCAGATCAGCAGCAGGGTCTGCACTGGGTGTGATCCTGAGCAGGCAGTGCTCACTCACTGCACAGACACTTTATCAATTTACTTTACTCCTAAAGAAAACTCTGTCTTTAAACCATTTCCACACCACACATCTAATATCCACTCTATATAGGTGTAAAAAGAAAGAAGGAGGAAAAAAACCAATACCATAACATGTATTTGTAACAGTCTTATATGTACAACACTAATCTGAATATTTGTGAAAAGCCAACTTTATAATATGTGTTTATAACACTGGAGAGTTCTAGGCTTCCTGCACGTTCAGTAAATAAATCAGATCCTTTTGAAGATAGTTTGACCCTGGACCTACACCATTTATCTTTAGTTTTTCTTGACCAGAGAGAGATTTTAAACTTAGTGTTTTGCCCTATTTGATCTTTCTGTTATGCATTTAGCATATGTCCATAGCTGCAACTGTGCTGTAAATGACAGTATCAGTGCTGTAGTGTGGATCTGGGATGGATTTCCATTTCTCTTTGGAACTGTGGTGCTTCCTCTGGAATAGGCTGCAAGATCCTTTCATCCCACATCATCCTACCCTGTGCGTGGCAAGAGGAATAATGTCTGTAAATCTCTCTGGCTGCTCTCTAATAGGACAGGCCTAGTCAGCCTTCACATTACAGATAGGGAAATAAGCTGTACGTGTTGGGTTTTTCCAGGAACTGTGTCAGTTTACACACCTGCAGCTTT
The DNA here is from genome assembly GCA_013397245.1 of Thryothorus ludovicianus. Taxonomy (NCBI): domain Eukaryota; kingdom Metazoa; phylum Chordata; class Aves; order Passeriformes; family Certhiidae; genus Thryothorus; species Thryothorus ludovicianus. The sequence continues at coordinate 57,865 of VZTB01014409.1, read as the reverse complement.
CTCTCTGGGAAAATCCCTCACTGCATTAATCTGCCACAGAAAAGCATTGGACAGGTTTTCTTGAGGCCTTGACAGTAATTCTCCAGAGGCTACAGATGTCTACCCTGCAGTCACAGAAATGATTACAGTACAATGTAGATGTACCTGATATAATTTAAGGCTGTCTAGCTCAGGTACCAATCATGGTTTAGTTTCTGTAGCATAAAGCTGAGTATGGATTGATTTTTCTTGATGGGATTTCAGTGGAGGTTAAATGGCTTAATTCAAGGTATGCAATGGATACCTTCATATACATGAGCCTTATTGTCACACATTAAAGGGATAATATTGGAGAAGGAGTAGAAGAAGTCGTTGTAATGTGAGCTGCTGAAAGGCCTAAATTAAGTATCTGAGCTTCAGTGAGACCAGAGTGGTCTTTTAAATCACTATTGCACCATAAGTGGACACTTCTACAGTGTCTTATCCTAATAAATGTAGTGCTTTTCAACAGCAGCTCTTTACTGTATTTAATTTGTCTTACATTGCTTTCCTCCCTAATTGGAAATGTTTTTTAGTGTAATGTAGTAGCCCTTCCCCCTTGTCCAGAAATAGAGCACAGCCCATGGGTTTTTAGTTAAGGATATGTCATTATGGTGTTCTCACATATTTGGGGCATTAGTAGAGTTCTTTTCATCATTTCAAGTGTTCAGACATGCTGCTGGATTTAAAAGATATTTCAGACCTTGAATGATGAAAATATTTATGGTCCTGTTTAAGAGAAAAGTAGCTCTTTTGGTTTGGACTAATAATCACAGAAGTTCTGTAAAATAATCTCAGAATATTCTGAGTTAAAAGGGACCCCCAAGAAACATTGAATGCAGCTCTTAAATGGATGGCCCATATGGGGAACAAACCCACAACCTTGGCATTACAACACCCTGCTCTGATCAACTGAGCTAATAATGCCTGTGAATATTCACAAAACAGTTGTTCACTTCGGTGTCTTACACGTTTTCCCTGAGTCATTTGCAACTCCTGTGCTGCTGTTGGAACTCCAGACTTCCTTATAACTATTTCTCAGGATTGTAGTGTAGAGACCAGTGAAACTTGAGAACCTTGTTCCCACAGATCTTTGCTCTCACCAGTTTTAATAGTGATTTTCTTTACTTTCTTGCCTGTCTCGTCTTTTTCCCTGGACTGCCAAGTGAAAGAAAACCAATCACAATTCTTTCTTTTTTTCAAGGATAGTGAGGTTAGTGCTTTAACTCTCATGTAAATTTTACCTTTGCGCTTTTGTATTTTAGAGTCTTGTCCTATTTTCTGGGAGCATTTGCACACACATGGGTACACACATCATACAGATGTGGTTCAGAAACTCCTCCCTTCTCTGTTTGCAGCCTCTGTATGGAGAAGTTCTATCCTGTTAGTATATTATTACTCATAACTGCAAGGAATGAAGCAGGAGGAATAATGGCATTAGTCCAAGAGGCCTGTAAATATATCAGTAATTTTGCTAATAAATGCAATACAGCACTGGGCAGTTTTCCTGTCAGCACTGTCTTCTCATCTGTTGCTGTTTGCTCTACTGCCATCTTTATTGTTCATCACTCAGGCTCTCTGTATGCTGAGCACAGAACAGCTAAATCAGGAACTTTGGGCTAAAGTGAGGGGATGAATTCTAACCTCTCTGTACGAGCCAGCCCCTAGTGATTGCTGAACCGACTCTTTGGTTCTTCTATATCATAGCTTTCTTTTCTCTTGACTAGGCTATTGTCACATTGCTGTTGACCTCTAAACCCCCTCTCCCCACCCCCAGCCTGAACTCTGGATTAGGCTTCCCAGGGAATAAACTATGGGCAAAGTTCTACTAGCTAGAAAGAGGGGAAATGGTTCGTGCTGCCATAGTAACGTGACCTCATCCCGTATTCCTGGAACAAAGATGGTTTTCTTGTCATTTTTTCTGCCCCCATGAGTGTTTAAGCCCCCCTGCTGTTTCTCCACTCCGGAGAGGAGTTAAGGCTGTACACCACACTGAAAAGAAGAGGTTCCTCTTCCTTGCCTAAAGTAGGGCAGTCATCTAGGAAACTGGGGAATCAGGTGACCAGGGAAGAAAAAAAAAAATCAAACCCAAAAACCCCACCAAACCCAAACAAACAAAAAACAACAATAAATCCCCAAAAACTTAAACCAAAACAAACAACCCCCCCCCAAATAAAAAAAAAACCAATCCCAAGAAAAAAACCACCAAAAAACACAGAGGTGAAGACTTTTTGGTCAATAACTTGAGTTCGGAGTCTGAATTACATACAATTACCTCAGACCCTAGGTTTTGCAATTTTTAAGTCAATTAAGTTTAATTTTTGAAGTGATATATTTAAAAAAGAAAATCCTAACTCCATGTTAGAAGTGTTGTGCTCTGAGCTGTTTCCTATTGCCAAGGACTGAGATGTTGAAGCTATCTCAGCATCTGTGAAATGTCAAATCAGTAATTGACTGTTGCCAAAAAAAAAAGGAATATGAATGCTTGAAATAGTTGGGAAAGAAATAGCAAAATGGAAAAGGGTTGTTATAACAGAGTGTAAGTCTACAGCCTCCAGCACAGTAAATATTACACAGTTTTAAAGACTCTATCTAAAAAGCAGGTGGTAGAACTGGGAATGAACCAGTGTGTGACACCAGTGCTAGAGAGGGGCCTTCCACTGCTGCTGTGTGAGAAATGAGAGTGAGCCCAGCAGAGCCAGCAGCTGAAAAAGACTGGCTGTGTGCTCACCCTGCCCATGAGCAACCTGCAGGGCACTGCATGGAGGGTGATCACCCCACACAAAATCAAGAGAGCTGGAGAACTTCTTCCCACACAACCTTGGGCTCAAGAAGCCCCCCAGTTACTGAATATTAGAAGGTGGGGACAAATCTGGGCAGAGAATCACCAGATAGTAATCCTGTTGTGACATTCCTCCTTAGGAATAAACTATTGCCCATTGCCAGGGACAGGAGAGCTGGGCTCCATCTAAAAGATCTGTACAGAGCTCCAGGTACTGCAAATTTATAACTTTAACAACTGCAGTCTAGTAAGCATGACACAGGTTCACCAAAGCTCTGGTACTTTTCATAATTTTTGCAATGTAGTGTCAAGTCATCACTGTCTCTGGAAGCAGCTCCCTTGATTTAGATGCAGGTAGAAACCAGTAATGCCTGCTTCAGCAAATGGCAACATCTCAAATTGATTGTTATTCACTTAATTTGCAGATGTCTTTACATGAGGGGAAGGGTCAAGGGAGGAGGGCTGAGCTACGCATTTCATATCGATGATTATTAAATACTACTCTGTCACCAAATCGAGGCTTTTTCAGTAACCCAAGGAGCATTTACAATGGTCTTCAGCAGCAGCTTTCCTTTTAAATCGCTGAAGTTAGGTCTGAAAAAATAGGAAAACAATCAAAAAAACCAGCAAAGTAAAAAAGATGCTGGGCAGGGAATGATGGCTAATAAAATTGTAAAATACATGGCTACATAAAATCGTGGGTTTGAATATTGGTTTGAATATCTGTTAGATTTGGTTGAAGAGTTTTCTTTTTTTACTTTCTTTTTTTTAAATAATAGAAGAGTTGGATCTCTTCTTCTTCTGAGTTGGTCTTCTTCTGTCTTTGAGCATGGCTCTTGTCCCTCACTCCTTGGGCTCTTCCTTGACCTGAACTCCTTTAGCAGTGTGCTGTGTGTTCCCAGCAGCTCTGTACCCACACCACGCTCCCCTTTAGGACGTGAGCGCCCAGCATTGCCCTCAATGGTCAGCTGGGTGGAAAAGTGAGGGGATATGAGTGCTTTGCACCAGGACTTTTGGGGGAGCAAAGGAAGGTAACCCTTTCAGGGAGTCTCTCAGTGTCCATTTTCTGTTTCTGTCTCAGCTTTTGCTCTATCCCATTTCCCATTCTTTGAAGTGTGTGATGAGTGTTGCATCCTTCTCCATCCTGCAGCAGTGGAAAGTCTCCTCTGGGGTTCTCAGAAGAGGAGCTTCAAATTATCCTCTCATTAGTGATGATCCATCCCTTCTGCACACTGTGCCATTCCATTGTACTGCCTGAGCCCTGAACATTAGGAGATAACTGCCTTCACAACATATGTCATCACTCATTAAGGGACCCCTCTTAGATTATGGCTGAGGTTTAATGCCTTGTTAAAGATGTTTAACACTTAGAGTTTTGTTTTTAATTTAGGAAGCAGCATGATCAAATCGTGCCCTGAGAATTTCTCTCAGATTTTGTGAAATTTGCAGGTTAGCCTGCTCAGAGGAGGTGATCCTTAAATTGAATTGCAGCCCTCCAAGGCGTGTTTGAATGTCAAGCACTGCCATGATCTGACATGTTAATGGCTTTGAGAAAACAATGTGTTTCAGAGGTAATTGCTGAAGCAGTGAGTTCCCAGCAATATTTTACTTAAAAGAAATGTGCTGTTTCTCCACTGTGGAGACTGGAACAATGACACTGAACAACTGAGTGATACAAATCTCTGCTTGCCTTTTAATGGTCATTACATTCTTCTGATAGACTGGAGCAGGACCTCTATCCCATCCTTTGTTAGAAGCTGAAGATAACATTAAAATCGGATATTACATTATTATTGCAACTGGACTACATAATTTATTTTATTGAAAGAAGGAATATTTCAAAAGTTGTAGATAAACCTGAAATGAGCTTCCTAAATTAAAAACCATTTGGCTCTTCCAGCGAGGGTCATCTTCAGTTTTACCAGATAAACTCAACTAGGCCAATTATTCAAAGTAGTCCTGTTGCTATGTTCAATGCTTGTCTTTTAATTAACATGCAAAACAGAGATGGGCAGCAACTGCCTCGTTTTTCAGGCAGCCAAGTGTGATGGTGAGGCTGGAGAAGAGGCTAGGTATAAGAGACCTGCCTAGTGAAGATGAATACATGATGGCAGAAGGCTGAATCCTCTGGACTCGATGATTTAAATCACTGTACATATGGTTTTAAAAAGTTCTGAATCTGTCTTTGGAAAGTACTTATTTTTTAAAGAACAAAATCATTGTTGATTATGGAGCTGAAAGTCAGGCTCGTGTACCTGAAAGTACATGAAGTTCCTGAAGGAAGCCTACAAGAAAGAGAGAGAGATTATTTACAAGGGCATGTAGTAAGAGGACAAGGAGGAAAGACTTCAATGGTTCCAGACGAGAGAGTGAAATTCTTCCCTGTGAGGGTGGGGAGACCCTGGCACAGGGTGCCCAGAGCAGCTGTGGCTGCCCCTGGATCCCTGAAGTGCCCAAGGCCAGGTTGGACATTGGGGCTGGGAGCAGCCTGGGACAGTGGGAGGTGTCCCTGACATTTCAGGGGTGGCACTGGGTGGGATTTAAGGTCCCTCCCTACCCAAACTGTGCTGTGCCTCTATGATTCACATGAGCACATCTTTGCAGGGACCTACTTCAGCTGCAAGATGTAGTCCTTGGTTCTGCAGATTTTATTCAGACTGTGTAGAAGCATGATTCTTGACCAAAGTTGTCACACTCTTTCCTATAGATTTGTGGGGTAGATACATTATTTTTTTGTGTATATATTTATACAAACAGTCATCAATCTGCAATCTAGATGTATATTGAGGGTGGAAGAGCTAATGGTTGATTTATCAAGACTTCATCATTGTAAGCACATGTGTATAGTAAAAAATTGTAGAATTTTGCTCCCTCTACCTTGATTTAATGCCATTAAGTGTATCATTTTAGGAAAATGATTTTGTAGCAGAGGGGCAGCTGCCAGACCATGTTGTGAAGTGTCAGAATTGTAGTATTTGTGAATGTGATTGGAGCTGTTCTGCCCAGAGTCTGACATCTGAAAAAAAAAAAAGAGAAACAAACTCCTGTAGTGTCCTCGAGAAGTAGTTTCAAGGTCAGCCATTAAAAAATGGGATGGATTGTTCTAAAAATAGAGAAAAAAACCAAAGATCATTGCTGGTCTTTTAATGATCTATGCAGTAAGATTTCAGTCTAATTTCAGTGTTGCTCTTGGAAATTCATCTGTCTCTTACAGAAACAATTCTTAGAGAAGTAATCAGTGAAAACATGTGTGGCATCAGAAAAGAGACTCGCTGGGCTAAGCATAAACCACGTTAGATTTTGCAGCCTAGGGGCAATAAAACTGGGAATTTGGGAGTCAGCTGGGATAATACCAGCATGGGAAAGGGAGAGATCAAAGGAGGGATGGATTTGTCACCTCAAAGTGCTCTGAACCCTCAGCTGGGGCTCTGATACCACCATACACAGGGCCTCTATAAACCAAGCAAAACACATTTTATTGGATTCTGAGCAATTTGTCCTTCTCCAGTGTGGGTCTATGTTCTGCTTGTTTCTTCTTCCTGACTCTGTAAAATCCCTGAATATGGGCATCACTTCTTCTCCCCTCCAGTGCATCTCTGCATTAGAACAATGTAGATACTCAAGGTTATGATTTTCTGAGTAGAAAAATACTGAGAAGAGCTGGAGTAGAAGTCAGAGCTTCCCCTGAATATTTTTCCTGTGCTGTTAACCTTCAGTAAGGTAGTGGTTTTTAGCAGGCAAATGGGCATAGTTTTTGTATCTGTTTTATTTATATATATATTTTTATAGTTTTTGTATCTGTTTTGTAGCCACCACTACTAGTGTAAAGCACTGCAAGGGTAATTGCAGTGGTAACTTTTTTGGAGCAAAATTTGCTTTAATGTCATACACTAGATAAAAAAATGATAGCATTTCTTGGGAATACATATATTTTAAAAAATATAGTAACTTTAGATGTCTTGTTTGCTTTCTTGTTTTTTTGAACTGCCCATATTTGAACCCATTCTTTTCCATGGTTTTCAAGTATGCATGCTAGAAATGTTTTCTTTTAAGGAATATTACTCTGTTTAATAATCTGGTCCTGGCATTTATGATTAAACACAGCACAAAGTAGCACAAATTGTGTGATAAAATTTGATACAACTACTGCTGAAATTTACTTGTTTATAAAGTCACCCTTGAACTCCCATTCTGGATGTCCAATCTGACATCCTACTTTATTTGCATTGGCATCCACCAATTTAAAATTAGATTTCAAGGCTGGTTTTTGCATCTCCTGACCAAAACAGAAGTTGTGGGTTATTTCCTCTCATCAGCTCCCAGTACAGCTTCTGTACTCTTAGCAGCCCTGCACAAAATATTTTAAAAACATCTACTTTCTGTTGATGCCTTGGAATGGGTACCTGAAACAGAGGCTAGACTAGATTAAGAGAATAAAATGGGTATTTATTGAAGACCTGCAATGGATAAACCTTGGGCAGTCAAAAGCCTCCCAGAGGCTACAAAGATGGTCAAAAATTTTTCAAACAGATATAAGTTTGGTCTATTTGCATATCAGGGGTTAGTCCTCCACAGCTTCAGGTAATGAAGTCATTTACTCCAAGCTTGCCACCTCACTTCACTTTTATTTACATCCCATGGAGCCTAAGGCAGCGAGGTGTCCTTGAGTTTTGGGCCCAGAGAGGAATTGTTGTGTCTGAACAAAATGGGAAGACAGCAGCTGATATTCTAGATGGAGATTTAGAGTTATACACTAAATAATTACAGAATTTGAAGAATATAAAAGCTAAAATCTGAAGGGATCTCTGTGTGACACACACCTGCAAAGCAGTGCTGCTGCTCAAGTTTGGCAGCTTAAGCAGCAGAGGTGCTGCTGCATTTCTATCCTGAGCTGCAATCTGAAAAGCACACAATGACTAAGGACAGTAAAACACATTCTTGCCTTCTCTTAGAGTAGTTTTCCTAATTATCTCTTATCTTTGGTCTGTATAAGGAAAAAATAGTTAAAAGACCTGAGTAAAAATATGGAAACCTATGAGCTCGAACAAATGTAATGCTAAAGACCAGACCTTCTGACTTGTTTTAAGACTTGAGTCAGAAATGACTAATATTCCATTTGGCCAAAATCTTCAATCTGTCTGGAAAGGCTTGCAAAAAGAAGCTGTTCCTGACAGACACAGATTGTTAATAGCAGCTGTGATGGGATATGAAATAAGGAACAATTTATGAAGGTGTTTGCTTTTTAGAAATAGGCTAATCTTATTTTAAATTCATCAAACTCAGTTTAAGTTGAGGTTTTGTTTTGGGATTTTTTTTTAATTTGTTTGTAGTGTTCTTTTTTTGGTTTTTTTTTAAAGTATTTTTTCACCATTTTACCTGTAAGAAAGTGATAGATCTTCTATTTTTGAATCTGTGACTGAATTTTATGGAGAACGTTGTGTATGTGCTGATGCTTTTTTGGGATAGATAAACTTTACAAAATTTCTTTTATTTTCTAAGTCCTCTGAGTTCACTTTAAAAATCTGTCCCCATTACTTTGCCTTTAGGAAATTGAAAGTCTAATGTCTTTCATGAGAATCCCAGTCATCTGAAGATTTTTATCTTTTTCTCTTTTCGTGTTTGGGATGAACACTTGAAAAAATGGTTAAACGGCAGACAGAACAATTTGTTGCAAAATCTTCAAAGAAAATCATATTTTTTTAATTATATCAAATTAAGGTTATTAAAAGTTAAGTTCTGAACTGAGAGCATTTTCCAGTGAAAGGTGCTGCAACATCATTATTTCTCCCCAAAATGCATTTACTGTACATTTCTCAAAGCCATCAGGCTTGATTGAAAGGTAATGAAAAAGCTGTCCTGCGTCAGTTTATTCCTTGTATCCATTAAGAATAATTACGGCTGAACAATTTTTGATGCCTGTAACCTTCGCAAGTGTTGCTAATGGCATTATAAATTGCTCCTTGTCCAATGACTACAGTCTGATGCTTAATTCAAAAGCGCTCTGTCAACAGGGCTGATTTGTGTGGTTAATGAGTGCGTTTAAAACAACAGCCTCGGCTCATGCATCCTAATGCTGATAAAAGGATGTGGTTCAATAAAGAGGCTTGTCCGTAATAATTAGCGGCAACAAATGCTCGGGATTAGACCGATCGCAGCATTAATGACTCGGCTTTCAGCCTGTTTCAGGGGGAAAAAAGTTGGCAGTTTGAACGTTTCTGGCCTTAGATTTAACTTTTTNAGGCCATGGTGAAGGAAAGGAGCCGCTTCTGATGGAGCCTTTGGACTCAGAGTTTTATTCCTGGCCCAAAGGCCTGTGAATGCAGCAAGAGCTCCAGCAGAACTCCCACAGCATGGCTGCTGGGCCTTGGAACCAGGGCAGAGGGGAGGGAAGGAACACAGGGGACACCAACCAGGTCCGGGGGGAAGTCCTAAGGGCCAGAGGACACTTGGATGGCCCAATGTCTTTGCAGGGCTGGGAAGCATCTTTTGAATTGTGCCAAGCACTCTGTGCCCTTCTGGAATGGCAGGGTTGGCAGGCAGCACTCATCAGGGGTCAGGATGTGGGAAGGAGGAATGATTGACAAAGCTGGCAGGGAATCATCTGGGAGGGGCCTGGGGTATCTGAGACACACCACAACAAAGGAGTGGTCCTCTGTAAGCCAGTGGTGTGGCTAAGGAAACCTAAATCTTGAATGCACACCATGCTGGGAGGGTCACTGAGCAGTCTAAGCCCTCTACTCTCATTTCCTTCAGAGTTTAATGTGGAAAAAGAAAATTGCAAGTTAATAAGACATGAGATAAAAAGACCTCCTATCACCTTTCTAGGGCAAAAGTCATCACTTAGAGTTTTCCTGGACAAGAAAATGGACATATCCAGAAAAGTGTTAGCAGCTGAAACTCTGGTATTCAGAGACTTTATTGTCAATCAGTGTGAGCAAAACAAACCAAAATAAGACAAATCAGTGACCTGAAATGAGTGGTACCTGAAACTGTGTCCCTGAAAAGCTGTTTACAGGAAGGGATTTAATTACTGAAATAAACTAAATCCAAAACTGATATGAAAAATCAGTCCAGGGGAATAATCAACTGAGAATACCACTGGGCATGGTCCAATGTCAGCAAAGTGAAAATAATAATTCCTTTCTAAATACTGTTAGTTCAGATTGTTTCATTGTCTTCCATGTTTGCAGCAACCTTTGTAACTTTCAGATCCAGTCTCAGCTGTAGCAGTTTTCTCTAGAATTTACACATTCCTAATAAACTCTGAAGTGCTATGAGTATTTTGGAATAGAAATTCTGTGATGAAAAGATATAGACACACAGTAGGGTAAGGGTACTCTGAATTCCCAACTATTCCTTTCCCTCTGGAACACACAATTCACTGCAAAGGGACTCACACCCTTTGCTCAGAAGTCATGTGCTTTCAAAGAAGAATTAATTGCATCTTTTAAAACCAAGTTGTTAAGAGCAACCTTCATACTTTAATTTGTTTGAGTGGGTATTGTGATTTTAATTATACTTTTAACTGGGAACAGTTACCAGATATTTTGCTTGTTGCTGTTTTAATCTGACATTGTCTATGGCCAGGCAAGCTCCCCTAGGCCATTTGGATGTCTCCCCTTGAGACCCATGAGGAGTATCAGGCAGGACAAAAGTGGTTGAATTTGAATAAAGAACAATTTTTTTCCATTATTTGTGTCAGGCAGGTGGGCTCCTTTTAATGTCGTAAGAAAAAGAGCCACATTCTTGTACAGATGTGATTCAAGATGCTGCAGGGAATGAATGGCTGGAATATCCTGCTACAGAAAAGGGTCAAGGAAATTTGGACGGGATGTTGTAGAATACAAAATGCTTCACCAAAGGGTCCTGGCAGCTGGCTGAGGGGAGCAGGCAGGTGAGGGTAGGTGACTTTTGGCAATCTCTGCCAAAACTCTTCAGCTGATCTTCTGCTGAGCTGGCACGTGGTGCTGTGCAATCAATAACGTTCCAGAGCACCTTTCTTGGCACCTTTTATTT
>VZTB01014409.1:0-47010 GCA_013397245.1 Thryothorus ludovicianus | reverse complement strand
AAAAAAAAAAAAAAAAGCCAACTAACTAAAGGAAAGTTTGAAAATAATATTCTTATGCCTATAAAGTCAGTTTGACGTGGTTAACTGGGCATCACAGATAGTGACCTATTCATTTAGTCCTCTCTTCTCAAAGTTAGCACTTTGGAGTGGCATGCTGTGGCTAATACCATACAAATTGCTGGAATGGGCAGTTAAACGTCGAGGTCAGAGGTTAAATGAACATGGTTGTTTATGAGGACACAGCCCGAATCCATTTGCATTTTAATATTCTTTCTGTGAGACAAAAAACCATTTTGAGGACAGCTTGTTTGGAAATCCCATTAACAGGTTATTTATGGGACTCATGACTGCATGACCCTTAGCCTTGTTTTGTTAAACATGAACTAGACATGAATCAGATGGGCGGCTGGGCTGCTGCTATTGTTTTCCATAGCATTAAATGTCATTGGATTCAATTATTCTGAATCTGACACTTTCTAAGTTATTACCCTCATAATGCCTAATTTTCCTTTTTTCTTTGTCAACCTTATTATTTCTATCTGCTTTAAAAAGCAGAGACACTCTAAAAAGGCCATTTCCCCTCTTATCACTGATCTAGGTGAGAATGGAGAGCTTATCTACACAGCTCTTAAATAAATAATCGGGAAGACACAGTTTAAAGAAATTAGAAGATTCCAGCTACTGCCATGGTGCATTTTAAGGAATACAGAAATCTAAATTTTTTTCAGGATAGCTGTGAAAAGGTCAGGTAGTAAATGTTTGGAAAGGGATGGCTTTTAACCCTTTTTGGCAGGAGTATAAAGTGATGAGTGATAAATCAGACTATGGTGATGATGTTGCTATCAATCAAAATGTGAAAAATTTTCCGTAATTCCAGAGAACAAGTTTTGTGAAACAACTTTAAGTTTTATGTGTTTCGACACAAACCCTTAATTGAAAGGAGACCCTGGATAAGTGGCAGACTGTAGCAGAAATTAATGAAAAGCCATTGATGTTTCTCATACGAGAGCTGTGCAGTTGAGAGCAGCCTTAGCATTGCTAAAGGACAGGGTAAGTCCTAGGAATTGATCTGCCCTGTCTTACAAATTCTTCCCTGGCATTTGATCTCCTACTGACCCAACATTTATGTGTGCTGGTTTTGGCTGAGGTGAAGTTAATTTTCTTCTCAGTAGCACGTCTGTGACTATATTTTGGGTTTGTGCTGAAAACAGTGTTGATAATTCTCTTCCTCCTACTTTCCTTCCCTCTTTTCCCTGCCTTTCTTTTTCAAGTTTAAAATAGATTTCCGTCATGAATTGGATATCAGTGAAATTCTTCTTCAGTGGCTAATTTATTCTTAATAGAAATTGGTGGGTTGGGGGTGGTGTGGTGTTGGTTTTTCTTTTGTGGGGCTGGAGTTTTATTTCTGAAGAAAAAGGAACAATACACCTTTAGAATAAGTTTGTAAGTGTCATGATTTTTCTACTAATTTATACCATATACTCCCCTTATAAAATGTTAAATTACCTCATTGTATTTCTGAATATCATGTATATTTGGGCTGAAATTAAACTTGCTGTATAGCAGTCAAAATGACCACAATTTGCCCTATGAAATGTTCTGATTGCATGTGTAATTCAGAGCAATCCTGATCTCTGTATAAAGCAGTACAGACTGTTCAGGGGCAAGGTTTATGTATGCTGATTGGGCCTCCAGTTCAGCTGGCAGCAAATAACCTGCAAAAGATGCACTATGGATTTCCAAACTCCTGCATTCTAAGGAGAAAGAAAGAAGAGAAGAAATGCTGTTTCTCTATGCTAAAGGTTTCAAGAAAAGCTCAGTTTTTTTGTTATGCATGTTTGTTCCAAGTCCTGTTGGAAAACTGCCTCAGTATCTCCTCTGGAATGAATATATTTGTGTGTTGTATTGCAAATACGGCTCCTGGTTAGAACTCTTGGTTTGTCCCATTTCTTACAGAAACGGATTATTTCAACAGCAAAGGTGAATAATATTAGGAAAAATCGTTCATTTAAAGTAGCACCACCTAAAGCTTTCCTGAGAAATCCTTTCTCTTAAGTACTTTAGGTATTTGGTCAGGAATCAGCCAACTCCTTAGGAATGTTTCTGTAAGTCTTCTGAACACTGCATAGGTGTGTGACTCCCTTCTGTATATGTCATTTATTAACAAATCTGCCACGTGGCAGAGACATTTAACTATTTCATATGCTTTATAAAATAATTTAGGCAGATATAGTGCCACACTGGTAACTTGCATGCTGTAAATAAAATGATTTTCAGTCATGAAAGTTATTTCACAAAGACATATTCAAGCATGCACCACAATGGAGCAGCTTATGCAAATGTTTACAGATTCTACAATGTGGAGCCCTGCATGTTTTGTTGCAAAAACTGTGTAAATTAGGGAAAGTTCCTGCACAACTGCCTTTCTTGGTTACTTATATATTATTTTAATGACCTGAATTCTGCCATTGTAGGCAAAATTTACACTTTTCTATTTAATATCAATCATGGTTAGTTTAAAAATGAAAAAAATACATCTAAATACATATATATATCTAAATACATATAAAATTATACAGTAATTTAAGAATTTAATCTTTACTTCTCTCTGGATCATACCTATGAGCAGATGATGATTTGCACAAAATCATACCTAAGTAACACTTTTCCTTGAAAATATTTTTCTTGAAGTTTTTTATTAGCCTTGAGAACAAACCATCAGGTTTGACCTGTAAAGTTTATCTGCCACTGAAATTATTGTCTGACATGAAATTCATGTTGTGTTTTACTAGATAAGCACAAAATAGTTCCCAGTAAGAGTTTCTTGCTCATGGAACTTTTATGCTTGGTTCTACAAATGTCTCTGTGGGTTGCAATTTGTTTCTCGATAATAAGTCATCCACATAATGTTCCATTTCTCCAATATCCATGGAAAAATTATCATTAGTAAGAAGAAAAGGTGGAGCTTTATCAAATCACAAAAGGGAAAATCTGTGGGAACCAGGGCTTGTCTCTGACTGCCCTGGAGGCTCAGGGACCCTGGCAGGGAGCTTGGAGACCCTGGCACAGAGCCTAAAATACCTGTAATGTGGATTTTAGCCCATGGGAACCATTGCCAACCTTAAAAGAAGAACTACAGGTCACAAGGGTTTAAATAGAGTGATAATCAGTTTGTCACAGGGTGTAAAAGTAAATTTTGGGTTTTAGTTCAGGGGGGTGGGTATTGCTAAGATGGAGGAACCTCGTGGCTTTTTGGGTTTCTTCCTTCTTCACTTTCTCCATTTCTGCTGTGATGGTGACACTGGTGATTGGTTTAGAGTAGAGACAGACTGTCTAACATAGGTGATAGGTATTGGAAAGTAATTGTAAATAATGTAAACATAGCTTTTAGTATAAAAGATAAACACCCCCTCTGAGGGGGGAGAAGGCCTTTGTCTGTCTTGCTGGAAGGAGCTCAGTGGGTCAGAGAATGTTTTAGATAAGGTAAAATAAACAACCTTGAGAACGAGACCTGAAGAGTTTCAGCTTCTTCTTTCATCTCGGGCATGAAAAAAGGACTTTATTAGCTCGGGAGAATTTCTGCAAAAGCAGCAAACCTGACAAAAAACATCCTTGTAGAAACATTTGTACAAATCTAGTTGAGTCTTCATCATTAAGTGGCTGAGGCTGAACGGGTTCATCAATTCTATTGCTCCAGAGGAGCACAGAAGTCCAGAAGCAATTCTGCATATGGAAACAGCCTCTGCACAGTGTGGGATAAGCACACATCTTCTCTTCAGGATTTGTTGTTATTAAACATTAGGATTTGCAGAGTTTTCACACCAGTTATGCTGAAGACTTTCTTTGGTTAGAACTTGCAAAGATAAGGCTGTCGTGGTTTCCAGGGGTGCTGTGGCTCATGAACAGATTAAATTATGTGACATAAGAGTGTTGGAATCCAGAATGCAGAGAATATTTCTCTGCGTGTTTTAATGGATCCAAACCCTCTGACAAATCCTGCTTTTAACCTTTGTGTATGGAAAAGGCTTCCTAGGCTTTGGGATGGAAGAGAATTTGCAGGAAAGTAAATTAGGTAGTAGCATCATATGTAATCTATCATAGGGTGAGAAATGTAGAATTTTGGGAAATTAGAATGGTAAGTAGATGGAGAAAAGATGGTGGATCCTTGTAGTTTTTAGGCTTCTTCCTCCTTCTTCATCTACTCCATATCCTGCAGTGTTGGTGGCACAGGTGATTGGTTGGAATTTGTCACAGTGCAGAGTTAAGTGAATAGAAGTTTAGTTAGTAATTGGTAGAAAAGTAGAAATAATGCACGTTTTGGGTGATAATTGGGTAAATTATCTTGAAGGGAGGCTTGAATCTGCATATTAGAGGCTCTTTGGTGCTCTTTCTCCTTCGTGCTAGGCTGGTGTAAAGCCTGGTGTGCAGAAATTGTAGATAAGGAAAGAATAAACAACAGGAGAACGAGATCAACCTCAGAGATTGCAGCTGCCAGAAAAACAGTGTATTACTCCAGATAGCACAAATTGAGCTCAAGAGCCCCTCACAGACCCTGAAGCTCTCACTGAGTTCCTGTGCCCTCACATCCTGATCTCCTGCACCTGTAGTTCTATTCCAGTGAGAACTTTTTTCTTCACCTGTTCCACAAAGAATGACCTAAGAAATAATTTTAAAGAGTATTGGCAGCTTTGCTGCTCATTTTCTTCTTTGTTAATGTTCCAGTTTTTGCACCTTTTGGGCATTGCATGAAAACCAAAAAGAGAACTAGGGAGAAATACAATGAAGTATAAAAGGCTCTGAGCTCCCATGCATTCTTTGACATAATCTGGACTTTTAATAGAACATATCTCTGAAGTCTTAATGTGAATGCTTTTCCTAATGTTCAGAGATCAAAAATGATCATAAATACATGCATTGACTTTAAATCATAACGATCAAAATCATAATTATGTTAATAATTTCCTCAGCATTTGAAATAGTTTTGATGTGTTGATATGAAAGAAGCATTTTGTTTTACTTCATTAAGCCTGCTTAATATGTTTTTATTAGCTTTTGAATTTGCTTCATTTGGCATAACAAATTAAGGGTTTGGTCAACCATCTGAACAGAACCATTTTTTTTCCCCAGAGTGCCTTTTTCGTTACTTTTTGGAAATTTTGCACTTGTCCCTCAAGATTCTAAAACTTCACAGGAAATTATTCCCAGTTTGCTCAGCTTCAGTCATATGGTGGGAGCTTCTGGTTAAATACACATGCTTAATAACAGTAAATAAATTCTGACATTTTATTTTTACTCCTGAATAAAAATGTTCATTATATTGGTAAAAATAAGAAATCACATTCTATTTAACAATGATAAAAAATTATACATATCCCTGCAGGAGCTGAGGAATCTATTTTCATTACAACAAACATTGATTTTGCACTAAAAACTCCCATTGTTTGAGATAATGACTGTTGGGTTTCTTAGTTATTCTTCTGGTTCCTAAATCATTGAAACCATAGCAGTAAAAGAGCAAATAGGAAGGAAAAAGACACCAAACTATTGAAATCTATTACTAATTTATCTTTAAATTGCAATCATCTTTAGGGCAGATACATAGTATCAGAAAATTATCTCACTGATTTTGAGCTCGTTTGATTAACATCTGTATTTTTGCCTATGGAAACACCACCAAACCCAAACTCATTGATTTTTGAATGAACGTTAGTAGATAAATATGTGGACTTCTGGGGACCTCATTCATCAGCGTGTTCCTCCTGATCCTTGGCAGTGCTGCATCAGAGAAGCTCAGCCTGGCTCTCACAGCTGGAGGATGTCAGACAAATCTCTGCCTCACACGCACGTGTAAAGATCTGTATTTCACACGCCCTCCCTCTCAAATAATTCTGATTATGGAGCTGGTGAGGAGGGAGCCTTGTTTGGTTTGCTTTCTCTAGGCAGAGTGCTACTTTGAATAATTCCAAGGTGTTTTTTTTTCTAATGGGCCTGAAGGGAAGTCAGTCCCCTCGTGCTCTCTCCTTCCCCCCCACTCCCCAGCTGTATTAATATATTCTGTGTAATGTCAGGGGCTCACAGAATGCACCTTCCCACCAACAGCACGATGAATTATTGACGGCAGGGATATTCCCTGGTGGATACTTTTCCAAGGTTATACTCTCTGATATTAGATATTTATTCGGCATAAGGTAGGGATAAGAACCTCATTGCCACATTATGTCTGACACAATCAAGTTTTGGGGAATTTCAACAACATTAGAAGATTTGTATAATATATTCTTTTAGAGACAGAGGCACAGCTTTAAACAAAGCATAATCCCTGCTGCATATCATTTCCACCCTAATGCAAAAAGAGGAAGAGAGACCATAATGCTGTCTGCATCATTTCCCCTTTGTGCTCAGCTGCAAGGACTATTCACCTAATATTCAAAATCCATGTATTCACTAAACAGAGAGAATAATGAAAAAACAGCAAAAAAAGAAAAAAAAATGAAAGGGGTTTCCATGAAAGTGGCATAAAATTGAGTCATTGTTTCTAGATATTTGAGAATGTACTTGGAAATAATTAAATGGTTGATATCCACCACCTTTTCCAGCACTCGGATGCTGCAGTTTTAATGATTTTGCTGCTCACATAATTCCTAATTTCTTTGAATCGAATGTTGTTTGTATTTCTGCTATTTGTAACAAAAGGATGTGGGGAACACTTCCCTCAGTGTCACCCAGGCTCTCCTTGTCAGCCCCTTTGTTAGCCAAAGCCTCCAGGGTTTGTGTCCTGGCCACTGGACCTTTTGTGCTCCTCATGCTGTAGTCTGAGACAATGGGGAGAAAAATAAATCTCCTGTGACAAGTTTACTTAAAGGGATACTATCACATTAAATAACATATAAATATACCCACAAGTAATGTCATTCCTTTAAAAATTTTGGAAAATGTATTTTTTTCTTTGTACCACTAGTTAGCATCCTCATCTGTTTGCAGTGAGGTAATTGTGAAAATCACACAATTTTTCACACTTCAGGCTGTTCTCTGCACAGCACTTTCCTAAAACTAGGGGAAAATTCAGCTTTTATACCATTTCTTTTTAGTTAACATTCAGAATCTGAATATTGTGTCCCGCCCTAGTGGGAGACTGGGATGCAAATAGAGTGTTTGAGCTTAAAAATACTAGTTCTGTTTCTAGTGAATTGTTTAGGGAAATAAGACCCAAAAAATGGTATTTGCTAATGATGAGTGTCATTACAGAACGTAAGCAAAATTAAACATTTTTAGGAGATTAATCTAGCCTTTTCAGGAAAAATTATCTTCAAATATAAGGGCCTCAAATTTCTGCTTCTTCATCACCTTTTTATTTTATGCAACTTTATAAATTCAATAATTGTCTTTGGTAAACAATTTAGTGAATTTTAGCAGGATAATAGAACAAGAGTGGTTTTACAGTCCTCCTTACATCTTTTTAAATCAGGCTGTTTATAAGAAATTCTTGTAATTTGTTTAGGAAATTCTTTAATAAAGTAGAGAGCAAGATTTCATAACAAAGAGTGAAGAAAACAGCAAAGAATAGATTGAGAAAACACAATGATTGATAGAGAAAATGCTGCTTAATTTGTTAAATGACTATTTAAACTCTATTAGTGAATTTGCTAAGGTTTCATAGCTGCACACAGATGCTCAATCCCCTGTTGGCACAAACACATCCTTTATTTTCATGGACACTTTTCAATCAGCACAGGACTGCCAGGGAAATCTTCTGGAGTAGAAAGGAGCTGTAACAGAGGATCTGCAAAGATCTTGGGCTGCAGAATAAATCTGTGTGATGGTGCCCATCCCCAGGGGCTGGCAGCAGCTTTGCTGAGTCTCAGGAGCTTTTAGGGGGATTTCTCTGCTGCTCTCAGCTTTTCTGTGAATCTGTTTCTATATTAATTAATTACACGGAGGGTTTTGTTTGGGGTTAGGGCTCTTTGTGGTTTTGTTTTGCAACACTGTTTTGTTTTGTTGTGAACCCTCAGCACTAGGGAAATGGCTCAGGAGCTAATTGGATGTTAATGAATGGAGGAGAATAAATACCTTACTAGGGGAAAAATGTTCTCTATTTGAAGACCACTTTCTTTAGTGATTCATGTTTTTTTCTGTAGGCTTTGCCTGGGGTATATTCTACAATATCATAGAGCTGTTAAATAATATTTATATTAACATGCACATAGCCTGCTTGCAATTTGGGTTCCACTGCACTGGACATTTTACCAAAGTATGTGTCTGACTCCCATCATCTGAGGAATTTACAGCTTTAAAGTACCTAGAAAACCAATTTGTGGCACCAAAAAAGATGGTGAGGCTGAGGTCTTCATACAGTTCTTCAGTAGCTCTTCAGCAAGCTTTATTAGTTTTTTTTATATTGTTATTTCTATGGCTCTTTTGTACAGATGGGATCAATGCTTTAAACTTTGTTGAGGATTTCTGGAGATGTTTTGTGACTCTGAGGATTTTTTGTGACATATAAAGGTTTTTGACTTGACATCAAAGAGATTTTTCAGAAAGGTGTGGAGATGATGCATATTTAAGGATTGGGAACCCCCCCCTTACCCCTCCTGTCATACCTGAAAGACATTCATCATCTACATTCTGTTTTCCATCCTCAGAACTCATGTTAGGAGATCCTGAATAGAGTCAACAGGCAAGAAAGAGCTGCATTCAGACACAAATTTTTTTCTTTTAATAATTTACTGAATTTTCTATTCTTCTGATGTCTGAGGAAATCCCTGTTTGTCACCTGCACGTTCATCACTGTGCAGTTTTTCAGCACAAGACCTAATAATTGCTTACAATATAATTTATAAATGCTGTTTAAAAATTCCCACTAATAATTCTTTATTAAATATTTTTTCCTCCAAGTCACACTTCAGACGGTTCCCTTGTTCTGGAGAAGTTAAATGTTCAACCCTGACAACCATTTTACTCTTGTTCTCCTTGAACTCATATGAAATCTAATGATTTTAGCCAAAATACTCTGGAAGAAGGAAGCAGAAGGATTGTGCCACTGCCTTAAGTCTCACCCTCACAGCAAAATTCCTTGCCAAACAAAAATCATTCAAACTTTGCCTCTGGGAGAAGTGCTTACTTCTTAAACACAAACATGTACAGTTAGCAGGAATAACTAGTTTAAAAAGCCTTGCAGAACAGCAGTAACACTGTTCACATAGTGCTTGACTTTCTCATGTCAGCGAGATGATGAAATTCATAATTTTTATGAAAACTTTCTGAGAGGAGCCTGAGCTCTGCACCACAGTGCAGTGTTCTAGGCCCTGTTGGACTCAATGCATTGGCCTGATAATTACTCATGAGGATATTCTATATTCTTACTGCATCACTTTCACCTCGAGATCTCTAAACACTTTCCAGGCCAGGAAACCCTTCACTTCCAAGAAAATAATAATAAAAAAAAATTATCAGAACAGTTCTGTACATTGCAGTTATACAAATCCATGTGAAAAAGAATCAGAAGCTTGTTGCTCCAGGAAACACCTGGCAAAACCAGTCCAAGGAGCCAGTGACTGCTGCTGAGCAGGGTCCTGTTCCACAGCTGAGAGAAGGTGGCAATTTCATAATCAATCCTCCAGCTCTCAGTATTCAGCAGCTGCTGTTTTTTGGGGAAGGTGTTCTTGTGCTCTTCACAGGGCACAAAAAGGGGTGGCTTTCCTGAGCCCCTTGTCTGTGGAGTTCCTGTCACAGGATCTGCCCAACCTGCTCCCCCTGCTCACCCTCACCTGCTGAGCCCACCTTCGCTTCCTTCTTGCCTCTCTTTGTGTCTGGGAATGTTTCCATCACAGCTGCAATTTGCCTCACAGACTGACCAGAAAAATCCAGGGTTTGGACGGCCCTGAAGCCTTTTTTGTCTTTGGGGGGTGAGGGTGGAGGGCTATGGAGAGGAAACTGTATCAAATAATTTGGGGTTTTTGGTTTTTGTGTTGGTTTATTTTGTTGGTTTTTTTTTTTTTTTTTTCAGTTTGTAACTGATCTCTTGTTTCTGGAGAGCCCCGTGTTCCTCCTATGTGTAGTTTGGAGGAATTAGGCTGAGCTCTAATTTACACTTGTTTAACTACAGATGCATCCCCACTGCTATTTGTTTATCTCACATTTATTACACTCTTCGAAATTCAAGTTAAGCACTCAGGGGCTTTTTCTAGTAACACTAATGGAGGAGAATAGATGCATTATATGTGAATAATGTATTATGATGATACGATTTGGGTCTCTTAGCTCTAACCAAGACCAGTCCTGCGTTACATTATTTATAATTTACACACACCTTCCTGAACATTTTTATGTAAATATTTAATATAGAAAGTGAGTTAACTCTTTCGTTTGGGAGGTTCCCAGCAAAAAACAGGGGAGGATGCAAGAGGGCTTCCAAAAATCTCTACCCAAAGTAGGCAAGTGGCCAGTCTTGCTTATTTGCAGAAATTAAGAGTGAAATGTGAGAAATTACAGAGGGAAAAAATGTATGCTGGCTTAGCACCAAGTCCTTTTTGCCTTTCTCCTTCCCAACTACTCTTATTAAATTGAATGAATGTTGACTGCAGACAGTGTATTTGCCGATGCTTGGCTGCCAGAATTTGCTGCACAGTGGTTTTGCTCTTTACTGTTTTCTGACACGTTTTGTCTTTTGGTGTTTTGCTCACTTTGTACCAATATATCTGTTTTGAGAGAGGTAGCAGGGGTGCTCTCCAGACAAATCAGCCGACTCCCTTTCTTGCAGCCTCCTGAACATCTGAATTAGGTAGTAGACTAACAAAAACAATTAGTAATTTTTTGGGAAATCTCGATTGTTTCTGTCTTGTCTCTGACCCCAAGACTATACAGAATGATAATAATGTATCACCACCACATGGCAAGATTTATAACTTTCAGTCTCTTAAATAACAGTTGGTGGACTAGGTTCAAGAGCTGGACTTACCCTCCACCCTGGAAAAGGAGCTGAAAGATTTCCATGTAGAATCACCTCAACACACAAGCTGGCTGAAGCTGCTCAAGGCTCAATTTCCTTTGTCTTGCCCTTGCTGTTGTGAAATATTTTCATACATTTGATATATAAATTGTTGTTATTTTTGAGCTTAGAGCTTGAAGCAGAAACCAAATTAGAAGCACAGTTTTGCAGCAGACCTTCATCATCACTGCTTGCCCAAATTTCCCTTGATGAAGTCCCATAAATGCTTAATTCCCCTTCCTGTAGCCCTAAAAAATTCTGAATTCTAAGCAGATAAGGATATAACAAGAATATAAGCAACCCTCAGCACTCCTCAACATCCTACTCTGGAGAAAAAATTTTAAGGGACAATCTCTTCTAGTAGATTTAAGGCAGGTAATTAATTTATGTAAATCTGATCACTTTTGTTTGAGCATAAGGAGTACATTTCAGGGGTGTACAAACACACATGACAAAAAGTATTTTCAAACTGTGGATCTGTATTGCCTCTTTTTTTTTTTTAAAGTGCACTGTTTTGGCATAAAAGCATGAGATGTTGACTCTCCCTAATTGCTGCTTTAATGGTGTGGGGAAGAAAAAAAAGACATTTACAAAAAAAAAAAAAAAAAAAGGGAAATTAGAAGAGTAANAAAGGGAAGATTAGAAAATTAGCTTTAGGTCTTCTGAAAAATATCATCCTATAATTTGAGTCCATGTACCTACAAATTCCCAGCAGGCTCTGAGCCAAAGAAATACACAGATGAAATAAACATACAAAAAAGAGAGCTGCTTTTGAAATCTAAGAATTGAGTTATATACCTTTTTGACAGCTTCCTGAATCACAGCCCATACCCAAGATGAGTAAATAGGTATCTGGCCCTTTAACTAGGTTCCATTACATATAATTAAAGACTCACAGAATTAAATGGCCTACATGGAAAGTGGCTTTCAGTGGGCTAAATGCCTGAAGCAATCTCCTTGCCTGAGCATAGAAGTGACACTGGCTTGTGGATCAATATCATCTCTGTTATTAATATCAAAAGCGCATTACTTTGTTTTTGCCTGGCTGGGCTCCAAGCCTTGAGCCCAGCTCACATCCAGCCATTTGCCTGGACCATAATTTACTTTTGTGAGTTTTTAAGGTATTGTTTTGTCAGGGCCAATCACCATGAAGTTATAAATGATTCTGAGGACTTGCACTCTCTGTTAGTGGCATATGCGGTGAAATTAATTTTTAAAAGTTTCATGTCAATTACTTCTGTCCTTGAGTTATGCAAGGGGACAAAAGAGCAGAGATTTAAAGACATGAGGGATATCAAACAGATGAGGTAACGACAAACAGAAACAGCAGCTTGGGACCAAATAGACATTACACTATCTTTAATTGATACATTGAATTAAACAATGCTAAAGTTAAATAAATATTGACCACTTAGCAAAAGAACCATTGATTTTTATGATGTACAACATTTACATCATATGCTGCTCTAGTCTACAGATTTAGGCTGCAAGACTGTCAGCTCTGGCACAAACAATCTGCAGGACAGCTTGTGCTGCTGCTCAGTCCCTTTCTAGAATTATTGAGGTAAATGTTAGCAATTTCTCCTGTTTTTTGTTTCCAAGGACTGTTCATTTTTGAAAAGTTAAATTATTCCAAGTCTTTCTTCTCTGGTGTCAGCTGCATTAGTGAGCAGGTCCCACGTCTTGCCCAGGTAAAGAGTTTTGCAGTGAATTATTTGAGTATGGACTGACTGCAGGGCTGGGGGCACTGGCCAAATCTGTTCTTCAAACATCTGCCTCGTCCCTTTGTGGGGAATGAAAGGCAGATGCTGAGTTTCTGTCAAGTGGCTGAAGTGTTTTCTGCATTGCAGGGGACTCTCTGCAATGGCAACTGCATCCCCTACAGAATAAATCACCCTGTGCTGGAAACTGGAGGGCTCTGACACTGGTGGGCATCCTCCAAAGGAGTGACCTTTGCAAACACTCCCTGTGGCTGCTTTTTGTTAGTGCTCACTCTATTAACGTTTATTTAATTACTTAAATCTGCTGTATCTTAATGATATGATATCTTCCTACCCTGGAAACAAACTCAGACAACAAAATAATTTGCTTACAGACAAGAGTTTGCATCTCTGTGTCTGTTAGGACTGCATAGCAAAGCTGTGGTTTTTTTTTTTAAATAGCTGTTTTGTAATTCTTTCACATGAGATGTGCCCTTGGTTGTGAAACCTATACAAAATGTTAATCACTAGTTTCTCACAGAAAAGGAAAGTGTGAGGTCTCTTCCTGGCAAAGCAAAGATCTCACTAAGGCAAACTCTATATGCTTAGCAATGCCAGCTTTGGTTACGTACAGCTTCCTGTGTCTGCAAGAATTGCCAAAACACCAGTTAATAGGTTATTATTTCAATTAGTCCATGATTACTGCTGCTAATCTCTAACTCCTCATTGTTGTGGCTCCCTTTGACTTCAGTTATTAAGAAGCATTTGGATTTTATTACAATTGACAGGAACTCCAGTCTTCTCCATAAATAAAGCACTGCCTGTTGCAAAAGAAATTCTAAAGTAATGAAAAGAGCTTTTTAAGGTTTGGGTTGGGATTTTTAAAATTACATCATAATCACAATATAGAATTCAATTAAGCTGGAAAATTATAAGGTTTAAGGAGGAGACACTGGATTTCTTAGAGAAAAATCTAAGTGTCTTTAATTAGTATTCAGTTATAAACAAGTCCAGCTTGGTAAAATGAAAAAAAATCAACTGATACGAGATAAAGGAACTATTGGTGCCAGCAGGATAGGCTGATAGGTGAAGCACCTCTGTACTCTATTGCACAGCTCTTGGCATGGAGATCTGTGCACTGCAATCGTGTGACCCTGGAAATTTCAGAGTTTGGTTCTGATGAGCACAGGGCAGTGCTCATGCTTGTCAGAACCTAAATTGTTAACAAGCTGCAGACTGTATGGACAGCAGCTGTAGGGATGTGGATGGTGATCAAGATATTTCATGTCCAATCTCATGGCTCAATTTGCAGATGGGAATAAACCTTCTAAAGCAATAAATAATAAGAAAAACATTTTGCAAACAGGTATTTGCCCATTTTCCATGCCCAGTGTTTGCACTGATTCAGTTTCAGTTGTTTTCTTTCTTTAACACTGTATTGGCAGTTTTTATTGCTGTTTAATCCAAACTCTCCAGGTCTGCCCAAGTTTGTGGGAGGCTCAGGGTGAACTGATTGCATGCAGAGTCAAAAGCTTGGGCTGGAAGACATCAGCTTTTGGGGTGTGCATCTCTAAATGTGGAGAGATGCTCTCGTTGCCTGATGTTTGACAGGGCTGCCAATCTCACCAGGCAGTAGGTGCAAGTAAACAGTGAGAATATTCCCTTTCACCTGACAGCATCACAGAGCCTTTAATCTGCACGTATGGGGGGGCACCTCATGAATAAACGAGCATTTGAAGGGAGCCTGTGAAGAAGAGAGTGCAAGGGTCTCCTTGTGATGCCTGATGACAGGACAAGAGACAGGGATGTTCTGTTTTTAGAGCTCACTGCGTGGTCACAGCCTTGTTAGAAGGAACATGAACTGCTCGACATTTTAACAGTAGGGCAGTGAACAATAAGGAGAATCTGTTTCCCTCCACCCTTCCCAGCATGCAGATGCCCCCAGCTGCAAACGTGGCAATTTAAAAACATGTAAAATTCATAAATGAGGCAGCAGCTGTGTACAGCTTCAGCAAAATGTTAAATTGCTGCATCACTGTAGACTCTAAATGGCAATAAACCTTCCACCTCTCATAAATTAAGCAGGCTTTCAGAAAAAATGGTGTCTACAACTGCAAATTTTTATGGATGTTTGGTAACTTTAATCATTTTGCAAAATGCAATTCCAATCAAAAATTTCCTCTCAGGTACATATTTAGGGAGAGCTAAAGCTGTGAAGTGAGTTGATGGGTAAATTTGAATACAAGAGTGCCAAAAACTCTGTTAGATTGATCCTGAGGCAGTGGCTGCCCAGTAAAATTATGAGAGGGCAGACTTAAAAGTGGTTTTGAGTACTAGACAAATGACTTAAAGGATGTGGCAGAGGTTCAGGAGATGAACTTGGGAATACTCTCTACCTGAATTTAAAAAATTATTTTTAAAAAAGTGATTAGTTCAGTGAAAGTCAAGCCTGTCAGGACAGCTGTGACCTTCCTGTATAAACTCTAGGAACAAATACTTTATAACAATTCAAGAGAATCCTCTTCTTGGTTTTGTTTATATTACCAAAAATTATATTCTCATATCAATATGGCTTTTTTACCCTGCAGTGATGCACTTTTTTCTCCCCCTAGCATTGGTCATTCAGAGATCTCAAAGCACTTAAAAAATTCACCTTTGTCAGCTGCTAGTTTAAAAATTCCTGTTACACAGTGGGTTGTTTGTACTTTGCCCAATAGTGCAGCAAAATCAGGAATGAAATCTGGATATTCTGTGTTTTTTTGTGCAAACCATGGGATAGTTCTGTTCATACTAAATAGGGAAGATGTACAAACTTCCTATAAAGAGCGGGAAACAAAACAAAGATTAGTAAGTCCAAAACCTGATATTTGATGTGCTGTTCCTTTATTAAGCTGTTCTTTAGCAGTGGAACTAATTTGGTACACATAATAATGGCAGAAATGCATGAACAAGAATGAAAGATGAAGAAAGATTTTCCTCCATTCCTGTGAGCTGTGTCATGAGCCAGTTATTAAAGTTTTCATATACCCCTCTGTCCAAATTGAGGTGTAAATGTGACCATATGCCAATGTCAATAATATGAGTTTTAATTGATAGAAAATATGAGAGAGAGAAAAGAGAGAGGAAAGAAGAGAAAGAAAATAAGTGAGGGGGACAGAAAGAGAGTGGCAGACAGGAAAATATCAGCATCTGTGGATCCCAACAATGTTCTGTTTATCCTCTCCAGCTGGTCTTGGTGGTGAAGGTCCCCTCAAACAAGCATGGAATCTGATGGGTTAATATAGACTCAGGTAGNGGGGGAATTTGCCATTGTCTCTTAGAACAGACTCTTGGTTTGTGCAGTCCTGTGGTGCAAGGCCTCAGGAATGACTCTGGGGGGCATTTTGGGGGTTCTTTGATGGATTATGTCACCCCCTCAGCTGCCTGTCACCTGAATGTCCCATGGGAGTGGCCTGTGGGGTTGGGGGCTCCACAGCTGGGCTGGTTTTTTAAGGGAGGGTGGGTGTTCAGTGCCTCTGGCCAGAGGTTGCACCCAAAATCTCCTCCCCTGCCCTTGTTTTGGGGGAAGTAAACCTGGCTCCTGTGGGCTGGGGCCTCCTCCACCCCAAATTCAGCCAGGGGAGAATCTCTGCTGTGTCTGGCTTTCTTGTGGGTGCATTCCTCTCCCTCAGCCTTGTTTGTGTTTCCCTCAGCTGGGATGATTGAACAATGGCAGAGTTGGTGGTTTAACTCACAGCCCAAAAGTTCCAGCCAGGTGTCTTCAGGGAGGCTTCTTCAGTTGCAGCTTCTTTACACAGTTTTTTGTTAAAATGGGCAAAACTCTGACCTCTTTGGGGCATGGATGTTTGAGTCTGTGCTGAGCTGATGTCCCCAGGCATCCTTCACGTGGAGTGGTGCCAAGCTGGGGATGAGCCTGGGCACACCTGAGTGCAGACAGCTGTGAGCTCTTCCCCCTTGCTCTGGGTGGGCTTTTCTGCTGCTTTATTTGCAGGCTGATGTGGGGATAAAGAGCCACTTTCAGCAGGGTGCTGTGGAAGCTGTTTGCAAACGTTGCAAATGAGCTGCAGCAATAGTTTTGTGTCCTGCACAGGTCGCAGCGCTTCGGATCTTATTGTGGAAAAGATGTGAGGGAAAAGCAATTCCAAAGCTTCTTGGTAAGATTTGCTGTGAAAAGATCAGCAGAAGTCCTTTGTTTGGAAAATGCCCAACAGATAAATTATGTCAAATCCCATTTTACCTGTTTTTGGACACCAGGCAGCCATACCTGTGTTATAGCAGATGTTTAAATATCTTAATAAAACAAATAGGCTGTACTCTGAAGAGGTGAATAAGGTTCCTCCTGAAATGAGGTAAGAATCTCAGACCTTTTAGTTCAGCCCCCAGTCATCACGTGGGGCATGAACACAATCATCAAATTCCAACAGCCAGAGCAATGCTCTGAACTGCACTGGACCAATCATTAGAGGGAGCATTTGTGATTAATTTCCTTGTTGGAAACCTGACTGCACTTATTACTGCTCCTCCTTTGCAACTGTATTATGAAGAAATTATATTTTTCAATGCATGGAACTGTTTCTTTGAGCTTGGTGTTTTGTTTCTTTTGTTTTATTTACAAAAATCCAATATTCAATGCTTTCACAAGGTGGCCTGGCTATCTATGTCTCCTTGTTCTAACTGCTAAGTCTATCTTGTGTGCTTTAGTAAATAAATTTAATATGAATTGAAAGGCAGCAGACCATTCATTTAACGAGATAAAGCTTGACTAGTCAATATTACAGATGAGAAATTCAAATGAACTACTAATGCTATTGGAACATTGGCTTTTCATATCTATAGAATGATACTTTCTGTATTTCATATTTTTTTTGAAAAAATAGTTATTACCTCACTGTGGATTTTTCAAAGCACTTAAGAACGTTTTTACAAGAATGTTTTTATATTTCACTTTCATAGTAGGGGGTTAATAGCACCACTGAATCCAGTTCATTGTCAGTATTGCATCTGCACCCAGGGAGGGCAGCCTCTTACTAAAGCTACCTATAAAGGGAGATGCATAGATCTTGTTCCAGCATCAATTCTATATTTAGACTCGGAGGTTTTTGTTTAGTGTTATCACTGTGGGTATGGATCATGTTAATATCAAGTTACATGTGCATATGGGTAGGACAGCATATGCTCAATACTGGCTTTCTGTTCAGCTCCAGGGGCAGAGCTCATATCTGAACACTTACAGAGGAGGAAACCACAGCTCCTAAAGTCACCTGGGGGAGTCTGTGTTTGCAGTTGCATACAGGAGCATTTGGCTCAGGAGCAATTCTAACTTCATGTGACAATTTGAGGTGACGTTTCCAATGCTGTGGAAGAAANAGAAGAGGGGAAAAAATATATAAATACTTATCATCGTGAGTAAATGAAATGAATGATTCCAGTATTTTTTAAAAGCTTGCTCCTATGAATAAACCATTTCTGAAATGGTAGTTTATCAAGTAAGAATATTGTTGTTATATATTAACAAACTGTCTGCTGGCCATTCTCTTGTCTTAATGCTTCATACACTGGGGTGGTGTTTTTGGGTTCAGGTTAACCTTGTGAAATATATCATGGTTCAGTAATGTTTCTTCAAGTGCCTGATAAAAGGCCTTGCCCCCAACAACATATGAATATTTAAATTACTGTTAATTATTGATGGTATATTTTTATTAACACTGACTTACAGCATGGTCAAGTGGCAGCTAAAGCTCATTATGTTCCAAGGCTGAACATGAATCTTGAACAACATTCCTGCTGCTGAGGGCAGAGAATTTCCATGTTTTTATCTGTAGGAGTGATCCCCAAAGATCACTGAAAGGAGGCACTTGTTGACTCAAACATTTTAGAGAAAGGTTCTAATATCCAAGTGCAAGTTAAATGAAAAGTTACTGGGTTTGATATAAATATTTGAAATGTAACACCTCAACATGGACTTAGGGACACTTTAAAAAAAATTAAAACCTGTCTTGCACCATTGAGGGCTCAAGTGATGACTCCTACAATGACTCTTTCTTACCTGACTATTAAAGCCTCAAGTTGAATGGAAATCTTAACCTAATTTACCCTGTTTTCATTTTATCTTTTTATCTGAGCTTTTCTCCCTCCTCAATAATCAGATATATTCTATATTTGCCACTTTTTTTGTGAGCTCCTTAACCCCTTCCTGAGCAAGCTAAGAGTGCTAGTCAACATTTTCCATTGTTTATGAGTTTTTGCCATTGTCTTTTCAGCTTCTTGTTGTTGTGCTGTTGAATTCCCTTCAGGTTGTTGCCAGTTCTGTAGGGAATATTGATGATATCCATCTATCCAGGTATTTATGTGGACTTCACATTGCCAGGGCAGCATATCCATATCCCCTAAGACAGTATTCTGTGGGAGCTAATAGGAAATCCCTACAAGACCAGATTTAAATCTCTCTGCTTGGTAACACAAGGTGGTGCCTCTGCATATGATGACGAGATTTCATTAGCCTTTTTTGTAGCTGTATCTTAATGCAAAACCATATCTAATCTCCAGTTTGCTGTCTCTGCTAGATGTCTTTCAGTACTGCAGCTTCTTTGGATCTTTCTCACTGAGTCTCTGTATTGTGGATTATTTTCCCTGGAGGTATAAGTGTATATTTTTCCATATATGAAGATAATAAATGGCAGAAGTAGAGATGAAAAGAAAGACCATTACTTGAGAGCAGAAATAGAAAGAGATGCAAAGAAAAGACTGACAGGGAGGTAACCAAAGAAAAATCAAGGAAGAAGAATATGGAAAAATGAAAAAGGAGTTAAATAATCAGAATAAATTAATTAATCAAAGTGCAGATCATGTGGACTAGAATAGCAAAGCAGCAATGCAGAGAGCTAAAAGGAGACAGGCATAAGGATAATGAAGGATAAGCTGAAATGTAATATATATTTTCAAAATAATGCATTGACTTGCTAGACCTGGATTTTGGCATACTCTGGGAACCCTAAAGCTTGTGACAAGGGCTTATGAGAAACATCAGATTTTTCCCCTAACAAAAGAAGTGATTCTTACTGTGATCATGGTTTTGTTTGCCATTCTCTGTTTTCCACAATGACTCATGATTTTTATGCCACATCACAGATATGAAAATGTGATTTAGAAAGGGTAAGCGAATTGTCATGTTAATAGAAGTAATTGCAAAGAAATGCACATTTCTAATTCTCAGGATGAATCCACTATCCCTAAGTTTCTGCAATGCTATGGTTAGAAAGAAAGAATTCTTGTCCATTCTCACATCTTCTCCCCATATTATGCGTGCTCCTATATCATAGAGGTTAATTATGATTTGCTGACCTTTTTTTTCACCATCACGTCTCAAATATATGGTCATATAACCCCCACGTGATCCAGTGGGAGCAGTTGCCTGAATTTACAGACAGCTGCCAGAAGTGTTTGATTTGCTTCTCTCCTCCTGGAGTGACCCCTCAGTGTGCAGACTGACCAACATCCCACAGAGATGGGGGGATCAGGGACCACCGTTTGGGATCTGCAGGTGAGAGAAGCCTGGAGCAAGCCCTTGCTGGCTCCAGGAGAGGCTGTCAGGGAGGGGAATAACGCTGTCAGCAAAGGAAGGTGGCGGGGGGAGTGCAGGGGAGGACTCAGCTCAGGAGCCGGGCTGCTCTCAAAGAGCTGATGTACCAGATATTGCTGCTCATGGCATTCACAGTATTGCCAGGGGCTTAATAGGATTTGCATAGTGCATATGGGAATTCCTAGGGGAGAATGACAGAGATCATTAAATGAAAACAAATAATAAATAAGCTCCTTACAGCCCCCACAGGTATATAAATGTGACTGTTGGTGGGGAGGGCAGGCAGAGATGGATGGCTCCGTGTGAAGGGGAGGAATCCACCAGGCAGGGAGGCTGCATGCTGCTCTCTCTGCCCATGGACAGTGCATTCCCTCACTGCTAAGGAGGGTCAAGTGACTGTCAGTGACTCTGCAACGAGGAGATGTCACCTGTGTCACAGCTGCCAGCCACGCTGCCTTGAAAAGGTCAGCTCCCCTGACACGGGTGGCAATGCCACAATCCACACACACGGGAGAGTACCAAGCACACAGAACAGAAACCCAGCAGCATCCCACCCTGCCTGAATGCCCATCCTCATGGGACAGAGGAGGAGGATACCAAGCACACAGAAATAAAAACCCAGCAGCATCCCACCCTGCCCGGATGCCCATCCTCATGGGGCAGGGAGCAGGGTACCAAGCACACAGAACAGAAACCCAGCAGCATCCCACCCTGCCCGGATGCCCATCCTTATGGGGCAGAGGAGCAGGGTACCAAGCACATAGGAATAAAACCCCAGCAGCATCCCTCCCTGCCCAGCTGCCCATCCTCATGGGGCAGGGAGAAGGGTACCAGGCACACAGAACAGAAACCCAGCCCCAGCATCATCTCACCCTCCCTGGATGCCCATCCTTATGGAGCAGAGGAGCAGNACACAGAACAGAAACCCAGCAGCATCCCACCCTGCCCAGCTGCCCATCCTCATGGGACAGAGGAGGAGGGTACCAAGCACACAGAAATAAAAACCCAGCAGCATCCCTCCCTGCCTGAATGCCCATCCTCATGGGACAGAGGAGGAGGATACCAAGCACACAGAACAGAAATCCAGCAGCATCTCACCCTGCCCAGCTGCCCATCCTCATGGGGCAGAGGAGCAGAGTACCAGGCACACAGAACAGAAACCCAGCCCCAGCATCATCTCACCCTCCCTGGATGCCCATCCTTATGGAGCAGAGGAGCAGAGTACCAGGCACACAGAACAGAAACCCAGCCCCAGCATCATCTCACCCTCCCTGGATGCCCATCCTTATGGAGCAGAGGAGCAGAGTACCAGGCACACAGAACAGAAACCCAGCCCCAGCATCATCTCACCCTCCCTGGATGCCCATCCTTATGGAGCAGAGGAGCAGAGTACCAGGCACACAGAACAGAAACCCAGCCCCAGCATCATCTCACCCTCCCTGGATGCCCATCCTTATGGGGCAGAGGAGCAGAGTACCAAGCACACAGAACAGAAACCCAGCCCCAGCATCATCTCACCCTGCCTGGATGCCCATCGTTATGGAGCAGAGGAGCAGAGTACCAGGCACACAGAACAGAAACCCAGCCCCAGCATCATCTCACCCTGCCTGGATGCCCATCGTTATGGAGCAGAGGAGCAGAGTACCAGGCACACAGAACAGAAACCCAGCCCCAGCATCATCTCACCCTGCCTGGATGCCCATCGTTATGGAGCAGAGGAGCAGAGTACCAGGCACACAGAACAGAAACCCAGCCCCAGCATCATCTCACCCTGCCTGGATGCCCATCGTTATGGAGCAGAGGAGCAGAGTACCAGGCACACAGAANCTCACCCTGCCTGGATGCCCATCCACATGGGACAGAGGAGACACGTACCAGGCACACAGAACAGAAACCCAGCCCCAGCATCATCTCACCCTGCCTGGATGCCCATCCACATGGGACAGAGGAGGAGGGTACCAAGCACACAGAAATAAAAACCCAGCAGCATCCCTCCCTGCCCAGCTGCCCATCCTCATGGGGCAGAGGAGAAGGGGTCTGGAAATGAACAGACTTGTGTCTGTAGGGGAGCACATGGATTTTCTTGGTTAGAAGATTTTTAGGGACCCAGTCAGTAACATTCTGTCACATAGGAAGAGCAGGATACTGAGAGATTTCATGGCTGTAGGTGTTGTGACTCTGTTACTTATTCCACATGATGGGCTGCTGTGGTTGAAATTAGACTAAAGCTTAGGAAATTCTTTAACTATGACCTTTCCTGTGACTCAGATCACAAAGATTTTCTGTCAGTTTGCTCTGGGCTAGATTTGAAATTATGTCTTAGAAGTGAAAGACACAGTGAGTGAATCAGGCAGATTAAACTAAATTATTGGCTCCAGACTTGTAGTACTCTGCTTTCTACAAGAGATCAAAAATAAATATAAAACACTGATTTGACATGTTCTGTGAAATGGTTAAGTATTTCTTTCATTATAAACATTATAGAAGAGTACTTATTTCCAGGCTCTTATATTACATGGCAGGTCATTTTGCACCTCACAGGAATTGAAGTCAATGCCAAATCATCTCTGTGTCCAAACAATGTAAATTCTCTTATCTTTATTGTTTGCTTTAGAAATTTATTGTTTTAGAAATATCTAAAACATAGAAGAACAAGAGGACATTTTTTGTTGCTTTCCAAAGAGAAAGGCTAAAATAATTCCTATTGTCTTTTAAAAAATGCTGATAAATTGGGTGGTAGAGAGAGAAATCTGCAAGGTCAGAAGTTTAAAAGATATTAAGCTTACTGGTTGTGAAATCTAATTGTGATTTTAGTATGAATGGAGATTAGCATGCAACTTTTCAGTGTGCAGCATTTTGACATGATACCTCTTGGGGACCTACTTCTATCATCTCAAGCTGTCTATTCCTAATAAATGTGAATAAGTCATTCAGATAATACTTTAAAAAGTAGTTTCACTGTATCTTCTGCATCCTTTAGTAGGTAGTAATTTTTTTTATATACACAATTGAACCCGTGAAAAATATTGAGATGCAACAAGGAAAATAAATCACTTAAACCCTTTAGTGCAGAGATGGAGGCAAGTTCTGCTGTGGTGTGCACTGGTGCTGAGCACCTGGGGTGTCTCAGCTGGAACTGAGGATGTTCACAGCTCTGAGTTTGTCAGAGCTGTTGTCTCTTGGGACCTCTCAGATGTCATGGCACAATCAGGGTGGATAGTCACTTCTGATGATATTCAAACAGTAACAGCTAAAAGTGCCAGTAACTTCTCTAGCTGTCAGTTTAATTTTTTTCCCTCATACTTCTAATTTCAGCCTGAAAAGTGTAGGTTTTGGGGACTATAAATGATTTCAAATTCTGCTTTCTCATTTGAAGTTTTGTTTTGGGAATGCTCCCATCACCTGATCAGCTGGCTGGTTCCTCTGAATTGTCAAGATAAAGCCTGTCTGCACTCATTTAATAATAGGTGAGGATGTTTCTGTCCCTGAAAACATTCAGGATAGGTTTGGATGTGTTGGATGAGATCAGGTTGAGGCTCTCAGCAGCCTCATTGAGTTGAAGAGATCCTTACAAACCACTGAGGGGTTGGACTAGCTGAACTTGAAATGTCCCTTCCAGCCCACTCTGTTCTATGATTACATGAATCCAAATATTCAGACAAAAGGAAATATTTTCAGCACTTTGGGAATCTGGAACGATCTTCTGGAAATAAGATGGTTAACCTGGTCAGCTTAGAACCTCTAGCTTTTCTGACTCAGCTGGTTTTAATGTGCAAATTAAACTACATTGGTAGAAGAATCCCGAGTTGTTAGGAAGTATTAGACACCTTCCAAAAGAGCTTGAAACAGAGCTAGAATATGCTAAATGGCAGATTGAAGATGTAACATTGAGCAGGATGTGGTGACAGGCATTGGAAGGGGCTGCCCAAGGAGAAGATGGAGTCCCGATCCCTGGAAATGTTCAAGAAATGGGAGGCACTTTGTGCAAGGATTTAGTTGACATGATGGTGTTTGGTTAAAGGTTGTACTTTATGGTCTTGGACACCTTTTCCAGCCTTAATGATTTGTTGGTTTCTTTCATATTGCTGATTCTTTATGAAGGCTTGAAGAGTTGAAGCCATTCAAAGAGTTGAGGCAATGGAAGTTCATTTGAGCAGAGGATACCCTGCAAATGTGAAACAAGTGTTAAGTACAGTTGTCTGCAGTGCTTAATTGCCCCTGCATTTTTTTTTTTTTTTTCTGTCTATTCATTTTTCCTAGGTTGGCATTTTTGTGCATGAATACCACTGAGAGTTAAGGACTTGCTGTGACTCTCACTCTTACTTATAGGAGTTTTGCCTGCAGCAGTCACATAGTTGAAAAATATAGATCCATGTGACTGCTAAGAGACCACTGAGAAGCCAGGTAAGTAGAACTCATGGCCATTTTGCAATTCCATCTCATTAGACATGTTCTGGGGCTTATGATTGTGCTGTGAGGATAAATAAGTATAAATATTATATTTGCCTCCAGGTTATCTTTAAAAATGTATTTCTCTGTCTCCCTCCCGCTCCTTCTTTCCTTCCTTCTATTTTTTCTCCCCCCTCCAATTTTCAGTGTAGTCTGTCAGCTCCTGGTAGGTGAGCTATCAACTCTGTGGTCTCACAGTATGGTGGCCCAGCATAAGGTATTACACTGTAAAGGGTTGCCTTGTGGTGCCAATTACCCAAGGTTCTGGGAAGCAAAATGTGCAGTAGAATGATTAAGTCCATGTGCAAACAGAAATTCACATGCCCCAAAAAATATTGGAAAAAGTATTGCAAAAAAAGTATTTGACTCGTCCTCAGTGCTGCATTTTCAAAATATAAAAAAGTGTCAATAGCAGTCTTTTTTTTTTTTATCACTTGAGCAACTCTTGTGAATTCTCTTTGAGATACAGAGTAGCAAGACAGGAGGGAAAATCTTGGGTAAATACATATCTGAATTTATAGGGTTGCCCAGATGTTGATCTTCCTCAAAGTGCAAATGCTTTCTGTGGAACAGACACTGATCCAGTTTGTTACCTGCTGTAGACCCTTGTGTCTCCAGTGGCTCCATGGAATTATGCTAATGCCCATGTCCAGTGGGTCCATGGAATTTTGTTAATGACACCAAGCAGGACCCACCCCTCTGCTCTCCCTCACCTCAGTTCAGAGTCCATATATTTGCAGAAACAAATGGATGAGTTTCTGAAGGAGAGGTGTTGCACCAGAGGTCAGAAGGTGTCGAGGGCAATCAGTATTTTGGTGATTGTTGCATTCTCTCCCGTGTGTGCTGTTAGCTCTGTCAGACCTGCAATCTTGGCTGGTTTGTGTGTTTAGGGATGGTCACATAGTTCCTGATATTGCTGCTATGGCTGCTGGCACCAATATTAGGACAGAGCCCCTTCTAACAATTCTTCAGTCTGCTTCATCACTTTTAGTCTCTATATTTCATACTCTCACAGATTTTAAGAGCTCTTTTCTAAAATATCGCCAGGATGTCATCATCAGCTGCTGTTCTGTACAAAAGGACAAAATGCAACAAGAACCTTCCTTTAAAGCAGAAAGTAACACCAGGTTTTGTGTATTTTACATATTTACTTTGGCTCGTTGGTGTTTCTAGGAGAGGATGCCAGGAAATGTTGCTGCCTTTTCACATTCAAGTTTTCGGAGGATGTTTCGTGTTTTGGGGCTTGTGGATGAGAATTACCACGAGGTGGCAGCGCGCAAGCCCTGAGTGTCTCTTGGTTCTACCACTCTCCTTTTCACTCTTATCAACCGTGGTAGCAGTTGGACTAGAGGATCCTTGCAGGTCCTGTCCAACAGAAATTATTATGTTTTCCAGAAAATCTAGATATTAAATTACCGTGTACAGATCCTGAAGAATTTCTGGTTTTACAGAAGATACTTTTTACCTTTATGCTCTGGTAGTCAGTATGTGCTCAGGTTAATATATTTATTAAGAACTTTGCACAGTGGTCAGGAGAAAGACTGCAATCTTTTACTCAAAAATCAGAAGAGGCTGTGACTGTACTGTTCTCTGTTTCTTTCTATACCAAGCCCTCCATATTCAGAAGTGCAAGTAACACAGTGCAAAGAGACTGTGCTCTCTCAAAAGGAAATGTTTGAGAGCTCCTCTGTCTGTGTCTGTCTGTGGATACACACAGGGAGCAAAAAGCAGAAAGAATCTCTGCTCACAGATTGTTTTCAAAACATTTTTACTAGCACCATTAAAAGACCCCTCAGAAATCTTTGAGAATAGTTTACATTTCCAGTAAAGGGCAGTTAGTTGGTAAGCAAGAATGAAATGATGGCCAGCCTTGCCAATAAAAGATGATTTTTCTTTTCCTTTCTTCAGGAATGTTTACTCTTTTGAATACTTGTACAATGACACTAGGAAAAATTGCATCAAAAGTATTGGCTCAATCTCCATAAAACACAGTCATAAATACTCCCCAAAGTTAGTCAAAACACAATATGCTGTGCAGAAATCATCATTGCTGAAAAACAAAAACAATTCTTTATTACAGGAATTCTGAGTCTGCATGCTCAATAAGAAAGTAAAACTCTAACAGTGAACAGAGCTGCGAAGAATTTTAGCTCTTCATGAACAAATACTGTCCAGAAGGCTTCACGTTTCTTTTTTCAGTAGCAGGCAAAGTCTCTGTGCATAATGTCCACAGAAAAGAGGTTGGCTCTAACCCCTGGTGAGGAGTAGGTTACTCCCAGCAGCAGTGCTCTGTGGCTTGAAGCCATGTCCAGACGAGGTTCGTGCTTGGTGCTGTGGGAGGAGTGCAATCATAATTCTCTCTCTGGCCAAATCAGGCTCTGGTCTTCTAATCACAGAAAGCTTCCTCACAATTTCAGCAATGCTTTTGACTTGGTGAGGGACCCTTAAGATAAATAGGATTGAGATGCAGCTTGCAGCATTTCTGTGGTGTGCTTTCACTTGTGCTATACCCTGTAACTGTGATGTCCTTTGGTTGTTTGGGTTGGGTTTTATTTTTTTCTGTTTGTTTCTCTTCCAAGGTCTCATTTCAGGTTTTAAAACCTCTGAAAAAATTAGTGTCTTTTTATGTCCTCATAGTGTCCTCATAGGCTGTTTGGATAATGAAAGTGACAGTGTTTTGGGGAGCTTTGTGGCACTGCACTGAAATACATTTGCATTTATCATCTCATATTATTTCAAATAATTGTCTTGAGGAAGTCAGAAAACCTGCCCTAGGAAGTTACCTGACTGAGTACTGGTGTGCTGCCTGTAAATCTTGCAAAAGAGGCTGTTTGGCTATTTGTGTGTGGTAGCTCATGGATTCAAGCTGTTGAAGTGAGACAGTCTCATCTGAGAGTTGCTTTATTTGTGAAAAGCTTTTTCATACCAAGGACCATATTTAGCAAACCTGAGAAAATTCTCCTCAGCTTCAAATGCTTTTCTTCAGATCTGCACATAATTTCCCAAATTCCTTCTTCCCCTAAAATCAAGGCTTCTCAGCACTTTTCCACTGTATCCTTCTCCTCCTTGACCCCCCCAAAGTATTTTAGTTTATTTATCATTCATCCCACTTTCTGCCAAATAAAGGATGGGTCCAGAGCAGAGTTCTGAGCTGTAGGGAGGCTGGTGAGGGTGGGGTTCTGACTACAAGCCAAGTAAAAGCAGGCTACTAGGCTAGTAATGAACAATACTGAAAAAGTCACTGAAAGATATTAAACTACCAGTAGTTGATTTTAAGCCATGCCCATTCCCTAAAAAACAAATTACTTGCTCCCAGACTTCACATCTCACTGCTGCAGATAAAAGCATGAACAGGTTTCTTTTAAATTCCTGAACGAGCACAGAAAGAGAATTCTGCAAACATTTAAAATTGCAAATTGCTTGTTTGCTCAAGATCAGATTTATTCAAAAGGGTGCCTGCTCCTTGGGGACTTGTAGAGGTTGTTTCTGAGATGATCTTTGCACAACATAAGCGTGTTTTTCAGATTATTCCCAGTATAATGTGCAAAGAAGAATACAGTGCATTTGTTATTTTCTAAAAAAAAAGATCAATTACCTGAAACATTCCCTCTAGACCTATAATATTTATTTCAATGTTCTGTCAATAAATACAACAAGGTTATTTTTCTGTCAGATTTGTTGGAAGAATCATTTGAGGAAACTTCTATTTGCTAAGTTCAGTTGCAGAAAGCAATCAAGAAGAAAAAAATATCCCTTGCTGTTATTGGAAGAAACATGGAGCTCTGAGGAGTTATTCCAGAGCAAATATTTACATCTTTGCCTCAGAATTCTTTGGTTGGCACCTGAAGGCCAATTTGCCTTTCTGCTCTCTTGCTTTCAAGTGCCAGATGAGGGGAAATGAAAGGCCACAGGAAATCTGAGCAGTGTTGGAGGAGCTTTCTGAGTGCTGCAGTTTTGGTCATCCTTGCTGGAAAATCCCTGTGGATGTGCATTAATAACCAAATCCTCCCCCCCTGCAGCCCAGGCACTCACCTGCCTGATGGCACTTTGCTAAAGGAGGCAGTTTTAGAAAAGTGATGCAAAATTTACAGTGAATTTCACCATTTATATTTGCAATATCAGAGAAGAAATCCAGGCCTGCCTGTCCTGCTGGAATAATCTTTCCTTGACTTTGTCAGCTCCTGCTGGAGATGCCAGGGGCTCTCAGCACAGGGGGCAATCAAGAGCCCTCTCATGAGTCCTGTGCAGCTGCAGCACCCATTTACCCCAGAAATAGTGAGAATTGTCATCAGGGCTGGGGGAAGTAAAACCAGGATGAAAGCAAACAGAAAATATTTCAAAATGAGAAGCAAAAACTTTGAGGATTCTACACCCAGTCACATTGGAACACACTCTAATCCTACATCACATCATCTTATTAAGTGCATCTTCAGCTTAAAATAATTTGGGGGACAAAGAAAGATCCACCCAACACAGTTTCTCACATAATGACACGAAATTATTATCAAAGATTTCTGTTTATTCTGCAATATTTATTGGAAGTTGTTATTATTATAAGTGTAACTACAATCTCTGTATTTCTAATATCTGCATTATGGTTTACAATCCAGTTTTTGACAGGGGCCTGCCTTCTGTAGAATTTGTTTTCACAGCAGTCTGAGGAATATAAGGAAGGTACCTGGCTTCTTGCTGGTGGAAGTAGTGGCATTAAAGGGTCATAAATGTGGGGGGAGGGAGGGGAAAACACAAAAAAAATCCTTAGAAATTGTGAAATATTTTGTCAACCATGTTGAGAGAGACCTGCTGCACACAGTGGTGGAGGCTAAAGGAAAACCATGTCTGCAACAGAATAATGATGTCCTGTGAAACAAAAAGAAAAAGAAAAACCATTAGAAAAGCAAATTACTACCACTAATTTTAACATTTAATTAACTGGTGCCACTGTTCTGAAGTCTCTTGAGTTGGCATCAGTGTACTTCTGTGTGTTTCATCCCATTTTTTCTGTTACACTAAATGCTGGCTTTAAGCTGATTTCTTGACTTCAACTGCAAAAATTACAGTACCTGCACTTAAAAGTGGGGTGGTGCATTCAGAAATGGACTTATATGCAAAGTCATGTTCTTCAAATTCCTTTCTCTTAATCATTTCTGCACGAAACATGGTAATAGGAACATCACTGCTCATTGCCTTAGGCAGCTACTCATGCTAGTTTCTTGAATTAATATTTGATTGTTGCATAGAAAAAGTATATAGGCTTAGGGTTGAAGTAACAGCATAATTATCTCCTTGAGATAGTTGGAGATGCCTCTACCATTAATTATTCCCCTCCTCTGCCAGTGTGGTGGAAAGAAGGGTCAGGTGGTGGCTGGGTTGGTAAAGGAGGGGTTGTGTTTGTGTATGGAGCAAGGCAGGAACCTAAGAAGGGTTTAAACCTCTCTGAGGTGAACTCAAGCTGTGATTCTTTTTCCAGGCTAAGGATGCTTTTCAGGAAAGATTTCTGTTTATTCTGCAATATTTATTGGAAGTCACTATTATTATAGGTGTAACTACAATCTCTGTATTTCAAATCTGTCTTCATTATGGTTTGCAATCCTTTATTTTGCCTATTATTATAGGTATGAAAGTTCATACTGGGGAGTTGGCTTGTGATTTCCTGTCTTATGTTAAAAATTTGCTTTAGTAGAGGATACTCTCAGGGGATGGCCACCAGCACTGATATTTTCTGCAAAACCAAAACATCTGCATGTGAAACTTACTTTCAGTGTGGAGGAGTGAGGCAGAATTGAAGGCAGAACAACCAGAATCCCCAAAGATACGGTCTGAAATAAATCCACCTCTGATTTATAAGGTTTTCCTGTAGTATCAGCAGTCTGACAGACTGAATTGGAAATATTTGTGTTTCCTTGGCCTTTCAGCTACAGTGTGTGTGCTTGTGGCCAGGAAGAGCAGTACAGCTCCAAGGAGCATGGAACTGCTCCAGCAGGAGCTGCAGACTGCACAAACTGATTTTATATAATTTTTTTTATTTTTTTTTTTATTTTTTCTTCTTCTGTTTGGAACAATGATGTGCATAACTTACTCCTCTTCCTCTGAGAGGCTGTGACTCAGCTGGTGCAGTCTGCAGACAAAGTCCTCAGGTCTGAATGTTCTCCAGGGCTGCTGCAGTTATTTTTTATCAGTGCACACACTGCACACACAACAGCAACATCTCACATGGATACAAACCAGAAGACATTATGGAGAAAATAGGGAAGAAAAAAGAAAAAAATCTATGAAAATATATTAAAAAAACCCATCCCGAATGCTCTATTTGGAAGCATAATCACCTCCCCTCCACTGCAGAGGTGGCTGAGTTTGGGTGACATTGTGAGGCTGCTGGGGACATGGATAAAAGCTGCTGCCTGTGTGTCTCTTGCAGAGCACCAGTTGGCCAAATTTGTTCCAGAAGATTTACATAAAGCTGGTATGTGCAGAATTCTGCCAGTCCATCAAAATGGCCCAGGGACTTCGTACATGTGGTTTTTTTCAATATTCCATCCATAAAGGTAACCACTATTGCACAGCATTATCTTGCTGTGAGGCAAGAAATCATTCATGTTGCACAGCAAACCTGTAAGAAAACAAAGGTAATCCATTTGCTGTGAGATTTTCATCTTTAACCTAAAGACTTGTCATATTAAGAAGAAATTCTAAGTGGAATCTTTTGATCAGAATGCTATGCTCGAGTTCCTCTGCTCATAAGCGTGAGGTAACGTGTTCATGCAAGGTGGCTCTGCTCTGTTGTTTGAACTCTGAGAGCTAGTTTTAAGAAAAAAGCATATTTTATGCACTAAAATTAGTAGTAAAGGGTGGCCACCTCATGAAAGCTACCCTCAGAACTCCAGAGAGCAGAAAACTTCCCACAATTCCCAAGCTGTGCTTTTGTGGTTTTTAAAAGAATGCTGTTAAATCTGCACTTGGAACAGGGTAGCTGAATCTTATTTATAGCTCTGTTCTGTCTGGTGCACTTCCTCTCGCTTC
Organism: Thryothorus ludovicianus; assembly: GCA_013397245.1. Lineage (NCBI taxonomy): Eukaryota > Metazoa > Chordata > Aves > Passeriformes > Certhiidae > Thryothorus > Thryothorus ludovicianus. The sequence goes on along the minus strand of VZTB01014409.1, from coordinate 15,278 downwards.
CCTACAGAATGATATGAATGAAAATGACACTATTGACTATGTGGGTAACAATAAAAGAGCTTATAGAAATATGATTTTTACAGATTCAAGACTAAGGGATCCAAACCCCTAAGTTGTGATTTTTGAGAAAAGGGGAAGGCTCAGGCTGTGCTAGTTGAAGAGTCCCCCCTGGTGGGTCTCTTTCCCTGTAAAGGTGCCAGGTTTACCTTTTCTCTCAGACCTTCTAAACCTGACTGGAATTGGCTGTAATGAAGGTCTAAGTGACGAAAAGAAAAGCAGAGTGTAAAAGATGCTAATCAGTCTTTGTTCTTTTCAGACATCACATACAGGACCTGGAGTAAAGATTTTGTATGGAGAGAGATAGATTTTAATTAAGCATCTTAATAGAGAAATCCTTCTTGTTTTTTTCAGAATAAATTAAGGAAGTAACTTTGATGCAATATCATTTTCATCTAATCAGTAACATTCTGAAATTACCATGTTGTTTTCCATTAGAAATACCATCATCCAGCAAATCAGATAAAATTATTTAACATAGCTATATTGCAACCTCAGCTAACATTAGCTTGGGCATGTGTATACACAGAGCAGCAGAGGGCAAGTGAATTGACAAATGTTTATAGGGAGAAAAGGGCAGCCAGTATCAACAATTTTATATACTCCTTTGAAAAGGATGCCTGTATTCGATCTCGATTCACTAATAATCAAATAAATGCTTATCAGGGTTTTGCTATTTGCATAGAGTGAATGCTGATTACTGACACCAATAAAAGGCAAATGTCCTTAGCCTTTACTTGTATGCACAAATTATTAATATCCCCATTAAAATTTTCAAATTTATATTTGGCATGAACTCAGAGGTTTTTGTTTGATGTAAAACAATACGTTTAACAGAGAGCTCTTATACCAGAGTGTTTGCCATTCTTTAAACACACAAAACAAAGTGCATGAAGATAAATCAGCTTGCAAACCTTGGACAACAGTTACCAGACTGGAAAAGGGATGAGGTTGCTGCTGCATGACTGGGTTGTCGATAAATGTGTGTGGTGGTTGTGGCAATTTTACACAGCAACAGCTCCCGTGGGCAAATTCACAACACATTCCCAACAGGCCACAGTTAGACTTGCATGTCCAAGCGCTATTAATTGTTATTAATATTCATTTTCTATTACAGTAATGCCTAGAGGGGAAGTCAAGTGCGTGCTGTATTTGCCCAAAGTGAGAGCTTGACAAAGTGAGCAGGAGTGGGGAGCTGGAGCACCTGGTGATAAGTGACTCCCTCAAGAGAGAGAAGGGTTCTGTGAGCTGGGAACAGAACACTGCTCACCCAGACAGACTTTCTCCTGACCCACAACACACACTTCTCTTTCCAGGGAAAGTTCTCCCAAGGAGAAGACACTCTCAGCAGAGTTGTATCCAATATTATGTCTTGATCCTACAATTCAGTCACATGAGGATCTGACTTAGTAAAAAGCAAGGAAGGCAGCACTGATCACCTGTCCTATTTTTTTCACCTACCATAGAATCCAAACTAAGGGATTTGGGTATATGGATATGCATTACAAGAACAAATGTCCCTCTTAGAACAGACTTTCACAATTTCTTATCACATTGATTTTTTAGTTTGGCTAGCTTTCCACCAGTTTGAGCAATAGGAAAACCTAAAACTTCCAATATTTTTTAGGTGACTTGAAATCCTGTGTAACAGGTTCCATCAGAAAAAAAAAAAAAGAGTTGCTTTTATTGCCATCATAGCTGTAATACAATTTCATGTGGTGTCCTTACACATACTATAATTTCTCTTATAGAGCTGTCAGCAATAACCTTTTGTGGCAGCAGAGAGGGAAAAAAAATCCCCAAAATACACACTTGTCTAACACATATTTGTAGACCTTAAATCCTGGCTAACCATACACTGCTGTGTTTCTCTGATCTTTCATGTAGGGAAGGAACATTGTGCCTTTTACTCGTAGGTAGAGCAGAAGCAGCTGGCAGGGTTTGTGCAAGTGGGATCTTGGAGGAAAGACACAGTCCAGCCTCATTTCTGCTTGGTGCATGAAAGGACTCGACACATCTGCACTCCTGTGTATGTACAAGAACATAAAATATTTCATGGTTTTGTCTTTCCGTTTTCCTTCTTTAATTCTGAACACAAATAGCAGCTTTACCTAATGAGAAGTCATAGAAAAAAAAAATCTTGGAAAGTTGGTACATGTCAATAATAGAGGAAGGCTGCAGGACCTATGAGCCTCAAACACCCAGCAGTGTGTTCCACTCCCTGCTGCCTCTCCTCCTGTCACAGACCAATTTATATTTTGTGCCTCAATAGGAGATGTTCCAGCGCTGGCAGAAACTTTTAATGATCCTGAGCTTCACATGCTGCTCTGGAAACAAGTTCTGAAGAGTACAGAAGATTTTGCAACATATTATTCCTATAAATAAAAATTTATTTCTCACCAGGAATTCATATTCAGATACTCTTCCACTTTTTAGCATTGTAGGTCTTTTCCTCATCTGGAGATACGTTATCCCTTATCCACATTCCTTTTGTTTTTTCAGATATCTCTTCACCCTCTGAAGAACTCTGGTAAACTGTAGTATAGTTAGTGGGATTTTAGATGATTGATTAGTGTTAAGATTCTTCCTAGTTTCCTTCTCCTTATGAAGTTGTAATGAGTTCTTTCCAACATGTAATAAATACATTATCTGAGCACTTATTACCAATATAAGTTGATAATATAACTTATTACCAATATAAGTTGATAATATAACTTATTACCAATATATGTTGACAACTTGCTTAGTTCATGAGGAAACTTCTCCTTGAGCAAGGAATAGCCTAGAATGACAAATCTGGAACATCTGGAACATCTGTGTTCAGCCAGCTTGGAATCACAGAAAAGCAGGATAATTCAGCTCAGAAGAGACCTCTAGTTGCATTTAGTTTAACCCCACAGTGAAAGCACGACCAGCTCTGACCAGACTGGTTCATGTTACACTGCAGGACACCCTGGGACCATAACCTAACCCAGGAGTGTAATGGCAAGGCCAGCCCTGGAGCTGGGAGAGGATGAGCTCAGATGAAGCTCAGCAGCCTGAGGCAGACAGAGCTCGGTGTGGGTAACAATCCTGCAGTCTCTCTCATGATATGTCAGTGCAATTAGCCATTTAGGCTGCAAGTTTTATATAAGAAGACTTTTAACGAAGGTGAGATCAGCTACAGAGAGAGTCACTCAGCAGATCCGAGTCTCAGCTCCCTTCATGCCTGGTCTGATGTCACACAGGCTGCCTGCACAGTGCTCTCCTGTTCAAGATGCCTTGCTGAGTTTTTGAAGCTCATGTGTCTTCCTGAGTCTCTGTCTTCCTCACCTGCAAGTTCAGCCCATTTTTTATTCTCTCTACTTTAGCTCCAGCACTCCCTAAAGCTGTTTAGAGGGTTTTATGCTTCTCTTTTATGAATACTATACTCAAGCAGTGCATGGCTAGCAGGCCACAGTTTTTGCAGATGATAATGTTCTTTATTTTCTCAATGTGGTTCATTTAAAAGCACTTAAAGAAAACATTTTCCTGCAGATTGCCAGTGAAAGGAGATTGCTTTGGGTAGTTTCTTTATATTCAGTTTATCTTGACTTTTACATGAAGTGGAAATGTACATTGTTAATACAGGGAAATGGTCAGAAGGAAAAATTACAACTGCTTGCATATGCTTTTTTTAAATGTGTTTCTGCTCTGAAGAATAATCATGTGAATTTGACCTGGCCTCACTTAGCTCTTCATCTCCATGAGAGTGAGGGCACATTAGTGGAATGGTTGCTGTTGGCAGAATGGTCTTCCTGGCTACACTTGGAGAGACTGAATTACATCTGAGATTTTATGCATCATCAGTAATTTTTTTTTCCCTGTAAACTGCGGTTGCAGGAATACCTGAAGCATTCCTGTGCCTTCAGGACATGGTTGACAGCACTGCATGAGTGTAACTGAGATCCTGATAAGCAAATGAAATGACATGGACGCACAAGTTTACAAAAAAACAGAGTTCAGAGAGTTCTGCTGAGGAGACAGGTGGAACAACACTTTGGTGAATGTGGATTGAGGATGCTTTGGCAGCTGTTCCAGCTAAGAATGCCACATAAATTCTTACATGTCTGGATGTGTGCTGCACATATGTACACCTCTGATTTTTTTCTGAACCCATGAATAATCCTAAGGCACGTGTGTTTGGTCGCATTTCTTATTTATTTTTAAAATCTGGGCATGAGTTTGAATGTGCAAATTTTGGCTTGGGAAGAACAGATTTGTCTTTTCAAAAATCAGAGGTAATTGGAAGGACTTCCTTTTCCCCTTGAAAATTGCCACCAGCCACCCCACAATGTCTCTGGGTTTTGAAACATTAATTAGTGTTTTGCTTTGTATGTGCAAAGCTGATATTCTTTGTCTCTTTGAGGGAAGAGAGGCCAATGTCCACTTCAGAACCAATCCATTTCCAATCTGCTCTCTATTTCTACCCCTGGTGCTCCTATCTTGCATGTAAAGCAAAGCAGCTGTTACTGGATTTCACAGCAGAAAGATGCAGACTCAGTCATTGTCAGAAGATTGTGTGTATTCCAATTTGCATAGGCTTCTCCTCCCTTTCACCCTCCTTCGCTTGACTAAAGAAATTAAAATGTGTGAGTTTAGAAGCAGCATATAATATATATTCCTATTTTCAGTGATTCAGAAATACGTGATCAACCCCCTAGGTTTTATTCAAAAATAACACGCAGTTAAGAGGATTTTATTGCATAAGAAATAGTTACAATAAATATGATCTGTGTTTAGATGGTACACAGCTGCTTTTTACCTGAAGTGATAAAGGCAACTTAGTAAATGGGTAGTACTGGAGTGTGGTGTGTCAGGCAGTACACTGCAGGATTTATTAATGCTAATATCTGTTAAGAAAATACAGTTAGCCCTACTCTACATTCAGACCCAGACCTTTCTATTGATATCCTACAGTAGAAATAAACCTGTTTAAAAGAATTCCCTTCCGTGGCACAGCATGCCTTAAAATTTGAACAAAAGTCAGCGTGATAAAAGAATTGATCAGTTCAGTGCACACATTTCTTTGCCTTAAACTGAAATGTGCATTCTAGAAGAGCATGGCTTGTGAATTGGAGATCCATGAAAGGAACAGACCTGCTAAAAGAATAACATTTTGACGAAACAAGCTTATTTGCTTAACAGCTTTCCACTGCAATTAACATATGCAGCAAATGTGTCTATGTAATGTGACAGTCTGCTCAAATAACCCTCTTTCAAGAGTGGGATTATATAATCTGGAAATAGCAGAGTTACACTGAGACTAAAATTATTGAATATCTTGCTTATCAAAGACGCCAGCAGCACTGTCTCCTGCTTTCCTCTGTACTTCATGCTGACTTGTAAATGATCTGCTTGAGCTCTGGTGTCCTTAAACTAATGAACTGTCTGATGGCAGCATTCAGCACAGGGCTGCTATTTGGAACAGAAGAAAGAGAAACTGAAAGAAACCCTGGGGAAGACAATTTGTGCAGCAGCAGTTCTGGAAGGCCTCATGGGATGGCAGCTGCATTGGTCCTACAAGAGGGAAACGATGAGGGTGCAAAAGGCAGAGTGTCGGGTTTGCTGCTTTTGCAGAAATTTTCCCGAAATTCTCCCGAGTTAATAAAGTCCTTTTTCCATGCCCGAGATGAAAGAAGAAGCTGAAACTCTTTGGGTCTCGTTCTCAAGGTTGTTTATTTTACCTTATCTGTAGCATTCTTTCTCTGCCCTGCTGAGGTCTTTCTGGCAGGATGGCAGAAGGCACTCTCCCGCCTGAAAGGCAGGGTTTATCTTTTATACTAAAAACTACATTTACATTATTTACAATTACTTTCCAATACCTATCACCTGTGTTAGACAGTCAATCTCTACTCTAAACCAATCACCAGTGTCACCATCACAGCAGAAATGGAGAAGGTGAAGAAGAAGGAAGAAACACAAAAAGCCACGAGGTTCCTCCATCTTGGCCTCACCCACCCTCCTGAACTAAAACCCAAAATCTACTTCTACACTCTGTGACAAACTTATTATCACTCTATTTAAACCCTTGTGACCTGTAATTCTTCTTTTAAGGTTGGCAATCGTTCCCATGGGCTAGAATCCAAAGCACAGGTGTTTTGGGCTATGATCCAGGGCTTCTGAGACCCCTGCCCGAGTCCCTGAGCCTCCAGGGCAGTCAGAGACAAGCCCTGCTTCCCACAGCAGGGCATGAAAAAATCAAGTGGCAAGGTGTATAGTCAGGGATCAGCTGGTCCCTAGGGCTTGGCTAATCAGTGGTTAGCCCATGATCAGTGGCTCCACTGAGACCATTTGCCCCTGGGACACTCACTGGGGATCTTCTGAGCAGGGCAGTGGCTTGGGGACACATCGTGGCTGCTGGCCACTGTGCAAAATGCCACGTGGGACATCCTGAGCAGGGCCTGGCTGGAAGTCACAGCAGCTGCCCTCAGGTCAGCCTCAGGAGGCTACAGTCATATTAAGAAATCCCTCATGACATCATAAAGAGATGTTTCACAGGGCAGTCACACTAATGTTATTTCAGCAGAGTGAAGCTCTGGCATTTTATGGTTTTTGCTTTCCCCACAGAATTGGGAGGTGTCTAACTACAACCTAGAAGAAATGCAAAAGTAATCAAATGTCGACTTCAAAAGGCAATATTTGGACTTGCTATTTTCAGGAATTGCCATGCTGCTGAGGGAGGGAACATTCACCAGCCAAGCCCCTGTCACTCCATTGTCATGTCCTGTACACCTGTGTCAGACCTGCTCACTCCAACCTCCTCAACAGTGTTTAAAAATGCACAAATTAACCTCATGTTATGAAATAAATCAAAGAGGAGGGTGGTCTAATATCTCTTAGCTAACCTGGACACAGACATGAATGGCCCAGCACCCATCAAGGATGAGGATTTGGCTTGGACAGGGACTCATGGTGGCCAACAGAGCACTGTGAGGAGCAAGGAGGGTGATCCAAGCCTCCCAGAGCAACAGGGAATTCTGAGCCCCAGGAAAAGGCAGAGGGCCTGCTGCTCCCTTGCCCAGGAATGGGGCAATTTTCATTACTATTGGTAGAGTTCCCTTGGCCCAGAGTGCCCAGTGTTTGAGCTCTTGCCCTGTTGTTTGACTCTAAGATCCTTCCTGCATCAGTTGCAGGGTGTGGAAAGGAGGGGAGAAGGATGTTCTGTGCTTCTCCAAAGGCTGGCTAGAGACACTGGAACCCTGAAGTAAAGCCAAAACACAACTTTCAGGAATCATCTGTGAAAACAGACTTCTCCCTGCATCTGCTTAGAGAGGGGAGCAGGTAAAACACCAAACTGGAGCTGGCTCAGGCCACGTGCCCTTGAAAGGGGTCAGAGGCATGGAGAGCTCAAGGCTACACTCACTGTTCAAGCAAGATACAATCTCCAGGTTCAGTTAATTTTAAAGCTGTGACAAATTCCCCTTCCCCACACCTCAAAAGGTGGGGATTTTCTACAGCCCACTGTGAAGTACCCTGACAACAGCCTGCCCACTCAGGAGTTCACTGCATGAAGATTTGTAGAATTGTGAGGAACAAGGTGAGGAACCAGATCTTTCCCCTTCTAAACTGACAAAAAAACCCTTCTTTGGTCAGTTCTCTGCAGAAGCTCCATTTTAAATATTCTCCAAGACCCTCAAAACCACAGTATCTGTCTCAATACACGGGGATTTTAATGGCAGTCTGGAAACTTCTCGAGTTGTCCCCAACCCTGCAAAACTTCCAAGTGTTCCTAAAGCAGTATAATGAGGCTGTGACTCTGAGGCTTTGTGTGTTCAAAAGTGATGGAGGCCGTTTCCCTTCTTGTCAGAGGATTTGGCTGTCAGTGTATCTCGTTTGGACCATCACCCATTTCAATTAGAAGATGCAAACTCTTTCATTGTGGTCATTGTACTAGAACATGCAGGTGGCAATCTGGGCAACATGGAAAAAGCCTTTGCTTACAGCTAGAGGACAAAGAGAGCAAACACAGAATTCATTCTCCAGCCCCATTGTCCCCACATTATAAGAAAGTCTGAATTACCAACTTGTGTTGCTTCTTGCCCAGAGAATGCCAGGTCACCTCTAAGGCAGTAATGTTGTCTCTTCTACATGCTAAACTTGCAGGCTCTTCAGGCTGCAGCACCCGAATTTCCCTCAGGTGTACTGAACATTTCAGGTGATGATTGACCGCTCTCCCTGATATTTGTATGATTATTAGTCTCTTCTCTGTGTGCTATTCAGAGGACAGCACTGCTCATAAAAAGCAGATAGGAGCAAGCTGGGCTGCTGCCCCTGGTGAGTAGGAGAGAGGATGGGCTGATTGATGACCCTTGGCTGTTTTCTGATGTTGCAGTTGTTTTTTATGATGTCATTAGGAGGCTATAGTCATATTAAGGAATCCCTCATGACATCATAAAGGACTTGATATTTCACTAATGTTATTTCAGCAGAGTGAAGCTCTGGCATTTTATAGTCTTTGCTTTCCCTATAGAATTAGGAGTTGTCTAACTACAACCTAGAAGAAATGCAAAAGTAGTCAAATGTCGACTTCAAAAGTTATGGTTAAAGAATGCTAATATATTTGGCTCTTTTGGAGCACATTGCACCTTTAGGTGGAGGACATGATGTGTTTATAAAAGATGCCATCTGTGAATCATATCCTCACACAAAGGAAGAATCACACAAACCTTCCAGATTTTTTTTTTTTTTGGTGCACAGAAACAAAGAACTGTTTTTGCTGAAGACTGAACAAGGTACCCTAGGACAGCAGCACGGCACCATTTAGCATAAGAGCACTGAGTTGTGATGTAATGGTGCAGTCAGGGCAACACTGACAATGGAGCCCATCATTTCCTAACATAGGAGGAAAATATAAAGCCTGTACTGTGAAGAGATACTGATTTGATGGGTTTGGTGTAGGTGGAAAAATCAGTTTGCATGCTGTTGCCATACCATAAGGAGTATTGAGGAGTGAGGCTGGACAGCCTTAGTGACCCCTCCCTGTGCCAGCTCAGCATCCTCCTTGCAGCCACACAAACATTTCACCAGGGGAAAGTTAGTTAAGGGTAGGGACTGCATGCCCAAGGGAGAAATCAAATTACAGTTTGCTTTACTGGAGTATTAAGGGATCCCTTGGTGAGTCTTTGTGCTGGTTCCACCTGCCTTCCATTCCTCAAGCACTCAGTAGTGTAGAAATATTCTTCATGGTTCCTTAACCTTTCCTTTTTACTCAGAGGAATTACACCTCTGGTTTTACCTTCATTTTCTTTGTTCTCTAAGAGTTTGCAATGCAAAGGAATTTATTTTCAATCTACATTCCTGTGACTTTTGCACTCTTCTTTCTGTTTATTACACACAATTTATACAGTAAACAGAAATAATATTTATTGTATCATTTAAGATTTTTCATTATTTCTTATCTGTGCTTTTGGAATGGTGTTGGAAAGCCAGCTAAGTGGCAGAGCCACTGAATGGCAATAGGAATTGAACCTTTATCTTACACAGATGCTTCCAAGGATCCTTGCTGTTGACTGCAAAATTCCACTTGAAGCTGTTTTAAAAGCTGTTGAAAATTTTACCCGTAATGACAGGCAGAGAACTCCAGAATCTAAAGACTGCCATATGCATGTTAATCTGAAATGAACACAGTTTTATTTCACATAGAGAAGTACACAAAATTAAAAAGCTCCTCTGAGAACCCAGTTGGACTTGTGGGAGATCCTTTTTGGCCTGAATCCATCTGCATTCTGAAAAATCAATAAATTAGAATAAAAGGGTTTTGGTTGGTTTTTTTATCTCAGAGATGCTACTGGAAGTATGAGTATATAACACCTCAAAGTTATTTTACAACCCCCAGAACAGCTAACTGAATGTTTGATCTGAGGCACAATGCCAGCCCTGCCTGTACCTCTGCACACTGCTCTTAGATCAAGAGGGGAGGAGAAGCAAGGGAAGGGTGTGCACTTAAAAGCACACCAGTATCTCAAGCTATCCAAAATCCTGCTGAGGAGACTCCCTCCTCAGTCCTGGTGGTCCTAAGCCATGTCTTTCTGCCTTTCTGAAAGTGCCCTTCTCATCACACTGCTGCTGAGCTGGGGCCCTTTTACACCATAACCCCCAAAGCATCAGATTTTTATTATGGTCAAGGGTACAAAAGTGTGCTGAGCTGTGGCCCCTTTACATCACAACCCCCAAAGCATCAGATTTTTATTATGGTCAAGGGTACAAAAATGTGTGTCCAAGAGCCTCCCATCTCCATAGTTCAGCCTGCCAGCTGATGGAAGGGTCACTGACTCACAATCCTGCAGCCCAGAGTCCATCCCTTGCCCTTCCCTGCGCTGACACAAAACTCAGGTGCTGCACCAGGAGTGGAAGGGCCCCAGGGATCAGCCATGTGCTCCTGTGCTGTTCCCCTGGGGTCAGTGGGGAGCCCTGCCTGTGTGCTGCAGGCATTTGCTGCTCTGTGCTCAGCCAGTCCCTGCCGTGGGATTCCACAGGTAGCTTGGGACCCCAGACAGCTGAGCACAAACCCTCTGAGGAACAAACAGTTTTACTTTCACATACCAACACTGGCGTGCACAGTGAAGGTAAATACAAGAGAGAGTCCTCAGAGGAAGTGCTGGCACTTGGCATTTTGCAGGGTCATTGGTGGCTTTCAGATCCCTTTTTTAAATTTATGCATCACCAATTAAATGTCTGTTTGACAGGCTGCACCACCCTGGACATGTCTGGAGATGCCCCAAAGGAGGAGGTGGGAAAAGGGGGAGAGTTGCCTGAAGCCTGGGATAGTTATCTGTTTGCTTTGAACACAGCAACCAATCTACCTCTGGGGTTTTGCTTTCACACAAGTTCATCCAGTTCACCTACTTACACTGCTCGTTATTAATAGAATTGTTAGCAGGTTCAGTCCACAGCTGGTAGGGAAGGTGTGCACATGGGTGGCACCTGAAGACAGAAAGTATCTGATTATATCTAATACTACCTGGCTCATCTTCCCAGGTGTTCTGTTTTACAGATAATAAACCAGACAACTTCACAGAGGGAGGTACAGGCACACCCTAGCTGTGGGCTCCAGCTGTATTCCAGCACCAGCTCACAAGTGGGGTACCTGTGCTGCTGAGGAGCCAGGACTGTGCCTGCTCATAGAAGGAACACAGGCATGGATGCTGTGACCTGCACAAATGCCACACATGGACAGACTTGTCACTGATCAGTATTTAGAGGCACCTGTGCTCTCAGCCACCCACTGGCACAAACACTCTGTTGTCTCTGGACACATCCCTGCCCTTGTGCATCCTTTTCATCTCTCATTTGTGACTGTTTGGACACAAGCTGGCCGTGGCATGACACATTTCCCACAGCTGCAGTGCAGGGAGCTGTGTTTGCAGCACGGGCTGTCCCTGCTGGGGTACCACGGCTGCACAGGTGTCACCTGTGTGCTGCAGCAAAATGTCGTGTGACAGAACTCAGGTGTGATGTGTGCACAGGAGGAATGGACCATGAACACTGCTCCTGTGAGAGCCTGCTCTGTGCCTTGGTACAAACCAGGAGAAGGAGTTCTGCCATGGACCTGAGGCTGAGCACTCTGTCATACTCTGCATCATCATCTGTGGTCTTCCTCTGGCTCAGCACTGATACTGAGAGGTCAGGTACAAGATTTTCAGCTAGAGGAAGTTAAATAATGGACAGGAAACAGAGGAAAGAAAGTCTCCCAAAATAATCAGAGTTCCCCAGCTCTCTCAGTGTTATGTGGAATGGTGCATACAACCTGCTCCACTGCATCTGAGCATGTAAGGGTGAGCAGTTCATTGGTGAACACTCCATCCTGCCCTCACATACAGATAGTGATCTTGATTTAGCTTTTCAGCCACGGATGCCTTTGAACTCAGACCTAGCAGAGAGGGATGAATCTTTTCCATCTGATTCATATCCAGAGCTTCTGCTATTTACTCAAGCCTCTTGGGTGGAGACACTGGGCTGGAGAGCTTGTGGGAACAGCTCCCTTCAAGTTCTAGCTGCAATTTGAAAGCTGTGGTGTAGGAAGAAAAACAGGGTAACCAGCCTGTCTTCAAAGTGAGCCTTTCTTCTCCCCAGAGCAAATGTAGCTCTGACCCCATTTAACACCAGCTCTCTCACAGAGGTTGGTACATGCAATGTTTCAGGCTCAGGGAAGAACTTCTCTGCCTGAGTGGAGCAGGTACATGTGTGGAATAAGCTCTTTCTTCCATTATAGTATGGGTGGCAAATAAATTATTTTTTCTTTTGCATCTGGGCTGCAAAATTTTTGTCAGTCAACATTTTTTGTAATGCTAGCTTTAGAAGGAATACATGCTGTGTGCATTGAATGACCCTTCAGCTTTCACATCTACCTCAGAGTGAATTGGAGACCCCTGGCCAGAACAGTACTGCTCCAGCTTGTCAAAATGGGTTCATTAGAACTTTCATCACAAATTCAGAGCATGAAATAAGGTTGGCTTCCAGCCTGGTGACTTGTCTCAGTCACCTAAGCTTTTAGTGTGTGTTCAGGATGAGCAAGAATGTCTTACTCAGTGGTAATCATGTCATCTTGGATTTTTAAAGCTCACCTTTATTCCTGGCAAACCAACACATAATTAGTTTGATAATATTAAATGCGCTGGATATTTATGTTATCAGTTATTAATGTACACTGCTGATATGTGATTCTATTTGACTTGAACAAAGCACCTTTTATACTCTAGGTGAAACAGGCACTACTTTGCTTAACTACTGGGCAGATGTAGCCTGATAGTCACTCACCTTTCCCTAGAAAATGTTGGACCAGTGGACCAGATTCTTGGGCCATGTCTCTGTGCCTCTGTGCAGGTTCTTAAGACCTGCCAGCTGTTGGAATGTCATTCTTACACATCTTTGGGCAGACGTTTGAAAGGTGTTGTGGAGCTCTTCAGATTAACTATGGCGTAGTTTTGAAAGCCATGATTGGGATATCCATGATGAAGAAAAAAAAAGAAGGGAAGACAAAGATTAATGCATCTCTCATGGGGTCCAAAAAACCCACAGTAGATGCAGCACAATGGCTGTTATCTAAATATTCATAGGCAATTGACTCAGTGGAGCTGTGCCTCAGGGCTGCAGACCACTCCATAAACAGTGGTTCAGGTGTTCTCCTTGCACAAAGTCCCTTTTCCAAGGAATTTTTAATGAACCTGAATACATAACAAATAGGAGAAATCTGCAAAGGGCAGGATCTTCAACAGATAAACTTTACAATAACATTGATATTAAAACTTATTTATAATGTCATGCTCTTATTTCTATGTATGAAACCTTTATTTTGAAATTATTAGTCCCAAATTGGGCTCATATGCTTCATCACCTGTTTGAATTATAAGCAAGAAAAAACAGTAGAGCAACAATACCCCTGGAGTGAGGGCTGCACATCTTTAATTAATTTATGAGCATTTCCAGGGACTCCCTACTACAGCACCTGAATGCCTGGAAATCCTGCATTTTAGGAGTTCTCCATTTCATATTTTTTTCTTCCTGCTTCTGTGGATCTCACATCTTCAGTGAACACATCCCCAGTAGTATTTAGCAGGTAGAAAAGCAGCATTAATGTCTCAGTGCTTATTATGTCAACTACAATGGAATTAATTTCTCCTGAATGGTTTGCTGGTTATGCCTATCTTGTTCTAGTGAGATGCTCAGTGATAGCAGGGTAAGAGGTCCCTGTTTGTGGCTTCTCCTGTTCTGTGTGAGGCCTCACCTCTGTGTTGTTCTCTGAAACAGCAGTAACCAAACCACTGATGTGTTTTCTTCAAAGCATGTGTCTTTGGGGCTGAGGTTCTTTGGAGTTCGTTTTTGGAGGCTTCAGGAAGCAGTGGTAGATGTGGTATCATGTCACACGTCAGGGGTATCCAACTCTAGCGTCTCTCAAATCTGAATCAAGCTCCTGTTTCCCTCTTTGGCAGGTGTGAAAGAAATGAAAAACTCCTGAATTAGCATTCCCCGTTTGTCAGTGCCATGCTCCCTGACAGAATCTGACTCGTCCAGGCTCTTTCTCCCACCCTCTTAATTAATTTTGCTGTGCTGAGCAAGCGGGCTGCAGCAGGAGCTGTGGACTGATCTCCTCATCTGCCTTTGATGTGTCTCCTGGGAGAGGGAGGGTGCACTGGAGAAACTCATGAGGGAGACCTGCTATTGCTTATTTCCATGCTGCCCTGGGCAGAGCTCTTCTCTGTCCTCTGCTCTTCCATGGCTTCTCTCTTACCAGCAACTCGATTGTCACAATACAGCAGAACTTCCCAAGGCCTGGGGGCCGTGGGGCCGACATCCTCTGTGGATTTGGAGCACAGGGACCCTGTCCACACACAAGGGAGGGTGCTGGAAACTGCAGGGCTCTCGGGGTGCCTGGCACCAGCTCTCCAAGTCCACAGCTGAGGGCTGGTGCCAGGTGGCAGCTGCTCCAGTGCAAGCCAGCCCAACCCAGGGGGCTCAGCTCCCACCAAGGACGTTGGACATTTCCTTCCTTCCTGGAATCCTACCATCCTGTAATCTTTCCTGGAATCCTTCCTGGAATCCTGGAATTCTTCTTTCCTTCCTGGTTTGCCACAGTTTCCTGATTTTCCATGGTTTCCCGTTCTGCTGTGGTTTCCCAGTTTGCCATGGTTTCCCGTTCTGCTGTGGTTTCCCAGTTTGCCATGGTTTCCCGTTCTGCTGTGGTTTCCCAGTTTGCCATGGTTTCCCGTTCTGCTGTGGTTTCCCAGTTTGCCATGGTTTCCCGTTCTGCTGTGGTTTCCCAGTTTGCCATGGTTTCCTGGTTTGCCATGGTTTCCTGANCCTGGAATCTTTCCTGGAATCCTTCCTTACTTCCTGGAATCCTTCCTAGAATCCTTCCTGGAATCCTGGAATTCTTCTTTCCTTCCTGGTTTGCCACAGTTTCCTGATTTTCCATGGTTTCCCGTTCTGCTGTGGTTTCCCAGTTTGCCATGGTTTCCCGTTCTGCTGTGGTTTCCCAGTTTGCCATGGTTTCCCGTTCTGCTGTGGTTTCCCAGTTTGCCATGGTTTCCCGTTCTGCTGTGGTTTCCCAGTTTGCCATGGTTTCCCGTTCTGCTGTGGTTTCCCAGTTTGCCATGGTTTCCTGGTTTGCCAGTTTCCCAGTTTTCCATGGTTTCCCATTTTGCCGTGCTTTCCTGGTTTTCCATGATTTCCTGCTTTGCTGTGGTTTCCCAGTTTTCCATGGT
>VZTB01014407.1:85754-166903 GCA_013397245.1 Thryothorus ludovicianus | reverse complement strand
TCCATCTATCTATCTGTCCGTCCCTCTGTCCGCCCGTCCATCTATCTGTCTGTCTATCCCTGNCTGTCCGTCTGTCTCTCTATCCGTCTGTGTGTCCATCCGTCCGTCTGTCCGTCCATCTATCTGTCTGGCTATCTGTCGGTCCGTTTGTCCATCTGTCCGTCTATCTGTCCATCCATCTGTCCGTCCGTCCATCCATCTGTCCGTCTATCTGTCTGTCTGTCCGTTTGTCTGTCTGTCCATCCATCAGTCCATCTGTCCATCCATCTGTCTGCCTGTCCGTCCGTCCGTCTGTCCATCTGCCTATCTGTCTATCTGCCGATCTGTCCATCTGTCTGTCCTTCTATCAGTCCGTCCGTCCGTCCATCCAGCTGTCCATCTATCCGTCCATCTGTCTGTCCGTCCGTCTGTCCATCTGCCTATCTGTCTATCTGCCGATCTGTCCATCTGTCTGTCCTTCTATCAGTCCGTCCGTCCGTCCATCCCTCTATCTGTCCGTCTATCCCAGGCTGTCTATCCCTCTGTCTGCCTGGCCGTCTGTCTGTCCGTCTGTCTGTCTCTTCGTCTGTCTATCTGCCTATGCATTTGTCTGTCCGTCCGTCCATCTGTCCGACTGTCTGCCTGTCCGTCCGTCCGTCTGTCCATCCCTCTATCCGTCTGTCTATCCATCTATCTGTCCGTGTATCTGCCTGTCCGTCTGTCTGTCCATCTGTCCGTCTATCTGTCCGTCCGTCCGTCCATCCAGCTGTCCATCTATCCGTCCATCTGTCTGTCCGTCTATCCTTCTGTCTGTCTGTCCATCTATCCATCTGTCCATCTATCTGTCCATCTGTCTATCCGTCCATCCCTCTGTCTATGTCTGTTTGTCCGTCTGTCCATCTGTCTATCTCTCTATCCGTCTGTCTGTCCGTCCATCCGTCGGTCTATCTATCTGTCCGTGTATCTGTCTGTCTGTCTGTCTATGTACGTGTCTATCTGTTTATATATATATCAGTGTGTGTATATATCTGTGTGTGTGTATATGTAGATAGAAATACCCATTTCCATCACACAATTTCAGAATGGATTGGTTGGAAGGGACCTCAAAGCTCATTTCAGCTTCCACGCCCTGCCCTGGGCAGGGACCCCTTCCACTGTCCCAGGTTTCTCCAAGCGCTGTCCAGCCTGGCCTTGGCCCCTTCCAGGGATGGGGCAGCCACAGCTGCTCTGGGCATCCTGTGCCAGGGCCTGCCCACCCTCACAGGGAAGATTGGTTTTTTTTCCTAATAGCCAATTTAAACCTCCTCTCCATGTGAAGCCATTCCCCCTTGGAAACAGTTTCTCTCCGTGTTCTGTTTCCGGCTCCCTTCAGGTACTGGAAGGCCACAATTAGGAGACTCCAAAGCCTTCTTTTCCCAGGCTGGACAATCCCAATTCTTTCAGCCTTTCCTCACAGTAGAGGTACTCAACCCCTCTAATCACCTTGCTGGCCCTCACATATCTATTAATATATATGTGTATGTATGTAATTTTTCTCCAGGAGCAGCCCTGCTGCTTGGATGGGCAGTTGCCAGCAGTGAGGGAAGTTTCCCAGTGTGACAGCCCAGGGCTGCCCCCTCCTCCGGCCAATGTCCCCACGCAGCAGGTACATCCCTGACAGCTCCTCACAAAGCTCCATCTGTGCCCCGGCTCCCGAGGCAGTTTCAAAGCCCGGGCTAGATTACACAAACATTTGGCTGTAGCCATAACAGGGCTGTTGTGCAGCGCTGTCAGCTCGTCGCCCCCAGCCCAGCACACCCTGCGTGTGCCTGTCAGGCCGTACTCGGGCAGCGCCGCGGCCCAGACACTGCAGTGATTATGTCTGGATGCTCCTTATCTGATGGCAAGGCCGGCAGTGCTGCACATCTGTGCTCAGAGCCTCCGCTGCTGCACTGCCACGCCACTGTTTATTTGGCTTCTGCAAGTTAGTTTTCCTTGAGAAGCAGCAGGGGCCTTCTTCAACGAGCTGAAAAATGTGTATTGTATGAAGGTCTGCGGAGGGTTTGCACCGCAGTTCAGTGGGCAAACGTGGACCCAGGGGATGACATTTCATTTAAACATTTGGTTTACATCTTCACATGCCAAAAATATTAATGTCTTGACTTTAGCAAACTGAATTCTGCAGTTTTTTTCTTTTTCCCTTTAAATGAAGTAATTATAGCCAAAACACTCTGTGGGTATTTGTTCTTCCCTCTCAAAGGTGGAGTTTCACACACGAACATTTGGTTTCGGGGCTGGAATTGTCAGTAGCTGCTCACTTGACACTTTCCCGTTCGTTTGTGTTGGAAACCACCAGGAGTTTCTTTCCTTGTGTTTATTGTGTTACCCTCAGCCCTTTGATCGGGACATCCTGGATAACAGCAAAGTCTAGCTCAGCGCCTGTTTGCTGTTCAGAAAAAAGTGAAGAATATGGTTTCTATCAAAGGATCTACAAAGACAGTTAATGTAATTGAGAAGCAGAGGGGCATTTATGGAAGTGCATCTGAATGTCCTCTTCACATGTAATTGCATCAGGAATTCTACATTAACATGCAAGTGCTGTCCAACGGGAGGAAAAGAAGAAAAAAGCTTATTTTTAGGTAGAAGCCCTCAGTGGGCAGTAAATTACCCATAATCTCCCCCAAACTAGCAATTAGCCCTGTTTGCTGACTACCTGAATTGTTTCACAGTAGTTCAGCACAGTCTTACCCGTTATCACCATCCTTATAATCAGAGATTCCGTGAATGATTCCCGCAGCTCCACATACTGCCTGCCAGAGGTCAGCCATCATAACAAACACATTGCACTTGCTTCTTTTGGCCCTTTGGAGCTGTTTTCTCAGGCTGCAGTATGTGAGGGGAGCTGGTGCTGCCCTGCTTCTCAAATGGCAAGAATGTGAACAGAGGAAGCAATTCAGAGGGGTAGGTGTGCTTTGATATTAGTTAATATTCATCTGCTTGTGTTATTTGTTATTTATTCCCTTATTAGCAGCCAGTCCTGTCAGAGAGAGTGAACTTGCTCCCCACTGCTGGGGTTTGCTCTTCAGAAGTTCTGACACTGAAAGACATTTTTCAACACGAGCCTGCAACTGATGAGTGGAAAACTGGAAAGTATGGAAACAAAAACCTATGGAATTTTTTTCGTTAAGGTGGCTGAGCAGTTTTCATCCCCAGATACCCGTGCTTTGCCAAAATAGTAACTGAGCTTGGAAAACAGTAGCTACATTGCCAGCTTTAGCAGTAGAAACGCTCACGGGCCTACACATGCACACAAATACAAGCACACACATCCTAGGAGCAGCATCAGGCTTAAAGAAAGAAAACCAAGGGGAAACGGAGCTGATGAAGTATTTGAAACAGAAAACAGGAATGTTTGGACTCTGAGCATTAAAGGTATATTCTTAGGTACAGTGCACTCCTTTGTGAGTAATGCTTTAATTTGCATATTGTTTCTCAGGCAAAATCCTACTAAATCAACATAGTGGCACCATTTAGAGCCCACTGTCATTACAGAGACACGGAGCTGTGTTCCTGCCTCTGATCTGATGGGCTAGAGCTGAGGAACAAACTACACGGAATGGGAATTCATGCTGAAGAGGAACAACTAAAGAGTGGTTCTCCTTTGCAGGCGCACTCTAGGAAGCAGAAAATGGGAAGATTGCCTTTGCCTGGCTCCAGTTAAAATGTTTCAGCTTCTTGTTTCACAATCAGGAACATCAGCTCTGTGAGCAGACAAACTGCCTACAAAGCTACTACTGCAAACTTCAGACCAGTTCTTCAAAAGAAGGACTTGTTTTCCACAAAAAACCAAAACAAACCCTTGGGGTTGAACACTTTCCACCCTTACAGCTCAGGCCTTGACTAAGGAAAGTACAAATAAACTGATCCTGAATTAAGTCATCCTTGGTGTGAGCACATACCTGGCCAAGGCAGGCAAAAAGCAGATTGATGACCCAACAAAGTTCACTTTGTTTTCTGAGTTGAAAGCTCACGCTGTTCCCTGGCAGAACAGGCATGTCAGGCCTGCAACAACCACTTGCTACCTTGCTTCAGTCAGCATAAAACCCAGCACAGAATTAACATCTTGGGGAAAATCCAGCTGAAATGGCTTTCTGGGGGGGAAAGAAAGGAAAGGGAGGTGACTGAATACCACACCCTGTGTTTTTATACTTATCGATTTCACACTAATTTTAAGGAACTTGGAATTTCTCCTCTCACCTGAAAATGTTGTATTTCCAACGTTTTCTCTTAAAATGCAGAGCAGGATTCCTGTCCAGAAAGAAGTGGCAAAGAACAGCCATGCCTCACCTGAAGGTAAATAAATCACCTGGTCTGGCAAAGGTTGGTCTTTCTGTTTGGTTTTACTTTGCAGGAGCTTTTTGTGGGCACATCTTCCTGTGCCCAGTGCAGTCCTGGGACAGAGCCATCACTCCTGTGGCACCTGAATGGTCAAAGCATCCCCAAACTGGGATTCAGAGCAGCCCCACTGACTGAGATGGGGGGCAGTTGTTATATTTGTGCCTCAGGTGGGTAAGGTTGGCACACAAGAGCTCAACTTCAAAAATTTGCTTTAAAAATGTATAATTTGCTCAGATTTTTTTTTTTTTTTTTTTCTGAATCACTGGTAAAGTTTGAAGATGATCCTAATGATGTACAGCACATGTGCTCTGAAATGCATCTCTGCTGGTGAATGTACCCTTTACTGATGGCTCACCCTGGAAGTTCACTGGGCACGTTTTGGAGACTTTTAGCATCTCCAAAGTATTTCTGGAAAGAAAGCAAATAATCCAGGGTCTGGACACTGGGCTCTTAAATTACCAGAATACTTATCGCTTAATCTGAAAACCCCTTTGCCAGGAAACCGGGCTATGGAGAGGGCATTTGGCACTGGATTAATTTCTGATGAGGTTTTAGTGCAGGTTTGTGTTCAGTGATGCTTCAATGCCATGCCCTGGCCAGTTCCATCCTGGCCCGCAGCTGCTGGGATCAGGCTCTGCCAGATTCCTGTCACCTTGGGCTTCATTAGCATGTGAAAACAGAGCCCTGTTGGCTTCGTGTCTCACTGAAAAACAAACCACCCAGCCCTCCCTCTGCCCGGGGAGAGGGGCTGCCTTTAAGGGCCTTGGACAGCAGCTCTTGACGTTCATTTTTTTTACTACAGCTCTTAAAAAGTCGCCAGAGTGAGGGCTCCTGTTTACAGTGGTGGGGAGGAGCTCAGGTAACTGCTCATGAAGGGCCCACGAGCAGCGGTGGATGAGGAACTCAGCAGAGTAAATGTCTTATGGTTAAGCCCTTAGCTAAGGATTCTGCATTTTGGAAAAATAAAGTCCTGCATGCCACATGAAATATTTCCTGTGCGTTTCAGCGGGCCAGGGGTTGCATTTGCCACCCCCAGCCATTCTAACAGTGAGTGAACCAGAGCACTTTAAATACTTGCAGAGAGAAGTTCTGAACAAATAACACAACTAACTTAAATGGAGAAACTTCCCAAGTCACATCCATTCAGTCAGGGAAGAGAACCAGCCCCACGTCAGCAGTCTGTGAGCACAGCACCTCTTGTCTGCTTCACAAATACCATACCTCAGAGGCAGGAAAAGATCCTCCCTCCACTAAACACTTTGGGAATAATTATATCCAATGGAAGAAAAAGAAATAAAAATTACAGTCTGTTCATGGACAACATGAATGGAAAGTGATGGGAAATTTGTGAAGGTCTTAATTCATTAGAAATTATTCCTCTTTTAGGTTGGCAACAGTCACTGAACTGTTTCATTTGATAAGGCTAAAAGTACCTTGAATGTTTTTCAAGCCACACACAATGATTTTATTAAATGTAACTTTTAAACTTCTGACTCTCACATCAATGAAAATCCATGTTAATCCACGTTAAACTCCAAGTACAGTGCAGTAACACGAGGAGGTTTCAGCCAGGATCACAGACACTGCATTTAAAATTGAGGCTCCATGATGGGTTTTGAGACTCACCCCAGTTTGACTCACCCCAAGCAGCTTCCCCCTTTGAAGAGCATGAGGAGGATTTCACCTCCTTTGGAATTCTGGGGTAAACTGTCCTTGTATACAATTTGTTCAGGGTCAAGTTTTAGGCAATATTTTGTGCTGCAATAACCACATCATGACAGACAACCTTTTCATCAGATAAGAAGAAAAAAAATCCTCTTCTCCAGGTCAGTACAGGAAAGAACATGACAGAGCCATAAATACAGAGCCCAGAGGTGTGAAAGCTCCTGCACTAAGTGCAGTCATTGGCCATGTTTAGATTTTTTCCCAAACATTTCAGGTGTTAGGACAGAGAAGCAAATACATACATGGGGGAATGGCAGCTGTGAGAGCAGCTTCTCACTGGCAATGATCCTCATAATTCCTGTCCGTTTTTTCAGACAATTATTTAAAAATATGTGACTGATCAGAGGGATTGAGTTGGGAAATCAGGTACAGGTGCGACCTCAGGCTTTAGAGGTGGGAGAAGCTGGGAACTGAGGGAAAAGCTTGTCTGAACACATTTCCTTTTCCTAGGATGGGCCAAGGAAGATTTTCAGGTGACAGGTAGAACATTTTAATCCATGGCACTACAAGAAAAGCCCTGGTCACCAAGCAACTGAAGTGAGAGATGTAAATGATACAGCTGTTTTCAGAGGTGGGCAAATACCCCACAGTGGCCAGCAAAGTCCCAGAGAGATGAGTGGTGAAAGGAGAAAAGGATAAACCCCCACGTGGTGGTCTCAGGAGTCTAAGCTAAGTTTAACCACTTAAGCAGTGATATTTTAAATCCTTCTCCAGTGGACAAGGCCTTGCTGTGGTGGTGGTGAGGTCTATGTGCATGTGATGGTTGGGTGAAAAAAATGTAAACGGCTGTCAGAAATTGCCATCTGCATTTTTAGAAAAAAAACCTGTACCCACACTTGGAAATGATGAGGATTTGCCAAAGGTTACCACTGGTTAGAAAGACGTTTTGAAACTCTGTCTTTAAAGCTGGGCTTAAATTCAGAGATTTTCACAGGATTGAGCTGGACATTTGTGTGAATGTAAGTGGCAAGAATCTGGAGACTCATCCAGATGTCATGGATGGAGTCATGCCAAGGTCAGTGCAGCCCAAGGATGGTCCTGATCAGGTAAGAAAGGAATGGGTATGAAATAAGAAATGCTAATCTGAGGAGTTTTGCTTACTTACCTTGTCAGAAAACAACACCGAGTATATGCAGCACAAAATTTTATCCAAAAGAAATATTAAAAGATACTTTTCTCCTAAATAAAATGAACTCATTAAAATTAACTGAGTAGTTCTATTTTTCAACCCAAGAAACAAGATTACTTAGATTTTTTTTTTTTCCCCTGAGTTGTGCCTTTTCTTGGGGGCTGGAACTGGAAGATCGTCAAGGTTCCCATCCAGCCCAAACCATTCCATGATTGTATAAAAACAAGTTTTCAGCTTGGTGGCTCCCCAAGCCCTTCACTCTGAGGGCTCTGGAGGTGCCAGGGACCCTCCTGAACTCTGAGCAATTCTACAAACAATGATCACTCACCACAAATCCCATGCTTAATGAGCTTCCAGGCTGGCCTGTTCCAGTGAAAAAATGGCACCACCCCAGTTTTAAGCTGACAGCAAAGCCTGAGTTACCAGCCCAAGTGGTAGATATACACTATAATGAAAACGATGCACTTTGAAGTGCTCTGAATTATACCAAATAATCCTGACTATGTCTTTTGCTCTACTAATGAATCAAAGCAGAGCTTTCCACATTATCTGCAATCACCATGGAGAAAATGGGTCTGGGTGTACATGGTTCCTGTATAAACAGTGCACCTCCAGCACATTCTGTGGGTAAGGAGTGTCTGACTGCATAATAATAACAACAATAAAGAGAGAGCTGTCCAGCCTGCACGTGGGCCAGTTAAAGGATCCAGTGCACGAGGCTGCAGCACTCCTGGCAGGGCAGGAGGTGCCCGGCTCACCAGTGCCCTCACCTCCATCCTGCACCTCCCACCCCAGCAAAATGCAGCATTCAGAGAGCTCTGTCCCTGAATCCCTGCATGGCAGCAGGGGACAGCCCAGTATCCACTATTTAGAAAAATGATGGGAGTTGTGACTGCAGCAGAGGCACAACTCAGCAGTGTGGGTGAAGCTCTGGCTCCTGTTTCACACCGTGCCTTAGAGCTCCAGCTGCAGGGACCAGACCCAAACCCCGCTGCGTGCCACAGCTATGCCTGAGAATTCACGGGAAGCTGGAGGAATGTACTTTATGGGGTGGCTGGATCATATGTTTATGGCCTGAAAGAGGAGATCCCAACCCAAACCACTTTGAGAGGCTGAATATGAACATCATATAATTCATGCTGGGAAATGGGTATGAAAGGAGAATGTGGGCAAGGCCTGGGACACAGCCCACAGCCTCAGTAGCTGTCTTTTTTAAAATTAATTAGCCACTAATTATGGCTAATGGCCTAATAAACACCTTCACATGCAGTGCCACTGCACATTCAGCCTGTAGGAGCTCCCTTGGAGAGATGAGCCAGAAGAACTAAACGGAAAACCCTGGATGCTGGAATTCTGCATTGCTGACAGCACTGGCATTAAAGTCGTAGGGGACCAAGTGCTCTGGATGCCTGCAGGCAATAACTCACCCCAAAAGGGACTTCTGACAGCTGACAGCAATTCTTGTAATTCTGCACCCTTGGCACAGAAGTGGGTGCTTGTGACCCTGCTGCTGTGGTGGGAAGGGCTCTTCCAGGTGGCTGGAAACAACATTTGCCCTGGGATTCCATGGGCACATCCCAGCCTGGCCACAGGCATCACTAACGCCCTGCTCCAGTGGCCTTTTCCAGGAGATACTGGCAATGGCCCTTCAGGGAGAGAAGCTGCTCCTCAAGGAACAGCCACTTCTTCTCTCAGCTCTGCAGAAGGGCAACAATTCCTGGTTCAGGCCTTGGAAAAAATGAGGTGAAATGGACTCAGCCCCTTTAAATCCTCCCCAAAGACAGGACAAGATACTCTCATATGTGATTGGAAAAAAATGATGGGCAAACACAGCCTGCCTGGACAGGACCCTCCTCCCAAAAAGCCAAGGGAAAGGCTCCTGGGTCACAGGAGAGCTGGGAATTCAACATGAAATAGACTGCTGGGGAAAAAACCCTACTCAGCCAAAATGCAGCTAAAAACACTGAGCACACTGAAAAGGGGCTCTGCAGGTAGCTCTGCAGGGTTTTCCTTTTCCTCCCAACAAAAGCAGGCCAAGAGCAGGACAAGTTGCTCCAAAGAGCAGGGAAAAACCAGCAGCCCCAGGCTCAGGGTGAGTGGGGGCTGCCTCAGGCTCAAACCCAAACTGTTTGTGCTGGAAGGAGCTCGGTTCAGTCCATCAGTGCCTCACCTTGCTGGACACACAGCTCTTCATTTGGAAACCTGAATACAGAACCAGGGCCCAGCTTCAGGAAATCAGAATTTTATCCTCTCCACAAACACCTCCCAAAATACGAGTTACCACGCTGAAATCAATAGTTGCTTTTTTTGTTTTACCCCAACTCTAATGAACTGACTGAAAAGTTTCTCAGTACCTTTGCCACTAATTAAAAAAATAAACATCTTTTCCAAAGGAAAAGCCCAGTGGATGTAGCTCCCCTGCCTTGGACACACTTAGATTTAGCTTGGGTCACTCCCAAAGGCCATGATCCAACCAGATATTGAGATACCTGTATAACTTCAACACATTTCTAAGGACTGCTCTGAACTCTGGTGAAAGTAGAGGAAAATACATTCTGTTAAAGCACCACTTTATTTCTTTCAAATCTGATTTTTCGAGACTCTTGACTGCAATGCATCACCTCAAATATTTCCTTCCTCACGCAGAGTATTTTAATCTTAACCCAGATATTTTTATATTTCCACAAATTAAATGCACCATGGCTGAAGGTTTGACAGAAGCTCTAATTTGCACATAAAAAGGTAGAATGATTTCAGTTTTGACAGCACAACCTTTTGATTTGTTAATAAAGGCAATTCTTTCTCAATTGTGAACATACTCCCCAAATAAGACAATGCAGTTTGTGGCAAATAAAAAAACCCAACATCTTCCTGGTGTGGAGAATAAACTTTTGATCCAAAGTCAGTGTAGAAATTCAGATTTTATAAAAATAAAAGAATGAAACTCACATTCAAGCTTTAGTTGTACCAGAGCAGGGATCAGAGAGAGATCCATGTTCCTGCCACTTTCTCTGTACCTGTTGCTGGAAATGTACCTTACCTGCACTACCTTTGGATGAAGTTATTGCTACAAAGTACCTGTGAAAAGGGGAAGTAGTTCTCAGGTTGGGCAGTGAGTTAGCTGTGTGGAAATGGTTTGGGGAAAATGACCACACATTTTCCTGGCTGTGTTCTAATCAAAGTGCAGCCCAAGAACACCAGGATTTCAGACTGCCCCGACAAAAGCGAAGCAGCGAGTTTGTAAACCAAGATACAGCCCAGGCCAAGAGGCCCAACCTTCCGAGTGGCCCCTCCATGCCCGTGTCAGAGCCTCCTCCTCCCCTGAGACACCCCGGGGGCAGAGAGTGTGGAGCTCCAAGGCAGTCTGGGCAGAGCCAGCCATGCTTAAGCATGGAAAAAAAATAAAACTTGGATTTGTGATCTGAGATCAAACTCCTCTAAACTTTTCCCTGTGTGACAGCCAAAAGCCTCAGCATGGAAGCAAAGTTGAAAGTGCCCAGGCTCTGTTTCAGGATGTGGAAGGGAAAGGAAGCCCCCACCCACGGGCCTGCCGAGGGCTCGGCTCTTCCAGGCTTGGCACCGACTGTGCCCTGGCAGCAGGAGCTGAGAGGAGCGAGCCCAAACAGCCTGAGGCACAAAGGAGCCACTGCTGGTGTCACCAGCGCCCACCTTTGGGGAGGACAAAACGCAGACCCCGCCACGAGGGCTGCTGGGTGCCAGCAGTGTGGGCAGAGGGAGGAGCCAGCACGGCCCCGAGTCCCGGGAATGCCCCCCGGGAATGCCCTCCCGGGAATGTCCCCCCCCAGGAATGCCCCCCGGGAATATCCCCCGGCCAGGTGCAGCCAGGGCAGGCTCCCGGCAGTGCTGCAGTCCCCGGGGACAGCGGGCACATCCTGCTCAGTGCACAACCTGCTGCCATCGCTGCT
This sequence comes from Thryothorus ludovicianus, assembly GCA_013397245.1. Lineage (NCBI taxonomy): Eukaryota > Metazoa > Chordata > Aves > Passeriformes > Certhiidae > Thryothorus > Thryothorus ludovicianus. Next base: position 155,767 of record VZTB01014407.1, on the reverse strand, counting down.
GTGCTGTCACACAGTGGCACTTGGCACAGGGCTCTGAGGCACTGGCCCATTTAATGCAAAACCTCCTGATTTTTGTTAATTCCGAGCTTTTGTCAAAGACATTTTTGTTTTCCAAACAGTGTCCCCTTCTGCTTTGCTTTGCTTGCATCTCACCACAGTTGCCTCCTAATCCAGTGTTGGTGAAACAAGGCTGAAGGTATTTTGGTCATGTTTTCACACTCCTGATGTACACTTGCCTTGTCTCCTTCCACTTTCCTTCTGACTACACTCTGCTTCACAAATGCAGCCATCTGGCACAACATCGCAGTTTTTTTGTCGACACCTGAGTAATCAGAGCCCTTTTTTCTCTCTTTTTGTTTTCCTTTTTAAATAAAGCAAGTGCTTCCAACTCCAGCGCCCAGCCTTGTAACAGGCAAGTCACATCCCATCAATAAAAAAAGCAGCAGAAGTGGGAGGTCACTGGTATTAATGCTAGAAAACATTTAGGGTGAGATGAGACAAAAAAATTAGCACCCAGTATTTCCCAGCCTTAAGAGCACTCCTTGGGAAATTGCTTCTCTACATTGTGTGAAATGCACCCATAAAATATTGATGGCAAAGTTGTGGCCCCAAAAATTCAGAGAAGTCTCACCACACATTGCTGTAGGGCCAAAGCTGCACCCCGAGAGTTTCTTGTCTCAAAGGACTCTTCTCAGACTTACTCTCCATGCCACACTCACCTTTGCCATGGCAGAAATAAATCTGATAATGTTAACTTGATCTCCACCTGGCTGGTGTCCCCTCCACGTGTCTGGAATGAAGGATGGCCTGTGCCCCACGAGCCCAAGTGTTCTGGACACCCTGCAGAGAGCTCTATGAGCAGTGGAGCAGCTGTGCCACAGGGAACTCCCAAATGTCACCCTCGGGCACTGGGACAGCTGGAGGGGCACAAACACAGGGGCTGCCTCGGCACCATCCCCAGGTGGAGGCTCCTCCCACGCAGCAGGAACTGGCTCCTGCCAGCCCACAGGGGCAGCAAGGGGACAAGGGGCAGGGCTGCAGTGGCTGCAGTGTCACCCACCCGGCTGCATGCAGCAGGGACAGACACAGCTCCCTGCACAGGCCCCATCCCTCTCACTGTCCCCAGCATCCACAGTGCCATTCCTGCTGTCAATGCCAGCTGCAAAGTGCCACTGATGATGTGCCAGTAGCAGTCAGTAATGTGTGCCTCTACAGACTGAGCCTGCTCTCAAATCCCTGGTTTTCTTCCCACTTCTTCCAGAGTTTCCCAACAGACTCACTGGGCACAGGCTCGGCAGCCACACAGGGCACTGGTGCCACATCAGCTCAAGGACTCTGCTTTGCTGGGTGAGCGAAGATTTTCTGATGCTATGAGCAGCCTCCTCCCTCTGTGAGGAGCCAGCAGGGACCACAGCATCCTTTTGGGATGGGTTTACACCATCTGGAGATGCCAAATGGGAGGGAAGAAGTTTGACATAAAAAGCTCAATCCAGACTCTATCAGAACCTGAATGCAGACTCAACCAGGCTAGGACAATCTGGATTTTGTGAGAAATACCTGCTTTTCAAGATGCAACCACCTGGCAGATTCCCTTCTTCTCTTTCAACTTGGAAGGAGAGATGGAGCAGTTAATGGGGGAACAGAAAGGCCGTGCAAATTACAAGCTCTGTGGAAAGTTTCTGTGCAAATAACAGTTTAACACTAAGAAGTTAGGTTAAAACGGTTTCAAAGTCTAAAATTAGTTACATTTAAAACTAACAGCATATGCTTTTATTGTCTCTGATCTAAAATATAATCCCAGGAGGCTGTGAAAAGCATGCAAATTACAGAAAGCTAATTTGCTCCAACAGCGACACCTCCCATGTAGTTGGGAGGTCTATTAGACCCAGTGTACTCTCCATTATTTGCATATTAATAGCACCTGCTGAAATACTTTGGGATTTACTTTTTCTGCCAGCAGAGGGACAAAACAAACAAAAAAATTATATAAAATTCCTTTCATACAGATTTGATGAACAATAAACTATTCAGACAGTGCAAGGAATGCCAAATTATTGAGAGGCAATGGGGTAGGATTGCAATGCCATCTGTGATTTTCAGAGAAACTGGACTGCAAGTCTGCTTCAAAAAAAAAAATAAATAGCCCAAACCAAAAAAACCTCAAACAACAACAAAAAATATCTCTGGAAAGTGCTGGGTAATTTGAAATCACTCACTTGGCTCAAGTCTGAAGAATGGAAAAGTTGAACTAAAGAAATCCAGACACTGCAGCGAGAAAAAAATGAAAAACATGACAAAAAAAAAATCCGACACATCCACAAGCCCCGAAAGCAGAACCCCCCAAAGTGGACCTTGATTAAAAATCTACAAAACCCCAGGCTTTGATATTAGCCAGGCCTGCAAGGCCTAGTCTCCTGCACATAAAACAAAAAATAAATTAAAACCAGCCACAGCCTGAGATTTACTTAACGAGCCGAGTTCCAGCCTCTGCTCATGACCAGTGCTTCCCCTCCTGGCCCCCGAGCTATAAAAAAAGGCCCCTGTACGTTCCTAGGGCTCATCTTCCTCAGGGTGAGGGCGAGAGCAGCTTCCTCTGGGCGCTATCCCATGGAAAAGGCTCCTTTTCCCCAGGTTGAGCCAGAGCCGCGGGCGGGACGGGCAGCGCTGCTCTGCTGAGCCCTGGGGAAGCTGAGCAGGGACAGTGACATCCCCAGCTCCTCTCCAAACAGGCAACTGCTGCTCCTGGAAAAGCACCAGCACCATCATCTACCCCTCCCGGCTTACAAGGGGCCTGTCCTGCTCCGTATTCCCTGTGCCTTAATTCTGATCAGGCACCCTCTTCCAGACAGAGTTTCTCACTGCTGCTGTGCCAAATTCCTGTAGCATTTTAACTACCGTCATATTCCCAAACCAAGGAGGCAACTGACTTTTGGTTAAAATGCTTAAATTGTTCTCTGCACACTAAAAAAGTAGCAAAAGAGCATTTCCTGCAGGACAGCAAAGCAGGGAAAAGTGCAGCAGGACAGGCACTGACTCCGTCCCTTGGCGCTGTGTTACCTGTGCCAGGGGAGTGGAGAGGAGGGAAATACATTATTATTGGGAAATACATTCTTATTGACCTCTTCTCACCACAGACAGAGCCCAGTGTGTCTTTGGTCTCTGCACAGCCAAGTGAGACCTCTGAAAATTTTGCTCAGTGTCAGTGCTAATTACTGGAGGAGGCAATCAAACACTCCAGCAGCCGGGACCCCTGAAAGGCTGCAGACAGGCAGCTCCCACCATGGCCGTCAACAAATGCTAATTCTCGTTAATGCCCACGGACTCTGGAGCGCTGCAGCTCTCGCAGGGATCACCATTAGCTGGGAGATAATTAGCACTAAGTTGTAGGACTCGTTAAAGTTGCAGGATGGCAACCAGATGCAAAGCAGAGGGACTCAGAGGTTGTGATCACGGCTGGTGATAACTTCCAGCACGTTTCTGCATAGTAGGAACCTCGAAATAACTGGAAGGGAAAGGAGGGATCAGGACGCTCTCTGGGAAGCCTCAGTGGTTCAGGGCACAGAGAACCAGCTCAGAACTGTTACAGACTGAGCCCACAAGCAGCAGATTGCTGTGTTTGGAGAGGTGGAGCATTGAGAGGGATCTGTCCTCCCATGGCCAGGAACAGATCCTGGCTGGGACACCGCAGAGCTGCAGATATGGGCTGCTACTGCCTGGCACGTGCATGGCTGAACATGCCCTGTGCTGCTTCCCACAGCCCTTTGTGAGCTGTGCTCCCAGCCAGAGAGAGCTGGGCAACTGCAATGACAGCAGTAAAAATAATAATGATGGAGAAAAGCCACCCTGGGAAGCAAAACCCAGGCCATTCCCTATTAAACAAACTACATTGGATGTTCCTTACCTGAAATTCCATGAGCAACCAGCAAACAGAAAGCTCCACAAATGCCTCTATGCCGCAGGCTCCTTGTGGTGGTTTTGGCAGCCACATTCCCAGCCTGCAGTTTGCCATCCAGCTGCTTCCAAACCACAGCTTTTTCTTCTTTTTTTTTTCTTTTTTTCCTCCTGATGAAGTTCATGGCAGTCAGTGTTTTACCACCTGCACGCTGGGGAAGAAAAAAGCAAGAGGGAGTGGATCAATATATACAGTGTGTTTATATTCAGTGAGAGCATGTTGCAGAGTGGGGAGCTGTGATGTGTGTGTTTGCATTGTCTGGGAAAGGATCCTTGGTGGCACTACAGCTGGAAAAAATTAATGGAAGATCAGGGGACTGTCTTCAGTGACAAACTTTCACCTGGTAAGTTACAGTTCTGTCGTAGGAAATGATACCTTGGACTGCAACTAATTTGTGAATCCCAGGAAAGGCAGATCACTGATTCTTCATCAGGACTGCAGCACCCGATCTATAAAAATTTGGGCCTCAGCAGGAGGCTGTGGGAAAGTGTGATTTGCATTTCAATTTTTAGTCCACTACAGCCTTTAAATCTTCCTGCAGCACTATCACAATGCAAGTTTTTGGTCTCAGTGTGCTCAAAACACGTATAAAAAAAAATAAAAATCCTGGTACAATGGCAGTCATTTGCTAATGGGACAGAAAGTGGCATTTATGTTCAAATTGTTTCACAGAACACCATTACATCAGAGTCTTTCATCATTTTATGGGGGATCGAGTCCCCCGACACCATCCTTGGGAACCCCATGTGGTGCTTGTCACTATCATTCCACTTGCACAAACACCCCGGCCCTTTCAATTTTTATCTGCCCAGAGCCCAGAATATGTTACATTATTTAGGTTTTGTTCTGTAGGAAGAACTCACAACAAATAAAAGCCACTTCCCTGGACAAACGAGCCTGTGAGTGGCGGTTTGGGGAATTTCAGGCCCCCTTAGCAGGAGGGGCAGCAGCTCTGCCATGCCTGCCGCTGGCTGATGGCACCGCTCCAGCCCATCCTCCGTGGAGCACCAGTGCACCACGCTCACTTACGTCCCTAAAAATCTGTCTGGGTCAGGCTCCGAGCCCCGTGCACACGCTGGAGATGAATTATTCATGGCACAGGAGGGCTTCCCTGTGCCGCTGCTGAATCGGGGAGGAGGCTTTGCAGAGAAGGGGAGAATCCACTCCGGAGTCCCTCAGCCAAGGAAACCTCCCTGAAAAGCTTCCAGCCTCTCACTCCAGTGCCAGAGGTGGGTCTCCGTGGCCATCCTGGGGGCTTGGGAAGCCAGCTGAGCCAAGTGCACAGGGTTACCAATGTCCTGCCTGCCTCTGGGCTCAGCTGCCTGTCCTGGCCCCACACAGAGCCAGGTTTTGTCCTGAAGAGCTGGACATGGCCACAAATTCAATGTTACATTTGTTCTGGTGACTGGACACCTTTCCTTTCTGCAGAACACTACAGGCAGTTCCTCAGGTATGGCGAGACTCAGCAACCCTTCCTGGGAACATATTGCCCAGCTAACTGAATTTCCAGGCTCCAAAGCCCAAGGCAAGGGTGCTGGAGTGTTTGCACCATATCAACATCCCAGCTGTTTGCAAGCTTCCTTCTGCTTTTGCTGTTCCTGGGTTGGTAGGAGCTTTCCCGTGGCTTGAGCAGAGAGAGGCTGAATGAGGGACATTTCTTGTACCCGTTTCTTAAAGGCACTTTCCAATTCCTCTCCCATCTGTGTTGCCATGTTGAGCTGGTGACTGGTTTCCTTGCTGGCATTTCCAAGTCTGCAGCCCTTGGGCTGAACCCCTCCAAGGAACAGAAACCAGCTCCCCACGTGGAAGGTCAGAGCCCTTCCTGAAAATGCAGCTGGGGGTGCTGCTCCAGAGGGGAAAGCAGAGCACCCCTATCCAGAGACATTTCTAGGGGTGATTCTACAGGATAATGAGAAACAGACCCTCGGAGCTTTCTCACTGGGACATCACCAGCAGCCACTTTCCAAAAAATCTGCTTTTGCTCCACTGAGTGTCTGAGAGCCCAAGTTGGAATATTTAGGACTGAAAAAGCAGTCTGGTCCTGAACTTCCTGCTAGAAGTAAATAAAAACAACCTTCACATGAAGGCAGGATAAATAATTTTTCTTTTCTTTCAGGACACGTGTTGAGAGCACAGAAAGCAGTCAGAAGTACAGCTTTTACCAACTGCTCTGCTGCTTAACATCTCTGGCATTCAAAACATACAACTTCTGTGTTTGTACTACATTTCCCTAACAGCTTACATCGAGGCCAAACACACAGCGTTCTGCAGAGGTCTTCTAAAATAAGCTTATTTAAAAGAGCAAGGTCAATGCCCAACACATGTCAGATTCTGTGAGCAGAAATCAAAGAGTTCGGGGCAAATGGGATATGTCAGGACTCGGTGGATTCCCATGCCAGGCTCTTTTACCAAGTTCACATTGCTGCTGCCAAAACCAGTAACAATCTCATCATATGGACTTCAGCTTTGGAAAAATGTCTTTAAAACGCCCCAGCCTCTGCATGTGGGCTCCTCAGCTCAATAAAAAAACTAACACAGAGATAAAAGTGTTTATCTGCACATGCTATTTATTGTCCCTCTAACTGTATTTTTTTTTCAATGGGACATGTGCTGATTCCATGCTTCAGCCCTAGGCTCTATTAAAATCAAATTAAAAGCATTAGTAATGTAGTTAATTCCATTTGTAATATGACCATCAAGTCATGAGAAAAGATAACAGTAAAATAAAAAAAAATAAATATATATATAGATGGGATTTAAGAACTTTTTGAAAAAACAGTTCCATTTNTCTGCAGAGGTCTTCTAAAATAAGCTTATTTAAAAGAGCAAGGTCAATGCCCAACACATGTCAGATTCTGTGAGCAGAAATCAAAGAGTTCGGGGCAAATGGGATATGTCAGGACTCGGTGGATTCCCATGCCAGGCTCTTTTACCAAGTTCACATTGCTGCTGCCAAAACCAGTAACAATCTCATCATATGGACTTCAGCTTTGGAAAAATGTCTTTAAAACGCCCCAGCCTCTGCATGTGGGCTCCTCAGCTCAATAAAAAAACTAACACAGAGATAAAAGTGTTTATCTGCACATGCTATTTATTGTCCCTCTAACTGTATTTTTTTTTCAATGGGACATGTGCTGATTCCATGCTTCAGCCCTAGGCTCTATTAAAATCAAATTAAAAGCATTAGTAATGTAGTTAATTCCATTTGTAATATGACCATCAAGTCAAGAGAAAAGATAACAGTAAAATAGAAATATATATATATAGATGGGATTTAAGAACTTTTTGAAAAAACAGTTCCATTTTGATCTTTGCTTTGTTTTTTTTTTGTTATTAAAAAATGGAAAGTTTTTCCTGTGTTCAGATAAAGTAACTCTGCCTGGTCTTTCAAACCAGATCTTGCAGAATGATATTTGTGATTTCAATTAAAATATGCGATTGTCACTTCAGCCTCCCTCTTTGGTATTTTCAATTGATCCTAATGGCTTTGCCTTAAGTGATGTGCGTCCCATAGTGAGTCCCTGTCACTTCCAGCACCTCCCACCACTGCCCTGCCGAACAATCGCTCCCGGTAATGGGTAACCGGTAATGGGTAACCGGTAATCGCTGCTTCCCCCACTGCAGGCTGCGACCTGTGCGGCCTNCCACTGCCCTGCCGAACAATCGCTCCCGGTAATGGGTAACCGGTAATGGGTAACCGGTAATCGGTAATCGCTGCTTCCCCCGCTGCAGGCTGCGACCTGGGGGGCCTTTGCTTTCCCATTCCCATTCCCCATTCTCTTTCCCTTNCCATTCCCCATTCCCTTTCCCATTCCCATCCCCTTTCCCTTTCCCATCCCCTTTCCCTTTCTCTCCCATTCCTATTCCCATTCCCTTACCCATTCCCATTCCCTTTCCCATTCCCCATTCCCTTTCCCATTCCCATCCCCTTTCCCTTTCCCATCCCCTTTCCCTTTCTCTCCCATTCCTATTCCCATTCCCTTACCCATTCCCATTCCCCCTTCCCTTTCCCATTCCCTTTCTCTTTCCCCATTCCCCTTTCCCATCCCCATCCCCATTCCCATTCCCTTTCCCATTCCCCAATCCCACCCTCATCCCCTTTCCCATCCCCATCCCCATTCCCTTTTCCATTCCCTTTCCCCATTCCCATTCCCTTTCCCGTTCCCATTCCCTTTCCCATCCCAATTCCCGTTCCCTCTCCCATCCCCTCTCCCTCTCCGGCACACCGCGGCCAGAGGGGCCGGTGCTGCAGGCGAAGGCCGGTGCTGAGCTCCGGAGGGGCGGTCCCAGCTCTGTCCTTCCCCGAGGGCAGGAAGGGAGCAGGGGGGCCGCAGAGGAGCTCGGCCAGCCCCGCTCGCCGCTTCCCCAGCGAGCCCCGGGAGATGGAGAGCACCCCGGAAATGCTGCCCGGGAATGCCGACCTGCACCGAAGGCTCTCCTGGGAAGGGTGCCCCAGCAGAGCCCCCCAGGTTCTGTGTGGGAGTTGCCCCTGCCCCGCTGCCTCCCTCCGTGCCCTGGTGAGGAACCAGGAGCCTTCTCCTCCTCACAGGAGCATCCTGTCTCCTCTGCCTTTCATGGATCTCATGATTAATTGAAGAATCATTTAGTTTGCATAATTGTCCTCTGCCATACATAATTCCAACCTTTCTCTTTAAATTGGCTTATTAAACTAAATACAGTCCTCTGGCTTTGTGGCTGCAGCTATCAAAGCATCCTACATGGACAGTCAGGGTGATGGGAAGGGAAAAAAACAAACTAATAATATTAGGGAGCATCCTTTTACGTACATTTATGAGATCTACCAGCAGGTGACTCCATTCTAAAATATCTGTATTTTCATAAAACAAAATGCTTTCTTTCCTACACCCTGAACATCAGCACCATGCCCCCCTCCATAAGATTTAACACTCTGATAAAAACAGTGTTAAATAGCACTTTTGCTTAAGCTATGAACTATTTCTTTTTGAATAACACATGAAATTGAATTAGAGAGATTCAGGGATTTCCAGAACAGCCTGATGGGTTCCTGTCTAATCAGACCTGATTAATTCAAATCAAACTGCAAACCTCAGTTTTATTTTGCTTTAAAAACTCCAGCTCAACAACAAATCAGCAGTCTGTGGATATCACAGAGGCAGTTAACGGGAAAGCCTACATATACCGAGCCTCGTAGAGTCAAACTGATATGATTAAACATTTGGCATCATTTATTAATATTTTATATATTCTAATATATACAGAGGGGATGGGACCAGTCAGGAAGATGCTCTTCACCAGGGACAATTATATTTATGCCTAAGAAAAGCAGATCCAGCTCAGGTGTCAAAGGATGTTTCTTCAAAATAGAGAAATTATTAACAAGTAACAGGGTTATGTGGGAGGGTTTGTAACACAGAACTGCACTAAGCCACGCAATGATCTACACAGATAATCAAAGTGTTCCTGCCATGCCGAGCGCAGCAGAATAAATTAAGATAAAACAAAATAAAACCATCCCACAAATGCAAGATTGCAAACGCAGAAGAGGCAGCGGTGGCAGAGGTACTGCAGAGATTTAGGGAGCCATTGGCGTGCCGGGCGCGCTCGGAGGGGCTCCCAGCGCTGACCAGTTTAATCCACATCAGAGCAGGGACGCCAGGGTCGGGAGGCTGCCTGCAGCCGGGCACTGGGCACAGCTGTTTTCCTGAGGTGCAATCCACTTGTCACTGCTGGTGGCACTCTGCCCTTGCTGGGTGGCAGCAATATGTGCTTGCCACATTGGGGACCCATTAAACCCCTTCAGCCTCCAGCCCCTTCCCTTCTCGTCAGCTCGTGTCCATACATCCATACAGCTCCTGCTGTGTGCCAGTGCCCGCTCTGTGCCCCCTCTGCCTGCTCCCACGGTAAAACCATCTCCAGGCAGGGCAGAGTTATTCTAGAGATTGTCAGATTTACACACACATGGAAATATCTGTATTTGTACACGCACAGACACGCTCTGTGAGGAATCACAGCTATTCCACCACTTACCTGCTCAGAAACACTTTTGTTACCAGAAAGGGACAAGGGAAAGCTGAAGAATATCCAAGGAAATCTTTCAAACGCGGTGTGAACCCAAACTAGAAGGGAAGTTGTGAAAAGGGGAGGGGATGGGCTCTCTGTGCACGTGTCAGGCTGTGCAATGACACCCACTGCTGTGCCCAGCACGTGCCATCACTGCCCACACAGGCTGTGGCACGCTCTGAGGCTCTGCACTCACAGGGGCACTGCCAGGACCCGCTGCAGGGCCCGGCCTGGCTCAGTGTGGGGTCATTGCACACTCCTAACAAATGTTTCATTTGGAGGGGTGCACTGCCACACTCCTAACTCCACACACACCGGGTTTCCTACCAGGATACAAGGACAGAGGGAAACCAGTTCCCAGTTAAGTTCTGGCAGAGGCTCCCTGCAGCCAGGACAGGAACAGTTCCACATGAAAGAGTTAAAGAACATTAAAAATGTCATGATCTCTGACTGACATTTTCATAGCTATAACAGTGTCCTCGATGAGCGGGATGCAGGTAAAGCCAGATCTCCTCCTCATCCCCCTCCAAAGAGAGCCTCTCATGGTTTGGGAGCTTCTCACCTGGACTCATGGATACGAGCCAGTCTGGCTGAGAGGCCCCTGGGACATGCGGAACCACATTCAGCTTTTTATTTCCACATCTATGAGCAAGTTTAAAATCAAAATTTCCACTCATAATGAACCTCTAAACTCTAATTAAACTGGTTCTTTAAAAACAAAAACAAACAAAAAAAACCCCCAAACAAACAATAAAAACCCCAAACAACAAAAAAAGGAAAAACTATTCGGCTTTGATCTGCTTCTTTTTCATTAAATACACCTTTTAGCATTTTCTAAAAGTCTCCTCCCAAGGAAGCAATCACAAAAACCCATTAAGGTTATTTTTATACCATGGTGAGAACACTGAATTGCCTTCCTGATGTAGCTCCTGTGTGGGTAAGTGATACAGCCAAGCCTAGGTCTGCGTGTCCCAAACACCTGCTGGGTTTTGCTGCTGCTCCGAGGCAGCACTTGGGAAAATGCTGTTCCAGCCATGGCAGGGGTGCCTTTCATCCCAGGGAATGCTGTTCCTCTCAGCAGCTCAATCCCTCAGCAACAGGTCAGGCCAGCAGAATCCCTCACTTCCAGGCTCCCTGAGCACCAGTGATGGGGACAAACCACCCCTGGCTTTCTCTGCACCCTCATTACATTAACCAGCAGCACTGCATAAAAACTACTGGTGACAGCTAACTCCTTGCAAAAGTCAGGATGCTTTCAGACATGTCCCGCCAGTCTCCCACCCTCTGTCACACACAAACAGGAGAAAGGCTAAGGAAGACCCAAAATTCAGGGTAAATTTGGTCTTTTCTCTGAAGCAACTATTTGTGAAGCAGCACAGAACTGTCTGCTCACTTTTGGATGCACCTTTGAGGCATCTGAGTGGACACAGAGAGAGAGAACCTCTGCAGATCAGCCAGAGACAGGTTTTCCACTGGTACCTGTTGCTGCAGGATAATTCAGAGCTGGGTCAGAGAGGGGAAAGGGTGGAACATGCCAGTCTGGTTAACAGGAACAGTTACACTATGCACATTCATGTGGTGCCATCCTGCTGCCCTCGGCACGGGAATGTCGAGGAGGTGGGAGGCCTCTCTGAGCAGGGTGCTGCCCACAGCTCATGGAGCAGCCTGGGGCAGGATTTTGACTTCTGGCTGAGGCCATCCCTGGCAGAGTGGCCGATCCTCAGCCCTGCAGAAGTGAGGGCACCCGGAGGCTGCACGGGTCCTGCTGGGGGAATGAGCTGTGGATGCTGAGCTCTCCTGTCTGTGCTCTGCACACCTGAAACACTCTGTGCTCCTTCCTCTCAACAGAAAGGTTCTGTCTTTTGGGTGATTCCTGCTCAGCAGCCCCCAGCCACCCCACAGCAATGAAACTTTGCAAACTCCTTAGTACTGAAGCTACAACCTGTGACCCGTGCCGAGGTTTCATCAGCCGTGAGATCAGAGGGGGAGCAGCACCTGTGGTACACGAATGGCCAGCTCAGCTGCTCGGAGAGAGGAGCTGATTCATGCTGCCAACGCTGGCTCTTACACACATGATAAACTAGACTGGCCTTTCTCCTGACATCACACTTCAATCAAAAACTTTCTCGCAAAATGTCACTTTCAAAGTTGCAGCTTAAAAAAAAAAAAAAAAAAAAAAAAGAGAGAAAAGAAAGGAAAAGTCTTTATAAAAAATTCATGGCCACAATGATCTGATAATGCAGCTTTCTGATACCAGCAGATGTTTTGTCTAACATGTTCCCTGAAGCTGTACTCTGTGCCTTCATATCTTTCATTTCCAGTTGCTATCTGCTGACTGGGATGTCATGTGCGTACCCTATAGCGATGCGCAGCCATCGCAGCTCACGCTGCCCGTAATGAGCTGCACAAGATGCTTGTCGCAGTAACTCCGCGCTTCCCCGACCATATGGAACACAACACTCCAAAGCCCACAGACACTTTTTTTTATTACAGTTCAGATCCTTAAAACATAATCTGTGTGATGTCTAGTGAATGTACGTGAAGAGCTGCTGAAAACAAAGTTAACACTTGTTCACATCATCTGTTACAAATGTCCAATTTGGGACAATAAATTTCCTCGGAACCTGTTCTTTTGCTGACTCGTTGCTTTATCTTTTTTCTCTTTCTCTCACGTCGTTTTTTTATGAACTATGCATATGTATTAAATGGGATTTGTTGTCCCTAGATACCAATTTGCATAAAGTGCAAGCCATCATTGGTTGGAGAGAAGCAAATTACTTCTCCAGCAAGATCACACTTCTTTTTTTTTTCTTTTTCTTTTTTTTTTTTTTAATTTTAACAAACCGCAGGCAGAGGCTGTTAACAGCACTTAGCCAGATATGCGAAGTATCACTTTTCTCAAAAGCAGCTTGATCAATGAGCCAAAAAAAAAAAATTTAAAAAAAAAAGGAAGGAAGGGAAGGTATTATTCAGTAAAGTACAATGCAGAAATGTCCCAAGACTGAAGCTGTTCACCTGTAACTCGAGCTGCCTGATTCCCAGCAAAACACAATCTCAGCGTGGCTTAGAACACAGGACACAAAGCAGAACAGCCCAACTGAGCAGAGCTCTCAGGATCACTGTTCCTCCTTCCCAGTGTGCTCTAGAAGTCCCAGGTGTGCTGGTTCTTTCACATGCTGCAGAAGCCCCTCCTGCTCCTCCACATGCAGCACATTTGCCCATGCTGGACTCTCCTGCAGGGCTGTGCAACCACAGGCTTGAATCGCCTGTCCAGTACCTCCCCCCGTTCCACTGGCACAGGGATGCTCCACGGGATGGCAGCTGCCACCCTGGCAAGCCCTGGACAAGGGCAGCCTCCTTGGTTTCCTTCTGCTCTACATTGCACACACCTGAGACTTGCTGGCAAGAGCCTGGAGAATGTGACAGATTCCCAGGTACAGAGCAGCCCTGCAGGAGCCCTTTGCTCCTGGGGATGAGGGGAGACAGAGAAGGGGATTTCACAAATTCTTCAGGAATCAGATTACCTAAGCAAAGCCGTGGTGCGCAGGATAATGCACAAGAGCACCAGGCCAAGGATTTGCAAGCCAGGTGCCAGGCTCAGTTAAAAAGTGGAACAAACCAGCAAAGGATGCTGAGCTGCAAAGTTTCCAGCTAAGTCTGAACTCCCCAAGAATTTGTTGCTGGGAAATTGCTGGGGGTGCTGGGAAGGAGGAGTCCACCCCAAAGAGAGTAATTTCTTCTGCTGAGCTCTCTAAAAATAACTGCAGGGTCTGTCTCTCCCTAGACATTGGCTCAGAATTCAATCCCAAATCCATCAATGGGATGTGCTTGGATTTGTTACTGCTGCATTTAATGGACAGATGATACTCTCTTAAGAATGGTTCCTGGGATCACACAGAACATGGGTAACAGAATACAGACACAGCACAGGTGATCTGGGCACTGGTGGTCACTTGAGGTGCCTCTGAGGGAGATGTGGTGCCAAAAGAACAAATGAGGACCCAAAGTGCAGAAATTCTCAAGAGAGAGTCTGTATTCCTCACTACCTTTAACATCTATTCAAAGACACACAAATACCCAAAGATTTTATGCTGTGATGATTTGAAGGTGGAAAGAATAGTTTCTGTCTGCAAAAAATATTGGCAACTTCCTGCAGCTCTTGCAAAAAGGCTAAAATGCCACGATTTCACACATCTTTGCTATTAACGCGTGCTGCTTTGATTCCATGTTTATATTTGCCACATTTAAAAGGAATAAAATCAAGTTTAAGAGAAGATTCTGACTCCTAAATGAGCGCAAAAGCACAAAGAAGTCACGCAAAGATTATTGAGAAAAACTCACCAGAGAGAATTAAGTGGAGGCTTTGGAAATGGGGCTTTTCTTCCCAATCAAGGGTACTGTCACTGTGGGAATCAGTAGAATCACTGTGGGACTTGAGAAATCCTGCTTGGGACATTCCCCCAGGTGGACAGAAGTGCATGGACCTTGTTTCTCTAAACCCGCTGCAGGAAAGGCAGGAAGGATCCGCAGCTTTCCCAGGCTGCTCTCGTCGCAAAGCCCCAGAACTCTCACCTGGAAGCACAAGGGCTGCTGTGGGTGCAGGAGCATCCCAGCCCAGCCCAGCCCATCCCTCTGGATTCCAACGCAGCCAAAGGAATCCTCTGCTAAGCTGAGCCCTGCCTGTGAGACCCAGAGCTCGGTGACACGCAATCATGGGCTCCCGCTGCAGCAATTCCACATAAACCCAGCCTTGGATAGAGGAGTAGCAAAAAAAAATGTGTTTTTCTCCTTCCTTATCTGTACCCACTCCATTTTACCTAAGGCTCCCTATTAGCTCAGCTGGTGATGTCACTTACTCCACTGGAACCTGTTATCATGGCAGATTCCTCACAGGATTTTCTGTTTTGCCAGTGCCGCTCTTTGTGCAATGTTGTATTTCATTCCATTAGATAAAGGGTTAAGGAATTCACATTTTACCCATATAGACTAAGTTATACTCCCTGTGGGTTGCTGGCTTCCCATTGGCTGGAACAATGACCTTGGAAACAGACAAAAATGATGCATTGT
Organism: Thryothorus ludovicianus; assembly: GCA_013397245.1. Lineage (NCBI taxonomy): Eukaryota > Metazoa > Chordata > Aves > Passeriformes > Certhiidae > Thryothorus > Thryothorus ludovicianus. The sequence continues at coordinate 140,706 of VZTB01014407.1, read as the reverse complement.
TGCAATAAATATTATAGCTTGCACCTGTTTCTAATTAAGTCTGCCAAACAATTTCAGAGATACTGAAAAGAGAAATGTGTTGGCTTCTAATCGGGTGTTCTTTGCTGTTTGATCTGGATTTTTCAGCCCCCCACATGACCTCACCTTCTTGGTTCTTGTTTTTCTTTTTCTTTTCAGACTTGTAGAAAACATAAGTTTGAAAGAAAGCTTCTGAAAGAGGAACATCTCTGCCTAAAATCAATTGTAACTAAAAATCTGAAATTTGATGGATTTACACCAGGGCTGAAAGCAGTTAATGGCAGGATACCTCAAAAATCTCTATTATGGATTCTTGATTTCATAGCTCTGCTCTGGCCTTCTCCTTTTCCTTCACCGCCTTCTCTTCCTCTTTTAAACTTCAAAACTCAAAACAATCCCTATTAGCAATCGGGATCAGGATCACTGGGAAGCTGGAGGCTTTTGCAGCTGGACTTCAAGATGTTGGAGAAATAGCAGAGGAAGGACTCTCCTGCTGCAGAGGAAGGACTCTCCTGCTGCAGAGGAAGGACTCTCCTGCTAACACCCACCAAGGAAACGAAGAGGGAGCAGTGGCACTGTGCCTTCCAGAGCTCAGGACTCCTGGGAAGATTGGCAGTCACTGCTGCTTGGTGCCTGCTCCAAGATCCAGTGCACAAATGCAAACGTGTGGCAAATGCTGCCTCTTCTTAACAGAAGAGCAAGGAAATGAGGGATCTCTATGACCTCCCTTCAGCAGCTCAGCCAACCCCTCTGGCTGTCAGTGACAGAAGCTGCCCAGTCCCTTTGGTCCCTGTGGGGTCCCTTTCCTCACGCTGGGATAAGCATTTGTGCATCTGTATTTTGGAACTGACTGAGGAACTTATCCATCTGAAAACTAATCCAGGGAGAAAAAACTCCTAACAACAGAGTTTTTATTTCAGCCACATCAAATTCCTGATTCTGGTCTGCAGGCAGCCTGGCAGGGCAGGACTGAGCAGCCAGGACAGAGGGAGTGCAGTGCAGGAATTTTGGATGGAATTACACGAAATCACAGAAGGAGCATGTCGTGACCTCAAAAGGACAGGGTGGGTCTCCAGAATCCACAGACGCCTCTGTCTGAGGCAGAACCAACCTCCTGACCCAGCAGAGGTTTGCAGCCTGAGCTCCCTGCTCTGAGACACACAAAGGCTCTTGTGCGTGGGCCATGGATCTCAGAAGGATCTGTCTGGTGGAATTAACTGAGCCTCTGCCCGGCCAAAAATGAATTATTTGGGGGTGGAGGCTGCAAGGGGATTATTTCAGCAGCCATACTAATGAAGGTGAGATCAGACAGGTTAAAAATAAGCGTAGACACAAGGAAGGTGTGGGATGGGAAGGGAAGAGCTCAGCCTGTGCAGTGGGATGATGCACTGCATCAGGATTACGGCAAGAGTTTTTTCCAGGAGGAGAGACGGAACTACAGAGATATTTTGCAGGGTTAGCACGTCTTCCTCTGTCTGACACACTCTCTCTTTTCCACTTTTCCCTCGGTGGCAGGTAATAAAATGCCTGCTGGTACCCCCCATGACTGGAGGTACCCGGAGTGGTTCAGCCCATCGTGAGTGCTGTGCCAATCATTTAACAATTCCCACAGCTGCCTTTGTGAGAAGCCTCTCTCTTAAGCCTCTGGTTTAAGAATTTAGAGTAATCATGTAAAAATGATACCCCTGTGCTCTATGATCCGCTGAATCTCACTAATGCCGGATCCCAGAAGAGGGCTTATTAATGAAAAGATGCAATGCCTCTCTCTCTGCTCGTGTTTCACATGAATATCTCTCATGGATTCGGCAGTAAAGCGCACTGCTGATAAAGTGAGTATAATGAACCTCCGTGCTCCACGAGAATGGAATCTGGACTGATGAAGTGGTTACCTGCTCCACTTCCCAGCACAATGGCAGGCTCCAGAGCACAGGGAGGAGCACCCGGCTGCTGCGGGAATGGCGCTCCCAAATTCGGGCTCCGCTCTGCTCCCGATGCCTCTGGCTGTGTGAGGAGATCGGGAGTTTGGAAGGGAGGAGTTTGCAATTAGCTGAGAGAAATGAAATTATGTTGTACTGTAAATCACTGAGTCAACAGACACAAGGATGGTTCTAAAGGGACAGCAGCACCTTGAGGCTACTGTGTCCTTCCAACATCACATAGGAGTCAAAAATCCCACTGGCTCTCAACACTTCAACAGCTTCCCAGCAAGGACGAGCACCAAGCGTTCTGCGAACAGCAGGATCCTGCTTCCAGCCCCTGACATCTCACTAATTTTCAAGAAGTCACTGAAAATTCTTTCAAGTAGTGCATCTGTCCTGAAGCTCCTCTGCTAACAGCAGTGGTTCCTGCCATCGAGAATTTCAAATTGTTATAAAACCTTTTGCTGTAGCGTTTGAAAACAAACAAGCAAAGCAACCCCCCACACTAACAAGAAGAAAGGTGGATTCCATGTCTCTGCATGGAAAAAGAAAGTATGTGACTACCCAGAAAGCATTGTGAGGCAAAGAAAAGGAACAGGTAAAACCCTGTAGGCAACTGGGATATCAGGCTCCATATTTCTCTGAGGGCCTCTGTGATTTATGATTTCTAGTAAACGGAACACATGCCTTACAAATTACCCCTGATTTTAGCATCAGTAGGATGGTATAGGACAAGCAACAAGAGTCTGGAAGGTGTCACTGGAGTATCCCAAAACAGCCACAGAGACCAGCGTCAAATCCAACAACCAGACTGTATCTGCTCAGTGCATCTCTGATACCTGGCTCAGCTCTGCAAAGCCAGCCCCACGCAGCCAAATCCAAACTTCCCAAACCTTCTGAACATGGAAAACTATTGCAGAGATCACAGCACTGAAGAGTGAGCATAACCCCATCTCCAACCCTAGCTGTCATCCATCCTCTGCATGTCACCAGCCCACTGTCCCTTGCCTTGAGAGGATTCTCTGGTTAGAGAGAACTCAGCAGAGCTTTAAAGCAGGAGCTGCATTTTGCACGAGCACCTTGGGCACAACTCTCTGTATTATGCTTTCCTAAATGCCCCATGTGTTGTCTTTAGAGAGGGAGGCAGCCACAACCACCTTTCTGTGTGTGCTTTCCTCCCTTGGCTTTTACATTTCTTCCACACGCAGAGTGTACTTAACTCGCTGCTTATTGAACGAAGGATTAGTATTATTTTCCTTCCTCCAGTGAACTTTGTTTCACTTCATCCTGCATACATTTGGCTGGGCTGTGTTTTCCTGCCAGCACACCACTGTTCAGCAAACCCCTGTGCTTAAGGCCAGCCAGCTAACACAGTGATTCCTTTTTGCTCCCGAGGAGTGTTTCCGTAATCACGGCTGTGCTGGGGGATGAATGACAGCTTACACCAAGAAGCACAGAACGCACTTCCAGAAGCTTTGCTGAGCTGGGACACAGCTAAAGCGCCTTCAAAGTGCTAAGACATTTGAGACATCCAGAGGAAGACACGTTTGGAAATAGGGCCTGCTCCTCAGCTCCTCTACTAGCACAGACACTGACCAAGGACTGCGAAGGGAGCAACGTTCCCATCCTCTCTGTGCTGTCACATCTCACGTTGAGCTAGACTGTGAGGGAAAGTTAGCATAAAACTAAGAGCTAACAAATTTGCAATGGCTCTGTATTTACAGTCTCTCTTAGTTGTTGTTATTAAGATTGGTTATGTTGCAAGGAGAAAAGAAGGGTTTCTTTCCAACTCCTGCAAAATCAAGTTGGAAGTTCCTGTTCAAATCATTGCAGCAATGCAGACTTCTCTGGTGAAGTGTTTTCTTTTTCTGGTGGAATTATACCTCAAGTCCTGCTAGGTAGTTCCTCTCTTTGTTCCTGTGAGCCAAGATCATGCTATGCCATGCTTATAATATAACCTCACACTAGAAAGGAGATTATAAAGGGGGCAAAATGCCCTCGAGGGTTCCCCTTTATCAGAACCTTCCCTGTCAGTTTGCCTTCTCATTTCCTGAGCTCTTGTCTGATTATTAGTGTACTGACAGAATAAAAATAACCTCATATTCCTACATGAATCATAAATAAAACCCTTTTATTTCATCAAAGAGGTTGGCAGGTTTATAGTCCTTTGCAATGCATGCACGATGTGAATGACATACCTTTAATTTTGCTGACAAGCTTGTCGGGGTCCTAATGAAAAAGAGTGAAAAGTGGGTGACTTCTCTAAAGGTTTAGCAGTTGCTTTTTGGTGAGGATATATATTTCACCTTGCCACTGTAATCAAGGAGCCAACTGATCTTGGTAATGAACTCTTCAATTACAGTCCACTCCTAACTCCTCAGGAATGCCTCGGCAACAATACCACAGTGATTATTGCTGATATTACACATTAAAGAACCTGGGGAATAAAGACAGGGGGAAAGGGGAAAGAAAACCTGAGCAGCATCTGTGGTAGAGCTACAGGTATCAGGGTGCACCAGCAATGACCTCATCCCACATTTTGATCATTCCAGTTTTATATCCCTGCTGCACACCAGCCAATAACAAAATCCCCATTCCCACCTGGATGCTGACAGTACATATTCCTCCCCATTTGCCCAAGCAGACACTTTGCTTTTAGATATATACCAATATCAGGAATGGCACAGGGTACCTTGGGACAGCCCCATCCAAAAGGAGGGAACAGTGCAGAGCATTCCTTTTGTGTCTGACAGATTTCCTGATGAAGGTTGCACAAAGAAAGAAAGGTCCAGGTACACAAAAAACAGGCACAGCACAAATAATCAGAAGATCTTTCCTATTCAGACTCCTGCACAGAGCTAAAAGGGTAATTGCTCTCAAAAGAGGGAGGCAAACAGTTAAAAATATATATTTTAAGTAGTATTGAGAGCTCTTTCCCCTTCTTCAACACATCCTTTGTTATTTCTCCTTTCTTTTTTCTGTCCCCTGTTCTGCTCATGTAAGAACACATAGCCCCACGTTTGCTTTCTGACCATAAACAAACTGTCAAAGCCACGACCATTTCCCCTTTCATAGAAACATTCCTGCTTTTTTTGGAAGTGTCTCAGGTCTTCACTCAATAATTCTCAAAGGAATTAAGGGAATATGACAGCTTTATTTGATCTCTTAGAGCTTATCCTTCTTTTTTGGTGGCGATTCCTGTCTTTAGTGACATCTCATCAGAGAAAGTTTGGGATTTGGGAAGTTATAGTGGCCTGATTGATGGCCTTTTTTGATTCTTATTTTTTTGGTTTTGGAGGGGATTCAGAGGTGGGGATGCTGAGAGAGCAAATGAGAGTGACATAGCTAAGGTCATCCGAGTAGAGAAAGAAACAGGGGCTGCTGTGTGTGCAGGATTGTGCATACACAGGAGGTGGGGCAGAAAATAGAAAAATAATACAGACAGTGGTTTCCAGATTGCTGTCTTGACAGCATTTTACAAGATTCCAGAGCTGCGCTTTTAATTTTCATTACTTTCCATCTTCCTTTGATAAGCTCAGGAGCAGTATGTAATTTTATTAGGAGCTTTTCATCAAACGTGGATATCTTCCTTCCTCCAGGGATTCCCTAGCCACAAAAACATCAGGTTCTGTGAAACATTAGCTAATCCCAGTTAGAGTTACTTGACCCTATCAAGCTAAGAAATAAATTCTACTCTTCATGAGATTCCTACTGTTTACACTCCAGACAAAATTCTTAGATCTCAAAGTTTTCAGAGGAAAAACATATTTCATCATGCCAGAAAACTGGCCTTGAAGACCTGGGCCATGGAAGCCTGAAACTGTTTCTTGTTTCAAACCAAATACACTGACAGACACCCTCCTGGCTGTGGCTGACACCAGGGCCTGATTTTCTTGGGAAAAAATCCAAACAGGTTAGGGCAGGAGCCACGTCCAGTCCCACACTGCTGCCTCTGGCCCTCAGCCTTCCCTGTGGGGCTGCTCACAGAGGGAACTGGTGAGAATCAAAGCCTTTCTCCCTGTCCAGGGCAGGACAAACTCCTCGGCAGGAGCTCAGGGTTTGGTGAACCTTTCAGAGCGAGGGTTTCAGTGGGGAGTGACTGCCCTGGCAGCCAGCACAACCCCAATGCCTTGGAAAACAGAGGAGCAGCCACTCTGGCTGTAGAGCTGTCACTTGTTCAGCTGTTTACGGGGTAAGGTCTCGCTAAAAAAGGCTAAGAAAAGACTCATATACTCCAAAATTATCAGTTTATTATCACTATTAGTAATACTTCATAGTACTTAACAGGCTACTTTTCATCTTCAAAGCACTTTGCAAATATTCATTAATCCTCACAGTCTGCCTGTGGGGTAAGCAAGTGCTGCTGCCCCCAGAGCTGAGGCACAGGGTTAGCTGATGTTCTCAAGCCCAGAGGATCAGGATCAGCCTCTGCACATCCTGCTCTGATGCCCAAAATATTTAAGGATGGTGTTTCCCCTCCTCTTACATGGGGTGGTGAACGTGCACCACTTTTGTTATTCGTGAGATACCTTCTTAGAGTGCAGGTTTGAACTGCCAACTGCAACTCTGGCAGCTTGGACAAGGCTGCAGCTTTCTCCCTTCCCGTATTTCTGCACTGACAGGAGAGGTGGGCAATTACTGCCAGCTGATTAAAGGTCTAGGATCATGGAGGAGTTCTCAAACTACTCCCCAGGCCCTGCTTTGTAGGGGAGAATTGTGTGTGTACACAAAGGTGATCGGAGTCACAGCTTAAAGGAGCAGCAGATTTCTTTAAAGATTTACCAGGCCACCATCACTGAGACATAACCAAAGGAAGAGTTTCACTGAAAGCAGCCTGTATTTGTGAGGACTGATTAGCCTAATGTTTGGGTTTTCTTCACTTGTGGGTTTGGGTTTGTTTCATTGCTAAACAACTTCCAACACTTTCAGTGTAACTTCCAAAGGAAGGTTCAGAGGGAAGGACAGGCCCATGATGTGGTTTTATTTGTCCATGCTTCTTTGAGTTGGTAAATCACACTGCATTGCTTTATTGAGTGTCCCTTTAGGAGTATATTGGAAAAAATTCTATCTGCCACAATTAATAGAGTGCCTAGTGCATCACACAGCACAGCCCCGGCGTCGGAACTCGGCGTTCTCTGAGAGCCCTGTGGTCCCACACTGGATGCCAGAAAGGATAGTGGCTGTGACATGTGATACAACTGCTGATAAATGATGGTGATAATGCAGAACAAAAAGGCTAATGAGTTCTCCCCAACACCACGCTACTTTCATGAAATGAATGCGATGATGGCCCTATTTGCTACTTTTTTTTCCTTCTTTTTTTGGCAAGTGAGTTACTTATCCCTGTACCTGCATGTTGGTTTTATCTTGTCTGCACAATGCCACGGAGAGACAGCCAAAATTAATGTCAGCATCTGCCTTCACTTTTAAACTATAAAAGAGCCTTTGAAGGTAGAGTAAACCAAAGAGGCCAGTAACTAATTATAACCCATTGTACTGGACTTTGGGAATAATGAATAGAAGCTATTCCCCGTGCGCTTAGCAGAGACAGTGGTGCCTTTGTGGTGAGGGAGATCCCTTCACTGGACCAGAGAGAGGAGAAATGGGATTGTTAATGTATGTAAGAGGCAGGAGGATTTCTATGGTGCTATTTCACTGCAGAGGCAGAAGGGAGCAGAGCCAATCATGGGAAGCGTAAAGGTGTGAAGGCACAAAGATGGAGAGTTGATTAAAAGCACCGTGGGGAGCGCGGGCGAACAAATCAATGGTAATGATGGAATTATGCCCGAGCGGAACCCAACAGTCTGTGGTGTCCTGGTGGCTCGGAGCTGGGGATTAAATGCTGCAGGAGCAGAGCCGGCCCCTGTCCTGCCTGTCAGCACTCAGGGATGGGCTGATCCACGGATGGGTTCCGCTGCACAGCGGGGTGGGCTCTGCAGGGCAGTGCCCGAGCCCAGCACCTCTGCACCCCGTGAGGTGTGAGGGCAGCAGCCTGCCCAGGTGCAGGAGCAGCGGGGCTGGGATGCCCGCACGGCTGTCACACCTGGAGTGGGACAGGGCTCAGCTGGGGGAGCAGAAGCACAAGGAAAGAAAAGGTAAAAGATGAGGGGAGGGGCCCTGAGGGTGCTCGGTGAGGTCAGGGAGGCAGGGCAGCAAAGCCACAGAGGCTCCTGCTGGTGCAGGGACACGAGCGGGGCAGCCGGGGTCGGGGGCACAGATCAGAGCTGGCTGCAAAGGCACTGAGAGAAAGGCCTGGAGCAGCCTGCAGGGAGGGAAGGGAGGGCTGGAGCAGCTGCCACGATCAATGCAGGCCTGGCTGTAGCTGGGGCAGCACAGGCTGAGGGCTGCCTGCCCTCCCTGAGCTGGCCCTGCTGCCTCTGACACCTCTACAAGCAGAACTACACCAACACAGCCTCAGTTCCCTTCTCCTTTACTCCTTTAAAGATTTCTCTGCTGGTTTGAGGCACACACCTTTATGCACATAAACATCCCAGAAGCCCTTACCCCTACGGCAGAGTCACCAATCCCACCTGGCTTTGTGCCTGGTGACCTCAGTAGAGAGGGTCTGGGGACCGTCTGCCTGCCCCAAGCTGGTCACACAGCGCTGCCAGAGGGGAATTGAATGGGTGAAGAATGAGCCCAGGAATAGAAGGTGTCAGGATAGAGGTCTGTCCATAAGGGACGGTGCCAGAACACAAAGCAACCCAGAAATGTTCTGTCTGACGGCATCAGGCACAGCAGCCCAGGGCCGGCTGCGAGGGCAGCGCTGCCCATGTGAGGAATGTGAGAGGACAGTGTGACCTCGGGTTCTGCATGACAGGAGATCCTCCCACACCACACAGCCAGAGCCAGACCTTTAGCAAACACGAGGGCCATCATGCCTGGCCTTTTGGCACGCACTCACAACGGAATAAGTGAAAGCTTAAACATTTTCAAAGTCAAATATTTGCCCAGTGGTGAAACAGGCCACTGCAGCCAGAGAGAAGCTGTTCCTAGGTGGGCTCAGCCTGAGCAGATCCTGCAGGACTGCTCTGGTGGTCTCAGTGAGGAGACCTTCAGATTGCTGGAGTCTACTTGTGCTGAGGCCAGCTGGGGAGGAGAGAGCCAATTTTAGTCATCCAGAGTCTCCAGAAATAAAATTCTCGAAAGGAAAAGACAAAGACTCACAAGTAGAAAATGCACAGATTCTTTCCAAATGGTTTTAATGAAGATTATTTAAATATGGGGAGTTAAAATATCCCATATGTTAGCTCCCTTATGGATCTCTTATACAGATTCAAGCCTGAGCACAAACTAATAAACCCTTCATCGAGAGAGGAGCTCAATACCAAAAAGCAACAATCTGGTGTTTGGCTGCTGCTTTGCTTTTTTCCTAATAATACTGTGTGAAAAGCCTAAAAGGAAAGTATAAGGCTCAGAATTAGGCTTGGGCACAATTGTCCCCAACAGGCCCAATCTCCCGAGAGGTTTCCTTCACTCTTGAAAGCAGCGAGCGCCAGAGAGTGGAAGAGGGAGACCGAGACACGGCACAAATATTAAACGTAAATACAACACATTCCAGCACAGACCCGTCACTGAAACAAGCCCTAGACCAAAGCTCCCTCTTCCTTTGCACTGTCATTATATAATAATACCATTATTGTCAGCATAATGGTATTTACTCAGTGAAATGAGAGCTGTATTGCACTTCAGCCTTAGAAACAAAACTCGAGCTATTTATCTGTCCTGTTTTCAGACCTGAGGCTTTATCTGCATGTGGCTGGTGACTTCAGCAGCCGTCACCACTGCCACCAAAGGCTCTGCTCTGAGAGCCTCCTCAGCAGGAGAAATGGAATGGGAGAAGCCCCTTGGCTTCACCTCAAAACCCAGAGCAAGGAAGCACAGTCTTAGTTTACATACAAACAAGAAGTCACTTCACCATCTTTTACTTCCTTTTCCCTCAGCAAATTGGGAAGAATGTATTCATCCTCTTGAAGATCTCTGACTGAGAATTAAACATTATTATTGTTAGGTACACCCATACTAAAGGGTGATGCTAGCATGGTCAGTGACGTGTCTAGTACAGAGCATTTTATTGCACATGAGAGTGCTGGGAAGTTTTAATAAGCACCTTTTCTTTTGCCTATGTACCAGTCAGAGTCAACTACTTGCTTAAAGTGGATTTTTCTTTTTTTTTTTTTTAAACATACGTTCTTAAGCTTTCAACCCAGGGTAGGCAGTTTTAGTTAAGCTCTCATGGTCGTGTTCATTCTAAACTCAACTCCAGAAACTGACCTCTCTCAGGATGAAATTTTCTGTAAAAATATGATGTGGTAATTTTATTTCTAGTAAAGACTACACAACTGTCTTCAGTTATATGGAAGGCACTTGGAAAAGAAAATATCCCACGTTGTTTTTGTAGATCCAGCAACTTGAGAAGACAGGAGTGAGTGAACAGCGGGCTAATCATTCTGTCTCCATTGACAAGCAGGGAAGGAGTTAATTATCTGCTTCTTCTCACTAATTCTCTTGCAGAGCTCGGTTGTGCATATTAAATGTCTAAGTTACCAGATTTAAAGAAAAACTTGATCTCAATTTGGCTACATATTAGAAGTGCCATTCCCTGTTGTCCTACCTAGCACTGTTAATTGCATACATTTAGCCCTCTATTGGAGAATAATTTAGCTTCAGATTGAAAAGAAACAGCCCTGGCCTTGGTTATTTTGGCATACAAGACTCCAGTATGACTCTGTTTTCTAAGCAGACATTAATGATTCTAAAACTAATATTCATTGTTTGAAGAGGCATAGCAGCCTTGGCATTTACTTAACCTTTTGTCTCATGTATGAGACTGAGTCAGCCTAAATCCTTTTCTTAATTAATATCTATTCTTTTTTTTTTCTGTCCAACATTATTTATTAAACAGTTTGCATGCAACAATTAAGAGTTGAAAGATTAGGAAAAAACCACTGTAGGAGCACGCTCATTTGGTACAACAACAACCATCAAACTGGTTCTGCAGCTCAAACGAAGCTCTGAGCAGGGATGAGAGGGGAATGAGAGGGGAATAGGGAGTGAGGAAGGTCAGGTAAAAAAAAAAAAATTAAACCCAAGTCCTACCATTCACCTTTTAGCCTTAACATTAAGCTATTCCCTACTAAAAAAGTAATAATTCTAGAGGGAAAGAGATAAAATACTACTGTAAAAGCATAAAACCCTGGGATTTGACACCTCCAGTGAATGTCAGTGATGACAGTTATGGTTGTGAATAAAGTGCAATCACTGAAACTGTTTGCTTATTGCTGTGGTAGAAAGAAATTATTTCAGCTTCCTGTCGTGCCTCACAGGCCAGCATTGCTGCTCCTCATGAGCCACGCACTGAGCTCTGCCTCTCCAGCCTCTCTGTGTCTGTGTGCTGCCTTGCACTCTTGTGATCGCTACTACAGCGAGTAACTTGCTGAGCGTGCCACAAAGGACCCTCAGGAACGCCGGGAGCTATGTGGAAGTTGGCAAGGACCCCTTTGGCAATGGCAGTAAGGCATTCTGGGGTGGCACTATGAGCTGTGTGACACTAACACAGAGGGGGTGCCAGCTGCATACACAGAGAACCCACCCAGAATAGAGGCTCCAGCACCTCTCCTCACCTTTTCTCCCAGGCAGCAGCTTTGTGGAGTCACAGACACTTTGCTCAGGGGACTGTCTGCAAGACCAGAGCTGAGTCACCTTTTATATCCTACCAGGCCTGGATGACAAACCAGACCTACAGGAAAAACTCAGCACTTTCCCCAAAAACAGAGGTCAGACAACATGAGCTGTACCCTGAAACCCATCAGGGTCCCCATCACACCACAGGAACAGCATTCCTCGGTATCAAAGTCATCCTAAATCCTCCAGCAGCCAAGCCCTAATGCTCTTGGCATCTCCTTTCTTAGAGGCTTTAGGAGGCCCCTGGGCACCACACAAAGTTCTCGACCCACACACGACCAACAGAGAGTGAACCCTCACCCCCCCCGTGACGAGGTCAAGATGCAGTGAAGGAAAAAGAAATGTGATCAGAAAAAAATGGGCTTAGAAACTGCCCTGAGAGCTGAACTGGATCCCTGCCACGGTCTCGGGGCTCCCAAAAGAAACACTCCAGGGATCCAGATGTGTCCTTTTCTCCACAACTACCTCACCAGTGTGACACTACTTTAAATATTATTTCAGACATAGAGTTCAGCAGGTAATTTCAGGGCATGAACTTCGGCAGCAGGTTTTAAAATCCAAATGCATGTCTATAAACCCAACATATTAATAACTTAACAGTTTTCAATAAGACATCAACATTTGCATGCATCTTCCTACTTGTTATGTGCAGTACTACATTTTTTAATGTTTCTTGGATGCTGGCCAGAGAGTCTGAGTCCCTAGTTAGTTCAGCTATTACTTTCTTGCCACAATAGATCTGGGTCCTGGCCAAGTACTGGACTCATACTGCATACAAAAACACAAAATTCTCTCCCTTATCTGTTGATAGTCCTCACTTCGCAGGGAAGGGAGAAAAATGGCATAAATTAAGATAAATAAGTAAATACATAAAAATTCAACACTAACTGTAGTAGAAGTATTTTTAGCACTTTTTAACACTACGTGTAATCAAAAGATCTCCTTATGTATTCACGCTGCTTTAGTCTCCCAAGAGTCTAATTCATGACTATTCACCTGAACAGGAGAGGAAGATCTCTTCTTTAAATCCCTCCTGGAGCTCCTCAGGCTTTCCACAAGAGTGAGCAAGGTTACCTGACCTGAAATAAAACAGGGGAGGAAGAGGCTTCAGTCCCATCCTTCCTCTTTCAGTGTTTCTCAGCCTATGGACTATGGAGGGCTTTAAAGAGGCCATGAAGGGTTAGAGGCGGCCTCTGTTTTACATTTGACCTTTTTATCCCTTACTCAGAGCCTCTGGTGCCTTCAGAGGAAGACGGATGAACACAGAGGAGACGCCTTTTCAAAGAGGTTTGAAAACATTGTCCAGCACAGCTCTGGTGGCAGGGCAATGAATGTTGCCTTTTATTGTGGGTTGAAGGTGGCAAACCCAGACTAACAAAGAGCGAGGAAGGAGGAGCGGGTGACGAAAGGACCGCGGCCACGGTAATCCCCAGCAGCCTGAGCTGCCCTGGAAGGGCTGGGCCTGCCCATCCGCCCGCCCAGCTCTGCTTGAGGAGCTGCATTTTATCAGGGAACAAGGAGCCGCAGCTTTCCCTGACCCTACCGCTGCCCACCGGTGCTGCTGGCACACGGAATGGCCGCACTCCGAGGAGTGTGGCACTGGGAAGGGCGCTCCTGCCCCTGGTGACCGTGGAACCACCACGGAACCCGAGCCAAGGACGTGTGGGGCGAGGCCAGGAGCAGCAGGGGAGGCATCTCACCTGCCCCTGGGATGTGCCAAAATCCCACCCCAGCCCACAGGGAGCACTTTGCTGTCGGTGTAACACTGATCCCAGCAGTCCGCTGGGCTGACTTGAAAAATATTCCTAAAAATATCAAGGTAACAGAACACACGATTCCTGTACCTTCTGCTAGAGCTGTGTGAGTGGCTTTTCCTGTTCATTTGCCCAAATAAAGCATCAGGGCCTTAATTTCCGTTGTTTCAGGAATTAGATCCTCTTGAAGAATGAAAGGATGCTGTGTTGAAGGGGGTAGTGTTTTTATGAAGACACGTAATTAAAGGAAGCCATTAAAGATACTTGTAAAAATGATTCAGATTTTTTATATATGATGACTAACTAACTTATTATTGCTCTTCTTGGTCAGAGATTAATGGGAATTTCTTAAAGGATAAAGAATTATTTAACAAGCTTCGGGATATACAGGGCTTGGAATACACTATAATAATGTGAATAACGTGAGTAATAGGAAATGTGGCTGTTTATTCCCTTAATGAATGAGCCAACACTAAGTCCAGAGATAGAAAGATGTCAAAAAACCCCAAACCTCAAACTAAAAATAACCCCAAACAATACCTAACAAGCAAGTACCTAAAAAGAATCTAACATAAACTTTAGCAAAAAATCCCTCCCTTTAAGAGGATCAGATTCCCGTGTGCTGTGACTCAAGGTGGTAGAGGAACACACCCAGCACGACCTCAGAAATGATTGAGAAGCACCAAAGACTATAAAGAGAGAGTTTAAAATCAAGGGATGCTGAATATTTAACAACTCCTTGTGAGTGGAAGGAGATAGCAAGGCAGACAGAACAAGCCTCTACTGCCTGCAAGTGCTTCCCATGAAGAAATTGTCTTTACAGAGTGATGACAACAATGTGCGTGGGCAAAGATTTCTGTGCAAGCAAAACTGACTTCTGAGCTCACAAGTAGCAGAGTCCCTCGATGACGGCCCACATGGACAGCTTTCATTTTCCCACCTCTCCCAGGTCTGACCTCAGCGTTAGTGACTGTCACAGCCCCTCTGGGCTCAAAGGCCCGTGCCAAGAGGGAGTGGCACATCTCTGAGCTGACACTGGCACTAAGGGAAGGGAGCAGGTAACACTTCAGGAGAGAAGGAAGTGGAAGGCAAACCAGTTTCTCAGGCAGCTTAAAAGAGTGTTTGGCTCTTTTCACAACTGATTTGACAAGTGTTTTCTGCAGAGATTGCTCAGAGCAACAAACTGCAGTGATTCCTGTGCCCAGGTGAAGCAGCAACAGTTCCCTCTCTCTGGCTCAAACAAATAAACACAAGCCAGCTATTTTCCAAAGCAGATCCCAACCAAGCCAGGCAGCAGCAGTGAGCCTTCTGCAGCCTGACACCCAATTATTTTAATATCCACTACATCTTCCCCCTCTCAGGGCTCATTGGGTTTTCTTCCTTTAACTTTCTGAAGGCACACAAAGAATTGAATAACCTTTTCTCTGCGTACCTGGCTACAGCCACATCTCTGAGGGGGGTCCTTTCGACATTTTAAAGGACCTGAAGTGTGTGACAACATGGCACTGCAGTCAAGAATCTTGCCGGGAAACAGAATAAGAAGATTTATTTTATTTTTAATATTTGAAAGATTTCAAAAAGCATTCAACTGGATTTCTCACTAAGAGGATGAGTGAAGAGAATCCTTTGTAACTAAGCTGGGAGGCCCAAGTCTTTTATCCATTGTTACACAGTTTTTCCCCAGGGCAGAGTTAGGAAGGCCTGCAAGCCCCAGCAGCTTAACAAGGCGAGTACACTGGGTGGGCTTTTCTGCCATTGCCTGAGCTTCTCCCGAGGAAGGAGTCGCTGCAGTCCTGTGCTCATCCCAGGCGTTATCTGGGAAGATCCTGGCGGCACCAGTGCTCTCCCAGCAGTGACTCTGCCCTGCCTGCCTGCAATGCTCACACACCCTCAGTGCCCAGACACCTCTGCCTCCTCACTCAGCCAGGAGCAAAACCATCCCACACAAGGTTAGCAGTGAATTGGCACTTGGAATAATTGTTGTCCATCGGACTCTGCCAAGCCACCTCTTCCTGTTGGCTTGTTTAAACCCTCACACACAACAGCTGCTCAGAGATCCTTATCCCTTCCAGGACAGGCTGAGTAACAGGAGGAAACCAGTGGAACTGTGCTGCTGACACCTTTCTTTTCTTCCTTTTTGTACTTTTAACACCTGTATGTGAAAACCCCTCAGTCCTGATGCAAATGGGCTGGTGGGTTTTAATCACGTGGACTGGGATATTCCCAGGCATGGTTTACAGCAGGGATGGACCCACCTGCCTTTCCCAGGGATGTCTGGGTTTGCCTGAAAGTGAGAACTTCCCTGAGGGATTCCCAGCCATGTCAAAGGAGCTCAGAGCCTGAAGCAGCACACATTCTTACCCCTAACCCCACGAACTCCTGTTCTAGGACTTGTCCAGCTTACCACAAAGCCATAAATATGCAAGACCCGTGTTGGTTCTATTTTGCTTGGCAGCATTTCACAGCCCTGCCAGTCTCTGTGAGAGGCACAGGAATGAGGAGCAGCAGAAGGCTGAGGATTGCCCTGTCCATTTGTGCCTCAGTCGAAGCCTCAGAGTTCACCATTCAAAGGTGCCCTCAAATTAAAGGTGAAATAAAAGATTACTTCTAAGTAATTAAGTCCCTCTTTCCCTGACTTGCTATGAAATTTGTGGGATGCTAACATGGCAGAAATTTCGAGGGCAAATGTCTTACGTTCAAGTCCAGAAGCAGAAGAATATAGAGTTTGTAAATAACAACGGCAATATTTGCCTCCTTGATCTCACTGAAATTAACGGTCTGTGGTTTAGGCATGTGTCAGTGCCATAAAGCAGGATACTCCTGGGAACTGGGTGCTCCACGTGTCAGTGATGGAGTTACAGAGTGGCAGTGGCCATTTAATGGTCAAAGTTCCAGAAGGGGTTTTACTGTATGCTCAACTCTCCTGTTTATACTCCAACAAAAAGCTGAAGACATTCCTAATTCAGACCTGGAGCCATGGTTGAAATTTTTCTATGAAACTGGAAAGGGATTCAGTCAGAGACTTTCAAATGATGGCACCCCTGAAAACACAGCTCACGAGCAGGGACTGTGCCTCCCTGGCTGACTCACACAGAGGTGAACCTGGCTATGAGCAAAACTGTTTGACACAATCATTGTCCCTCCTGAGCCTCTTCTCCACTAAATCCCAGCTCTCCTCCCCCAGCCCCACAATTCCTATGGAGAAAAGCAAAAAAGCACCTTTCTTGTGTGCTATATTTTAATGTTTATGGTATGGCTTTTTGTATAATAGGAATAATCGCTATTGCTTTGTAGTACACTTACAACAAATAGCTTTTGAGATTGCTCAAACACTTTAGCTGCACTTCAGCTCTTAATCAAACTCAGCAGCTGTTTATTGCAATTACACCATAAAGCAATAGACATTATCCCTTAACTAACTGTCTTATTAATATAGGTAGTTACACAGCTATTTCATAGTTAGTCTTAAATAACTGCTTT
Organism: Thryothorus ludovicianus; assembly: GCA_013397245.1. Classification (NCBI taxonomy): domain Eukaryota; kingdom Metazoa; phylum Chordata; class Aves; order Passeriformes; family Certhiidae; genus Thryothorus; species Thryothorus ludovicianus. The sequence goes on along the minus strand of VZTB01014407.1, from coordinate 123,851 downwards.
TATTTTATTAACATAAATAACCATCGCAATAAATTTAAATTAAATGCATATGTGAGAAAACACTATTTAAAGCATTGCACAGAATTGCATCTGTTTACTAATGTTTAAATTGATGTCATTGTGTAATTCAATTAAAGTGCAACTTTAATTTATTTCAATTTTTGATGGCCATGAAACACCTAAGACACCAGAACTTCCTAAGCATTGAAATGGGCACTCTCTGCTCTTCTTGTGCTGCTATATTTTCTCGGCATTATTAGTTTGTTGACAGGTGAATGAGATTTCTCTTTACCCACAAAACTTACAATTTAATATCCCCATTTAATTTTGTTTTCTTCCCATTCCCAAAGCAACAGATGACTGGATTGCATTTTGCCTTCTGGTTCAGTTGTGCAACTCTGCTTTCAGTGGAGAACAGGATTTCACTTTCCTGTGCACCGCTGGATCCTCCATGTCTTATGCCATTTGTTCTGCTGGGATCAAGCTCTTTGCCTTCAGCTAAAGGGAAGGCAGACGTTGCCTGACCCGGCCTGAAATCCCCTTTTTTTTCCCAGGGGGGCTGGTTGATTGTTCAGGGTGCTCATCCTACCCCAAAATCCTGCGCTGCAGAGGAGGCAGCCCCTGCACAGCAGCTTTTATCCCCCAGTGCCATCACAAAGTGTCTCTGGAAAGGGACCCCAGCCCAGATTATGCATTCCATCTCTCATTTCCCAGACAGCTCTGCCCAGCACACTGGCCTATTCAGAGTCTCTTTGGGAGATGAAACAAAAATCTCCTCTCCTTACTCTGGTTTAGATGCTCCCCCCCGAAAGATAAAGAGGAAAGCACTTGCTGGAGAGCAAAGGAGAGGGACTCCCTTCACCCCTCAGAGAGAACAGATGATGTTAGGAAGCACTGAGAGAAACTAAGAGTGGAAAATGTAAGGCAAGAACAGGGTGAAAATGAAGCTGGAAAACATAAAGATGCAAAGGAGGTGAGGAGGTCTCACATACTTTCCTGCCAGCTCAAAACTTTGTAATTCTGTAGCTTGGTGTAGGGACCTGCCAATGTGAACTGCTACCTCTCAAATCACAGCAAACCCCTCAGAACTAACTGGGATGTATGGAGAAAAAGGGCTGAAGTCAGGAAAATGCAAAGCAAAATTTTTGAGGGTCTTGATTAGGATCTCAACAGCTTTATAACCTTCTAAAATCAAGGCATATTTGGCTCTTGGATGTCAGTCAGTGCCAAAGATTTTACAGGAGAGCAATGATGGGAAGAATTTGGTGCAATAATAGTGACTGTTGCTAAGTAGCAAAGTGTGTCCCACCCTCTGGCTGCTCATCAGAGGACACATTCTCCCTACAGGGAATCATTAAAGAATTTCTAATCAGGTTTCAATGCATTTCCATGCAGGTACACTCTATGTCAGGAGCAAGGTGCCTCCGTGACACCAAGCCTATGGAAAAGGGGAACGTGGCTGGGACAGCAAAGCTGAAAACAGTAATTTATTGATTTTAATATTTCTATCCAAATGCACCAGGTAACATGAAGGAATAATTACAGGCTCCATCAGAGAGGGGTTGTGATCTGGCAGACACACCAAGCTCCCCAGGAGACGAGCTCTTAAAACTTTACAGACTCCACTGGGCAAAGACAGGTGACACAGTACAAAGGGTTTTTACAGAAAAACATAGAAACCAGAGTGAAAGCAGACATGTTTAAACTTCAGGTAACTGAGAGTGATCAGGGGTTGGATAATTGAAGTTCCAATGTATATTTGCCTACACTGTCGCTCACCCTTGAGCCCTACCTAGGCATCTTGACATTTATGTAGTCTGAAATCCTGAAAGCTCCGAGTTTAGACAACTAAATTGTTGCTTGTCAATTTAGTCTTGACTGAAAGACAGGTGTTTTGTTTCAGAGTAACACTCCTTTCAGACTCCTCTATTCCCAAGCTCACATTACTGAGCTAAGGAACTATCAAAAATGAAATAACTTACAAGCAGGCGAAGACATTTACATACCTCTAACAAAGGAATTCTTTGGGCAAAATAGGGATTTTTAATTATTGCTTGTTTTTTGTCATGTGGGATTCTCATCTCTGACTCTCTGGTGGGAGCTGGAGGAGCTTGGAGGCTTTGAAGGTTCCTACATTTTTGCTACTGCTGTACAGTTTTACAAGCTGAATGCAAGATGCTGTCTGAACACAAATCCAGCTGAGAATCTGAACCAAAATTCTCCAAAAATACAATTCTGGAAGCAGGCATACAACACACACAGTAGACAATGGCAACAGGGCGAGCAAGGGGTACCTGTTAGGCTCATCCTAACTTTAACTCAAAGTGGGTCATTGTTGCCAGGCCTTCATTATCATCTCTAGCACTCCAGGCTTCTTGGCACTGTGGCAGGGCTTGGACCTCAATCCCTTTATTTACACCACTGAGGGTGCTGAAGGCAACAGCAGACAGGCTTGATCACAGTGACCTGCCAATAACCTCAGCTGTGACCTGGAGGGATCCCCAGTTTTGGCAGAGGTTAAGGGTCTCATCTCATTTGGAGCCTTAAGCTGGATTTGAACTGCAGCCCCACAAGTGAAAAAGCCAGTGTTTTTATCTGGGAAGCCACATGGCTCTGGCTTCCTGACTGCTACTTGTGACATCCCAGGATTGGCAAACCAGGGACATATTGACTGTGTGCTCCATTTTCTGCCCTTAATTACGGCCAGCCAGCCTGAGTTTTCTTTTCTTTCCTTTTTTTTTTTTTTAAAGGATTTGAGTGACAAAGTGACTATGCATATCATTCCACATTTGAACTGTAAGACTTCAGTATTTCTACCTCTAGTGTGTAATTGGATCAGCTGCCAGTTACAGAAAGGAGCTGGGTGAGTATTAAGTGTGTGGAAAATGAAGAAGAGTCCAAGTGTGAAGGGGAGGAATAATTTGACAAAGCCTGCAGTGAGCTGTACGTGGTTTTCTCGTTCCAAAATGGAGTAGGTTTTGAAGCGCATGAGAAAAAACTGGCTTTGATTTATTAGCTTTGGTTCACAGAATGCCAGCCACAATCTTGGAGCAACTCAAGACACATGGAAAACCACAGTCCCTGCCCCAAGGAACTCACAATACCCACATTACCATTCTGAGGATGGACCAGTGCCAGCCTGAAGAGCACTCTGCTCTTATCTGGGTCCTGAACAACCTTGCCAGGCAGAGCACAAAGGGCTGGGGCTTGCTGTGCCCATGGTGTGGTGGCCCAAAAAACATCACACCCAGCACTCTTTTGTAGGTCCCCACTGTAACCCTGCCTCACCTGAACCTGGAGCCTCTCAAAGAAATGAAGATGACGTAAATATGAAACAGTCTACAGTCAACCACAAAACCCCATGGTAAATCTGAGCCCTTTAACAAAGTGATAAAGAGCTGAAGGCTGTGCAGTTGGAAAGTGACAGTGTTTCTGTCAGGACAAGAAAGCAGAGTTCCAACACTAAGCACGGGTAAGGCAGGATCACACAGACAGAAACAGTTCTTTATCCAGCAAGTGTTCAACCACTTATATCTTCAGGAAGTGCAAGCAAATCCCCTCAGATAAGAACTGGGAGTCTGTAGGTTCCTGGTCAAACACTCCTGGTGGGAACCAGAACATCCTTCACTCTGCATTCCAAGATGCAACTCAGGACAGCAATCTAATCATGGGGTGGCCAATGTAGAGGATGAGGAGAGAGGCCTGCAGCCTGAGATCAAGGTCACAACATCCAGAGCAGCTCATGAAAGAAGCAGAAGAAATGGCAATTACCTGGAAATTCCCAGTCGGTTGTCCCTCAGCTCCAGAAATGCTCCATAAAATCCAGCATGCTGATCTGTAAGGAACAAGCAAGAAAAATTCATTAGTGATGGAAACAAGAATTACAAACATACCAGGTGACTGCCCAGTGTTGGCCAGAAGGTGGAGAGGGGAAAACCAACTGAGATTTGCTACCTCCCAACTCTAGGGGGCTACACCTGGTGCTTTGCAGCCCAAAGGGCCAAACTGATATCCTGGGATGTGGAAATTCCTCTGCTCTGCCTTCAGCAGCAGCCACTACTTGAGAGGAGCAGTGTCCTAAAGGGCTCCAGGGTTATGGCTACAGAGTCAGGTCCTTTCTGGTATGAAAGGCCTGCAGACAAGTCGATCAGGCAAAAACACAACAAAAAACAATCGCAAAATCATTTCTCTCTGACTCTCCAAAGGGGTGAGGACATTAAGACAGAATGCCCTACCTCAAAGGAAGTCAAGATTGGATCAGAACATCTCAGAGAGATAGAGAAGGAGAGATGGCAAGAGGCAGCAGTGTAAAGGTTTTATCAGCATGAGTTGGGGATGACCACATTACTCATAGGTCACTGTGCTTTCCAGCTGACTAGCAACAGATGAAATAAGGAAAACAAAAGCCTCTGGATTTCCAGGTAGCAGCTGCAGCCAAGGCTGCCTTTTCTGCTGCCCTTTCAGTGTGGAATATGCAGGCACTGCTCAGAAACTACCTGACTACCGTGCAAAAGGCCCACTGTCAAGGAGAACACCAAGGTAACATTTCTGCTGTTAGAGGGAAGAAACCCTCAAACACAAGGCACCTGTTTTTCCCCACAGCTTGCACACTGCCAGTGTTTGCTAATACTGAACTAGAAGTACAACAGAGATTCTTGTGGATCTCCAGCAGGAAGGCACCAGGGATGGGTGCCTTTATTATCCTGATGTCAACTCACAACTCTACACCAGAAAAGAGGCACAGTTCTTTGTGTCCCACAGCAGCAGCCACAACACAGACTTTGTTACCTAACAAAGATGCTAGGTACCAAATAAATCAAATAAAGATCCTTTATTTATACCAAACTGATGCCATTCTGCCAGGCTCTGCACAGAGACTGTGTCACAGACCTCTCCTGTTCCTGGAGGCTGCCACCTGACCAGATACACATCCTAAGATCCCAACAGCTGAGGGGGAAATGACACTGCCATTCCTGACACTTCTCAAATAGCAAGAGCTGGTAGTGATGAGGATTTGTGGGACCCCTGTCCTGGCAGGACTGGATGCACACGGGGTAAGGCAATGCCCTCCTGCTCTCTGCTGAATTCTCTCCCCCCACACTGCATTGCTGCTTCCTGAGCTGAGATCCCCTACTTGTGTTTGAACTCTCTGAATACTCTCTTCAGCTCCACACAAGGAGCCAGAGGCCTTGGTAACCTTCTACCGCAGCAGTTCTCTTCCTGCACTCAGCAAATCAGCTCTCTTGTTTTGTTTCCCCTCCATTGCAAAGAACTAGGGGAATTCCCCCTCCCTGTGCCTGGTTTCGTGCAGGGCTCTGATGGCAGTGGCTGGTGACAGCAGCAGAAACACCCAAGCCACACCACTCACAAACAACAGTGCCACACTTTATGTAGAGTTTTATGTCAATATTCTGATAATTTCAGCTATTCCACATTCTTACAGCTATTGAGATATCTAGAAAACAATGTATGCTTCAAGTAATTCAGTAAGCATCACGGTAGGTCTGTGTTAACACTTCTTCCCATAAGAAACTCAAATTAGGTAAAATTCTGTGACTTGATTTTCAGCTGATATAAACCCACAGAGGTAATGTAATTAATTACTGGTATGACAGTTTTCACTCTGAAATGTCCTGGCCCCTCTGTCTCCTCCATGTGAACAGAGGGGACAGGTACCTGCAGGGGAAGGTTTCATGTGTTAGTTTGCACCAGGAGCTTTTAATCCCAGAAGGATTTCTTTTTCCTTCATCCAAAAAATTGTTTGGTTTTTTTTTTTTTAATGTAGTCAATACGAGAACTCCCCTTTCTGTTGTCCAGCTTTGAAAGAGGAGGCTGATTTATATTTTCAGCTAAAAATTCTCCCAAAGACATGAGAGGATGTGGTGAGAAAGAGATTAGAGAGAGAAAAGTAAGTGGCACCTCTAATATGTTTTCCCAGGAAGAAGATAAATAGGAGATGGACAAACAAAGTTTAGGAAAGAAGGGGGAAAACACCTGGAAGGTGTAGTAATAAAGGAACCCCATCAGTAGCAACAACTCGAGGCAAACACAGGACTGATGGATAGCTGGACTAACACGAGTGAGGAAGGGTAAAACAAACCTTTTCAAAGCATGAAGGAAGAAAATCAAATTGCATTTAAGATCTAGTGAGAGAGGAAAAGAAAAAGTCAGCAGATAAATAAAACAGAGAGGGAGGATTTCTAAGAGCACAAAAGCAGAGGTCAGTGCCTCATGGTCATTTCCTAAGAAAGGAGGAAGCAGAAGTGAAGGAAAATACCTACATATAAAAGACTCCTTATAAACAAAGGGCACATTGAGTGCTAGCCCCTGATTTTTCTGAAGGTTTGCTATCAGCATATCTCCAGTGATAAATGCCTTCACACGATGCCAGCTCTCTGCAGGCACAACTGCAGCAAATCAGTTCTGCCAGGCTGCAGACGAAGGGACAAGGAATCACTTCCCCCACTGCACGTGGCACGGCCCCGCTCCACGCACACCCTGAGTGAGGATAAATCCTCAGCAAAGGAGCACAGGGCAGGAGTGTCCAGCAGCACAGAGGAGCAGAACACAAGTGGGGAGCTGAACAGGCAGCGTGGAGCTTCATTCAAACTATGATTACACAGGTCTATCCCTGACCAAGGCTCCTCATTCCACGGCCTGCTCCAATTGCTCCTTTTTGTGTCTTAGGAACTAGTTTGTATAGGCAGAAAAAATACTTCTGGATTGTTCTTGCCACACCCACCAAAACTAAAAATCGCCGAGAGCATCCTCTGAATGGTAATGGCATCCACAAAGAGACTGGAATGACAAGAACGTGTTCAGGAGCTGTTTGGTGACTGCTAAGCCCAGGCTGGTGCCCTGTCACGACAGTAACCTCGTGTCATTCATTAAACCCCCTAAGCTCTAACTATCGTCCCAAACTGCCTTCTGATTGCCCTGGAGCACAGCTCCAAGCTCAGTTTCCACAGGCACAGGAGCACCTGAGCCATCCCACTGACCTCAAGAGCCATAGCAGGGATGTGCAGGCCCAGTGCTGGGCAGGGGTGGGGCTCCATGGAAGAATGGTGGATGGAAAGGCTTCATTTTAAAAGTAAAGCTGTATGGGTGACCCTCAGAATTCATGCAGAAGCTTGATGGGGTTACAAGTTGTGCCCACTGACGTTTCCAAGCAACCCCCAGGCATTATCCTGCACGTGGGCAAATGCTGCTCTCCCTCCCATGCCATCAGTGGGGTTCTGTGATCAGCACCAATAATTTCAAAGGCAATATTCTGCCTATTGATCAGAGCCCCGTGCTGGGAGGCACAGATTCAGACTGACACTTGAATTTGAATCTGCAATGTGCATGTGCACAGACAGCCTCTGTCTACCAGCAAAATCCAGTTAGATGCTGTGGTACCCCCAAAAGGCAACAGTCTGGCCCCAAAGGCTCAATTCCAAACTCCCACATTGTGCTGCCACAGAGGAGGCTGAGCAGAGAGTGCCCAGATCCTGCAGCCTTTACTCAGACCTCAACTGCCACAGAAGTATTGCCTTAAGTCACTGCAGCATCCTCACTGCAAGTACTCCTGTCCATATCATCTCTGCCAAAATAAACACTGCTTTGGTTTGAGGGGGTTTGGTTTGTTTGTTTTGTGGCTGAGCTGGGGGAAAAATACAGGTTAATTTTTTAATATAATGAAATGTGTATAGAAATCCACTTTTTTTTTCCCCTGTAACAGACAGTAAAGAAACAGAGAACAGCGTTTTTCTGTCCCCCCACCCTTGCTCTGTACACCACCCCTGCTCTAAGATTAACTGTCAGTCTGTGCTACCCTTGAGGCCAGCCATTCTTTGGATTTGGTTATTATATCAAGGTGCATTTGTGCTTCTAAATGGGCAGCTGTACTGTAAATGGAGCACAAAAGAGCAAAATTCAGCCAGCTCCAGCGTGGGTCCGAAGCCCGGCGTGTCTGTGATGCTGTAGCCTTTTGTTTCAAACGCAGATAGAAAAACTACAGCCTTTTTTCCATGACGGTTATAATGCAGAATATGAAAAACTCTTGGGATGGTTTAAGCTGCAGGGTATTCTCCCAGAGTTCTGTCCAAAAATAATCTAGTAAAAATGTGGACAGAGAACCATCGACCTCTGCTTTCCCCCGAACATATGCAGCTCTGATCAGTCTGGTATTTCAAGAAAAACAAGGTCCTGAACCCTAATCCTCAGACACATAACAAAGCGCACTTCACAGCTGTGATGCACAGCTACTATCAGCTCCGAGGCCTGAGTGGGTCCCAAGACAATGCCTCCTTTATCACCCAGAGGACAAATATCTAGACAGCAATATTTTCTGCTTGAATGCTTCAAGCATCTCTCGCAACTCCTGACTGAAAGAGAAAACTGAGCTGAGAGTGTTTGCTGAGTGATTATTTTAATTTACTACTTGATGTAAATCTAAATGAACTGACATCCAGCTTGAGATGGACAGAAAACAATCATTGTGAAAAAAGAAAGAAGGCTAATATTACAATATCATTTGAGCAGCACAGGTTTAGGCAACTTTAGCAGTGGCACCGTAATAGATAGTGAGGCACGGTTTGCATTTCCTTTTCCTCACTCAATTACCATAATAAGTTCTGTAATTTTAGGGCTGTTTATTTATCAGGCGACGATAACAAAGACGCTCAGAACACGGTGTCTGAATGCAGCAGTACAGAGCAGCCCAGCGATGGCCCCTGCATGCAGAGGGATTGCTGATTCCCACACACCTGATCACCCCCGTACCTGCGCTCAGAACCAGCAACATCCCCCTCTGTGCTAACTGCCAAAATGGCACACAGGGAAAGGAGCAGGAAAGGAAGAAAACTTCCTGCTGAAGTTCTCCAGCGCTTCAAAACCTGTCAAGTCACTCTGCTGAGCGTTCTGGTATGAACAATAGATTTGGGACCTGGCCTGCCTGCACCAGGGAATCTGTCACTGCTGCTCTCTGATCCGGGCTTGCAGCGTTTGATGGCTGCGCGGTGTCACACAACAGCTGGAGGAGAGGCGCCCCGGCTGTGCTGGAGACGGAGGGGGAAAAACAACAAACAAAAAGCAAAAGCAGAGGTTTCTTTGTGAGGCAGACACACGGTTCTGGGCTCTGCCAGAGCCAGGCGTGTCACCTGCGGCACAGCCTGTGGCACCCTGCGCTGAGAGGAACGGGCACTGCTGTCCCAGCACCAAACCCCAAAGGAGTGCCGGGGGAAGATGGAACACAACTCCATGGGGAAGTGCAGCAACAGCTCCCTCCCAGGGGGTTCACCATCCCCTGCAGCCCCTCACCTCCACGGGCCTCTCCGGTGGCACCACCAGTGTGGAGGAGTGGGCGGGAGGCACCACGAGCCCATCACTCTGTGCCTCTCTCAGCACATCAAAGCCATGCTGCATCCCCAAGGATGACTGAATGGCAACTCTTCATTAGCCCCTGAGATGCCCATGTCAGTTTTTGAGGGATTTGTGGTTGGAAAGACTGATCTATGTGCCTAATTTCTTGCACATTGCCTTAGAAGCATGAACCTAATTTGAAACAAAACTCACAGAGTACTGTTCATTTTGCATATATCAAAGATCGATGGAAAATCCCATGATCGAATAAGAATAAAAGGAGTTGAATGGAAATGGAACTCCATGGGTTTCTGAGAATGCCACTCAGCAGCCTGGAAGTTTTGGAAGAATACCAGGCCTTCCTATTCAACGAACCACTTGAACCACTACCTTAAAGAAATCTCTGCAGTTCCTTCTTAAATTCTACAGGAGGCTCAAAAGCACGTCGGAAATATTTTTACTCCCTACCATAAGATGTTTTTCATCAGAGTAACATGCCTCTTAACCCACAGCCATATATTCAATTAAATTGCATGGGCATATGTGTGTTTATTTACATAATGTGTAAATGTATAGCTGGGTATATATAAACAAAAGGCTTTGCTAACAGGGAGGAACACACATGGCGGTGTAATTTGTGTATACGCACACTGCGCGACTGCAGCCGCTCACGTCAACGCCATCCATCACCTGGACCCACCAAAACCCCGGCAGCTCCGCTCCACGCCCTGCCTGCGAGCCCACCGCCACGGTCATCTCCTTCCTCCATTAATTAAGGACAATTTAAATATTTTAAGTGAATTGCATTAACATGACAAAACAGTAGCACTGAAATTGTGGAGCTGCGAGGAGGAGAAAACCTGTGACAAAGTCTCTGAGCACAGTTGTGGAGAAGGATCTCACAAATTGACAGTGTACATTATGCACAGCCTAACTGTGGACATTTTCTGTCAAGCACTTAAACAGAAAGACACAACAACGGCTCCAGTGTGAAAAAGGAATTATCTGTGGGGGACTGGTCCTCACTAAGGGCAAGCTTGACAAGTCCAAGCAGGTACCTGGAGCAGCATTTAAAATATCCCTGCCACACCAAAGAGGTTCATCACGAGGCCCTGTCTAAATTATGGTGGGTTTGCACAGAACCTCCATTAACTGCCCTCATGGAAAAACACTGTTAGTCTACAGAAAACAGTATTTTTTAATTGCTCCCGTCAAAATATTGCTTCAGTAACAGGGCTACAAATACACAGCATGAAACTTCAGAGATGAAAATTAATTTTTTTTTGTTAGTTCTCTGGGGCTCCTTACAACGGACCTGAAATTTTACATTCAGGATTCAGCAGTGAAATAATGTTTTCCCTTCTAGGGACAAAATTCTGCAAGGAAAGTTTTTGAGAAATCCAGCTTGTATTTATATCCTCCCCGTGCAGCCACTACGGATCTCGCACTCCTTCCACCGATGAGGTGACTGATTAACACATCCCGTTACTGGGATTTGCAAATTAAAGGCTGGATCCTGCCACAGGTCCCTGAGCCAGCTTTAATCCCAGGAGCAGGGACACCCAAACCCAGGTCATAGGGTACAGCAGGCCATGGCAGAGCCAACACCTGCCCACAGAAGGGCCCCAGTGTCCTCAGAGCTCCGGCTGCTCTTTCTCCACCAACTCAGCCACGCTCGGCACACGATGTCAGGCTGTACAAATTATGGTGATGTCACAAAGCACGAGCTGAAATTCCCTGAGAACCCAAATTGTGGCCGAGACCCCCCAAGGCAGTTTTCCTGCCAAGGAGAAGTGGAGGACCAAGGACTGAGAGAAGAGGGATTGCTTACCCAGGAAAAAAAATCCAGGGTGCCAACATTTCACTGCATTTCCTGTTGGCAATTCTTAGCTGTAATTATGGAAACTATTGCAATTAGGTTATTCTAATTATGAAAATCTATTTCCTTTTAAAGATTTCAGAGCAACCTTTTTTTTTTTAATGAAAAAGAACACATAAAAACACTGAAATCCTTTGAATTCCTTCTCGTGCCACAGAATCTGAGCACAATTTATCTAGATAAGTTTTAATTATAGCCTTTCCAGAAAGACAGTACTCTGTATAAATAAAGAGAAATATAATTGATAAATGTAGTCAGATGGTACCAGGTTGTTTAAATAGACCATTAAGCTCAAAATGTCTAAAGTTAAATTAGATTGTATTCTCTTTCACCTAGGGCTTTTGTAAGGCACAACTGGCATGTATAGTCTTGTCCACATTAATTTTTACTGCCACGGTCAAAAAGCAGCGTAAGTCTGCAGCTTGTGTAGAATTTTCTGTCTTTATTTGACGTGATCACAGTGGATGAATTAGCTCCCTTGGTGCAGAGAGTGAAAGAAGGTTAGTTGAGGGAAATAAGGAATTTTCAGAGGAAAGGAAAAGTTTGAGGGAAACATATGGTTTAAATGCTCTAGCCTATTTCAGATCAAGCTGAGAGAGTTGAGATCTGTTGGTTCAGAGATCCAGTTCACTGCACATTCCTACTGTGCCTGCCTACTAATTGCATCCCATGTTTGTCAATCAAATATTTGCAATTAACAAAAATATTCCCTTAAGAGACATATAACAGAGGCTGCTAAGGATCCATTGCTTTGCTATTAGACTCGACTCCAAAAAAATAAAAAAAAAATCTTTAAAAATATTCTGCTGATGATGACACTGCCAGACACTTCCAGTCAAAACATTAACAAGCAGAATAGGTGGCATGGGGGCTTTTCAAAGAGATTTTTTTCAAAGAAGAAAAACTTTGATCTTAGTGTTTCTGACCCATCCTCCACCTCTGATTCTTCAATCTACAAGTACATATAGTGGTTTAATTTCACTCAGCGCATAACTTGCCTAAGGAGAAACGTTGATCTAGATTTTTTTTATTTAACTCCAATTTGACTGATGCTCTGAAGCTGCCCTATCACTGCATAATGCACACTCACACGAGGTTTCTAAGCAGAAACTGAAGAAAGCAGACTGGAATAATAAGAAATGCACAAGGTTCAGAGGAAACATTAATTTGTAAATAGGTAGAAACGCCAGTAATTTGTTGGGAATTGAAGACCTTCTGTATGAAACAGTGAAGCTTAGCAGCTGTGCACTGCTTTTTTATAAATCAATATTACATCTGAAGGAGGTGTTTGAATGCTTGTATCATTGTGGTTTGAGTCAAACAAAGTTCTGCGATAAGAAATGATCAAACAAAACAAACAAAATCCGTTCCCCCGTCTCGCCGGATAAATTCCAAACATAATTCCACAAGAGGGATACAACATTGAAATCATCCCCTTTTTGATAATTGCATAAACCCCTCAGTCACAGAAAGATGATTGGATTGGTGATGGACTATTGTATTGCAGAGACAGGGCTCACACCAACGGAGAGCTCCTGCGGAACGATAACGGCGCGGCGCTTTCCGTGTGACCCGTGGTGGGCCCCAAAGCCCACCCCAGCCAAAACTGGAGCTCCAGAGCGAGCACGCCTGGGGCCGGGGGACTCCAGCCTTCCCTTCCAGCTCCACAGCTAATTCCTTCAGTGCCACGAGCAACCTCTTATCCTCAGCGCTGCACTCGCTGCTGCTAAATACGGAGGACAATGCACAGCCAGCGAGCAGGAGGAGCCCAGCTTCGGCCCAGCCTGTCCAAGGAAAAATGTGCCAGCACGGCCCGGCAGGTACAGCTTGGTTTGCACGTTTGCCTCGTGTCAACACAGGCTGCACCTGCAAACAGAGTCTTGCTCCTGCTATCTTCCAATTCTCCCACAGAAATGAAGCAGAATCCCAGCAATGTTAATGATTTTCCCAATCAGATGTGATCTAAAATGCTGCGTGCCCCCATGAGTGACATTGCTTCCTTTCCTCAAAGGCTGTAAGTAATCATGAAATGTTCTGAAGGCACAAAGGAGCTGCCTTCCCTTGCCTTTTTTTTATCTTTATAAACCATTTCCTTAATTTAGGCTCTGGCTTAAAAAAAAACCTCAGCATCACAAAGCTATGTCTTTGGGGCTGCTATACTTGCAGAGAATGGGCAAACAGACAGCATTTCTCATAACCCACCAAGCCCAGTTTCGGGAGCCTCAGGAAAGAGAGGGAACTGGGAGAGCGGTGTCTGCAAAGCAATATCCTGGGAGACATCTGCTGGCCACGCCGAGCTCCGATCCCCCACCGCAGGCACTGAGACTGGGGACTGGTGAGTCCAGGGGAGACTCGGTGGCCACACAAATCACAACTGCACAGGAAGAGAGGATCAACCACCAGCCCTGCCTTTGGGCTCCATCATGGATTGAGCAACATCCTTATTGTGTGACTGATTGCGAAAGGAAGCAAATCCATCCCCGCCACTGCAGGCAAGCGGAGAGGCGGCACAGCCGAGCTCATTCCAACCCGTGGGCACCACTCCAGCCCAGTGACCAGGGACACTGCTCTGCCACTGCTGGATAAACACACTCCAGAGCTGGCACTGGCACCCCCCAGCTGCCTCTGTGCCCCTCGAGAGGCTGCAGGCAGATACAGCAGGACACAAAGCTGGGCGGCACAGGGAGCAACAGGGACCAGCAGAGCCTGGCCAGCCTTCCCACGGCTGCTGCTGCTGGGGGGATTTTTAATCACAGGCTTGCATCGAAAAGCCCCGTTTGTAAACACCCAGCTATCATTTTGCATGGGGTTGTCAGATTACAGAATCTTATCATCAAGTTTGAGGTGGGAAAAGAAGAGGAGGAGATGGAGGAGGAGGGTATTTTTGTTCCTGTCCTTCATTTCCTGATAAGGAGATACTTTTGATCCAAGAGATTTTTTTTTCCTTTTTTTTTTGTTTTGTTTGGTTTTGCTTAGGTTTTTCTTTTTTGTTGTTTTTAATCTGGGAGCATAAATTCGTTTCACAAGATGCAGGTGTTTGAAAAAATTTAAGAAGTTCTGTGGTTTTGTGTTGCTGGGCTCATTGATGAGAAAGCTTACACGTGATGACATGGTGAGCTGAAGCAATGATTAAAAGGCTATTGCATATGCTCTTCCCAGCTGAGTTGCTGTTCTCGTTGTTTTTAGAGCACACAGAAAGTCTCTGCACCAGCTGCTAATAAGCTCTTTTGCGACTCTAACATCATGATCTGATCGCCCCAGAAGTGCAGAGTGGGAGCTGAAGAACCTGGTCTCAGCAATTTGACAAAAACATCCCTGACATATTTCAGCTACCGCGGGAAGTTTGTGACACTGAAAGGAAATGAAAGTGTGTGTGGAAGGTTGAATAGGAGCGTGGGGCTTGTGTTTGTGTGCACATGAGATTTAAAGTCATGGGCAGAGAAGGGCCACGTGTGTTTTCAAAGGCATAAGTGGGAATTAGACACACAATTTCCATCAACTTCCAGTGAAAGAACTTCCCCTCGTGCCTTTGAAATTGTCCCCTTTATTTACTGTACCTAGGTAAAACCAGGGCTGAAAACCTGCTTGAAAAGGGATTGGAGCTGGAGTGCAGCTGCCTCGGGATTTTAACTGAGAGGCACAAGATAAAACCAGCCCAAGACACATTTCATAATGTCCCAAAAATCAGCTTTTAACACCAAGTGCTCAGAACTTCAAATCTAGGGCACTCTGAAAGCACCACTTGACCTGACGGGGGCCAGTTCGGGAATTTCCAGGGAGGGCAGAACTAACTGTTATCCCTTGCTGGGCAGGAAGAGCAGGGTACTTACACCTGAAGGTGTAAGCCCTGGAATTCTCTCAGCTAAATCCAACGTGTGCTGTGTGAGAGGAGGAAAGAGATCTGTGCATTGAGGGCAGGTGTTCTAAGGTGGTTTTGGCTCTCATTTTGGTGAAGGTGGCAGGAGCTGCTCAGTTCCTGTGCTCACAGTGTCGTGCTGTCTCTGCAGGACGGCTGTGAGCAAACAGTCTGAGGATGTTTTAGCAGTGCACAGAGCTGCATATATTTGCCATAAATAGGAGTTTATTCTTTGGCAGACAAGCCAGCATTAGAGCTGCAAAAACACACGGAATATAGTAAGTGCTGGGGAAAAGAAAACCAAGCAGAGAGACAATCTGCGAAGCAGAAGAAATAAATACAGACTGAACAGAAAGAAAAAAAAAAGAAAGATGAAAGAAAAACCTAAAAAGTTAAGGTGAAAAGGAAAGAGGAACAGAGAGGAAAAAAGAGACATGAGGAAAATTTGGGATCTCACTTGTGGGAATGGCACAAATCCATCAGTGATGCTTTGTGTAGCTCTGGACACCCCAACTGCTTCTTTACCCAATTTCTTTAAAAAGCAGCTGATTCCCAAGGCACTGAGACTGAGTACATTAATTTTTATTAATCCTCAACCACAATAACTAAAACTGACATATTAAAATAAGTACCACTGGGTTTGGGGGTTTTTGTTATTTTTTTTCACTGGAACAAAGAGAAAAGGCAAACCAAAAGTTTCAAGAGGACGGCCAATCCATGATGAGCAGCACCCAGGAAGTGCAAATGTCCCCCAGTGCTTAGTAAAGAAGGAAACTGGACCAGTACAACGTGTGGACATCAATATCAACTGTCCCTACCCATTCAGATGGAACAGTAAACTGAAAAAACAAAAAAAAACCAAAACAAAATAAAGAAAAATAAATAGACCATGTAATTCATAATTTTTCCTGGTGTTTTCTCTGATTTTCAAAATCCTGTTTAAATGAGCAGCGATGACAATGGCAATTTCTGCTTGTAAACAAAAATCTGAGCTCAACAACCAAAGGCCAGCAAAAACCCATTCTTTTCTGAGGCAGGGCTGAACTCAGCATTAATTAATTTAGGACACAACTTTCTGGAGCTCAGTTATTCCCTTGGGCAACAACTTTACCTCACATTAATTTACAGTTCAATGGCAATTTTATGGATACTTGAACTTTTATTACTGTCTAACCTATAGAAGCAGAGTTGAACAGATTTTGCTAGTAGGATAAATGATCACTTGGTTGTAAAATGAGTTATTGGAATTGCCTTTTCCATACATCATGGACAGCCAGGGGTGGCTCTGGCTGACACCAGGGAGGGACAGTGCCACACCTCCCCAACAGCAGCAGGACACAGCTCCTGGCTCTGTGACCCACACAGGCCCCGAGTGCCCAAACCCAACACTCCCTCTCTCCAGAATTGTACAAAAAATTAAATCAAAGACTGAAACAATCTCCCTGTTTTATAATCCAGGCCACTCTGGGAACCAGGTGGCCCCAGAGCCACACCTGAGGACACTGGTCTGTGCTGGGTGGCACAGATGAAGCCTCTCCTAGGGCTCCAGAGACTTTTAAAAATTATTACTGTGGACAAAATGATCACTAGTTTATTGTTCTTAGCTCAGATTATTTATCCTACGATATTGATTTTATTACAGAGAACTCCTTTAGTATGGAATATATACAATTAAAACTGCTTTGTGCTGCTAGCTTAAAAATAGGACTATAATATTTAACATAAACGTGGGGCAAATTATTTTAAGATAATGAAAAGGACAAAACCCAGTACAGTGAAAAACACCACACAAGAAAACAGTACAAAGTATTAATATCACCTCAGTCTGTATTTCAGATTTAGATAAAATTCACCTTGAAATCTAGCCATCAATTTTTTATAACACCAGAATTGATTTTTAAAAAAAAGAAAAAAAAAGCTCTAGTAGGAACTTCATTTAAATCCAGTCTAAGTCTGTTGCACTTCAGGAAATGTAGCTGAATGGGAAAAGTTGTTTTTTTTTTCAGCTTTAAATCCCATTTAGTGAGCACCTAAAATAATGCAATCTGCACCTCGACTGGAAGAATCTGAGGTGCACATGAACTCCTTGTGGGATTCTCCAGAGATCCCCTTGGTGCAGGATCACTGCTGGATGGAAAAGCCTGAGATTTTCAGCTCCAAGCTCCTTTTAAGAACTTGGGAGATCCAGATGCAACAGCGAAAACTGGGGAAGGAGTTTGCACTTGAGGAGAATGGCTTTATGAAACCCTTCAAGTATTTAAGAATTAGAGCTATTAAATGCATGATCTATGACTTTTAAAGCTCTGATCTGCCTAATCTTTCATGCATCCCTCTCCCCCAAAGGCATTAATAAAGCCCAAATTAAGCCATGCCAAATCCTCATTTTCCATCTGAGTTTGATGTTTCAAAGGCTCTGCTGTTCTACCTTTGTTTTGACATACAAAAATGTCACCTCTGCTAGGAAATGTGCATATTTGGCAAGAAAAGAGGAAATAAAGACTTCCCCTGCATTGTAAGCTGTGTGTTGCAGTGTGTCAGCAATCAACAGGGGCAGATGTTAAACTCACCATCCCCTCTCACAAACTGCTCTCTAATTCATCAAATGCCTTTCTCCCCCTAAGGTATCTCTGAGCCAGGAGGTCCAGCACATCCATTAGCCACTTTCTCCAGAGGTGATACCAAACTATCCCGGGCTTAGATGGACCCAAAAATCACGAAATCGAGTCCATGCCCAATCCAGACTTTACCTGAGCTATGCAGACACATCAGCACATCACCAAAGGCACCCTGGGCTTTCTCTGACTCGGAACTAAGTGGAACCAAGTTCCACTTTTCCTTCCTTCCAGACACAAAGAATTACTTATGTTTCTGAAAGCTCTTCTTTCCCCTTCCATAACTGTTATTGGTTTAATAAAACATCTTATTTTTCTTCACAGTATGATTATAATCAAGGACTATAAAGGCCAGAGCAGCATCTTACTAATCCAAATAAGATTATCAGAGAAGCACCTTAATATTTTGCAAACTCAAGTTTTTTGCCTTCCACACAGACATGGTGCCACTTCCCCACCATCATTTTTAACTATTTCAGTGGCGAGAACAGACCACGAAATGGAGAATAGCAAGAGCTATTTCCACCTGTGTATGCCCCAGTGCCACCTTTGGACCTGAACTGTGCAGCAGCAGGCACTGGCCTCCAGGAGCTGGTGCTTCCAAAGCCCTTCCAGCTTCAGCTGGACACCCACACCCTTTATTTCCTCCCTTCCAAGCACGCTGTGTCCCCCATCCACCCCACCAGGTGTGGGGCCAGCCCTAAAGCCCGTCTGAGTGCTGAGGAGCTGCACAGGGAGTGCCCTCCTGCCTCTGTCCAGCCTGTAAACCTCCTCTCCCACTGATTTATTCCCTAGAGGAAGGCATTTCATACACTGAGTTTTAGCATCTGTAATTTGATGGTAATCGATTAATTTTTAACTATCTTTCAGCCCTTTGATGTTCTATAAATAGCCTAAGCTAATAGAGACTTCTTTATACTCAGAATGCAGATCCACTGTGAGGTTATTTGAAAGAAAAGAAGGAGCCTGGTGTAGTGTGTTTGTTCAATGTGTTATTAACTTGGAAAGGAAATTGAGCTATAGTGAACTATGTAGATCTGATTCTGACAGCTGCAAACAATTCATAGTGAAAATGACTCAGCCTAATTCACATTTTTTAATTATTTTCTCTCCTACTTTCTTCTGCAGACAGATAAAGGGTTCAACATGACCTTGGAATGGAAATTGGATTTATCTTAGTGTTTTCTTCTTTCCTACTGCTGTATCCAAAACTTTCTTCCTGGGAAGTCAGCAAAATCAGGGAAAAAAACCCAAACAACAAAACACCCCCTGTCTGCTGCACCTCCTCATTTTGCTTCCAATACTTCCCAGACAGCGCTGTGGGCAGTGAAAGTTGCTCCACAGAAATTCAGTTTGGAGGGATGGGACAGACGTAAACCCTCAGTTGTGGTGGGAAACTCAGAAACGTTAGTGGCCTTTTTTTTATTAATTTACATTTTCCCTGTTAGTTCACCCTGAGATCCCAACGGCACGATTTACTAATTAATTACTATTATTAGCTAATGGCAGTGAAAACTGAAATTACCGCCTGCCTTAAGCATAACAAAATTGACAATAAATCTGTGGTGTGTGAATCACTTCCTTAACCAAATGCCAGCAACGGTGGCTGGATGCTTTCCACAAAAACACCTGGCACACACAGAGGGACAGCCTTCATGTTCCACAGCAGGACAGGGAATGGGCATCTGCATTCCTGGGCACTGCCAATACAGGGGCACCACCAGCTCTCAGAGGGATTCATCCTCTTTTTCTCACCAAAAACACGTGGGGGTTTGTGATGCCTTGAGTTTTAGCTTTTATATTAATTAGATCCTGTGCTGTTTTAGTGGGAGTTTTAGGTTTCATATTAAGTGCTACTGAGCTCTCTGCACAGAGCAGACAGACAAAACAATTCCTTCTCTAGCTTGATACCAAGGACAACTTTCAGGCCCAAGAACAAAAGCAAGGGTAAAGAAGAAAAAACCAGGAGGATGGAACTTCATAACCTGGAGCTATGGTTGGACAATTGACTCCAATGTGCCAATGGCCCAGAACTTATAAAAGTGTGGGACCTTGTGACCAGGTGTCCATTTTGGGGCATCTTGGGTGTGGTCTGGCTGGGCTCTTGTGCTGCCCAGGTGTGTCCAGTGAGGCCTTTTAATAAATCCCTGCTTTATCCTCTTGCTCTGTCTGGGCTCTGTTCCAGGGCAGCCTCCAGAAGGCATCAGCTGCTCCTTCAGAAGTATGGGCTGAACTTTCCCCTTTTGAGCAACAGTAATTTACCTTCTGTTTGTCCCAGCAAGTGACAATCACCGAGCTGGCTGCAGCTTCCAGCACCAGCTACTTGCTAAAGGTTTTGTATGCAAAACATTTTAGGGTTTACACACGGGGCGCTTTTGAACGTCCAGATCCTGAAATCCTCTGCAGATGCCCAGAGGATGCAGATGAGCCCCTCTGTGAGTCTCTCCAGGAGAGCTGCTCTGCAGAGGGAGGTGTCCCCTCCCAGAGCAGGTGTGTGGCTTTGTGTCTGCACGCCCCGGGATGTCTGTGGAACAATTATTTTCTCTCCCAATCCCGAGCAGTGGGTGGTCACTGATGCTAGACCAAAATCAATAGGTAGAAAAGAGATTGTTTACAAAAGCATGACAATGCCTGGGTCACTCAAGAAGGAAGTTTGCATCGTTCTGAGAAAACACTCACAAGAGGGCTGTAATTTAGTGCCTGGATAGCAGAGTGACTGGGAACTGCATAGACAGATTAGGCAAAAATTAAATTTGTTTAGACAAAGAAGATGCAAGAGTCAGAGCAAAGAAATCAGCTTCAATGTAGTGCAGGGAATACTCTCCCACCCTCAAAAAGTGTACAAAAGAAAGCAAAATCAAGAAGCTGCCAGCCAAAATTACCAATGCAGTTCCATTTAACAAAAGAATCAATATTACAATAAGATGCCAGTAATGAAAGAAAAACCGCAGCAGTATCTCAATGAAGATTACAAATTACAAGATTATAAATGGAGAGCCACAGTCATTTTGGACAGACAAATATGACCACAGTACAACTGGAGGCCAAATGATGGTTTAGGAACAATGCCTGCAGCTTTCAAGAAAGCCAGTGGGAGAAGCAAACACACATCTCGGGGCAGGATTTGGCTCCACGACTCGCACATGAGTAATTGTGGCAGGGAGATACAGAATATCACAAAAATAAAGGACCTGCTCATCAGAAACCCATCCAGCCAAAGCCATGGACACAGCCTGTTGTAAAATCTCAGGAACCTGGTGCCAGTCTTGAGATATTTTTAAGGTACCAAAGCTGGAGGGTTTTAATTGTAATTTCTCTTTCATCCACAGAGCTCTTAAGTAATTTACAAGTCTTTGACAAGTGCTCCAGAACCTGCCCCTACAAATGCCAGGGGTGAGGACAACGCTGCAATGATGCTGGATCCACGTCCCCAAGGACAATAAAACAGGTAAAAACACACAGCTTGTGTTGGAAACCAGAGGAACCACAGCCAAGGAACATTTCAGTTCACAGCCTTGCAGAAATAAAGGATGGACCACAGGACTCTTGGCTTGCAATCAGCTGCCTTTGCCCTCAGCCCACCTCGGCTCCTGTGCAAAAGCTGATTTAATAATGAAAACAATAAAAATCCCCACGCCACTGACTCTGGCACATCCCTTTCATCCAATCACTGCATAAATAAAAGGCAAAATCTGCCCTGTACAACTGTGGCTCCTTTCTGCTCTTGCAGTGTCACCCAAGCCCACACTTAAGAGATCTTTGCTCATTCTTGTCCTCTTTATTCTATTTAACACACAGCAATAGTTTCACAGCACAGAGTATTGTCAACACTTCCATTTCTCAACAGGCAAGTTGAAGAAAACTCAAACTAAACCAGATTAGAGGGTCAGGACAGCCACAAAATGGAATCATGAGAGGGGATGGTGGAAATGACTGAATTAAATATGCAGATAACAGCACCAGAGCGAGGCAGAAAGCGCAGGTGGTGCCATCAGGGCAGCACACACTACAATGGAGTGGGAGATACCTACCAGAGCTGGGAAGGGAGCAGATCACAAAGAAAATACGGACTGAAGCCAATAAACTGCAGGAAAACTAAAATCAAAATGATAGGTGAAAGAAATGCATGTATGTGCATTGTGAGGAGTCATTGAATTGAGCAAATGATACTCCTCTGGGGGAATGATTCATTACCATATGGAAAAGACCTAGCCCATGATAAAGGATAGGGGAAAACCACTGAATAGCAGAATCTACCTACAGAAATTGAAAAAGAACATTCTTGTTGAATTGTGGCAGAAGTACTTCAAAATTCCGACGGGCCTGACTAAGGCAGATACTGAGGGGAGGGCTAAAAAAGCATGTTAAAATATGTGATATCATGCCTACAAGCAAGGGTGAAGGTCGAATCAGAGAAAATTTAAAATGCGCCGAGAAACAAGCAGCATCAGCAAGAGCGGTGCCAGAACGAACAGATTTTATTCATCTCCACTTCAGGACCAAGAGGGGGAGGTGGGGGGGAAGAAATATTGGAAGTCCTCCTTACTTGGGGGCTGTGTCTCCATGCCACTGACCTACTTCTACTTGAAGCACTCTGCTTGGAGAGACTCGCTAATGCTCGAGAAAAAGGTCTTGTACCACAACAATATTGTGCTACAACAGTGCCCACAGTCTGGCTGCTCGGGGATTTATAAGCCAAGCTCACAAATAGACAGTAATGAGTTACTCACCAGAGGCTGTCAGCAAAGTTGCTAATTAGTACAAATGGTAGTAGATCTTGTAATGCTGTCCCCTGCTTTAGTGGGAACGGTTCCAAGACCACCTAACCTGCATCTCACCGGATTAAAGACAGATTGGCTCCCTTTAGTCCAGCCTGGCAATTCTGGGGGTTTTCAAGCACCAGACAGCATCAGAGTTACAAGGAAAACTCAGGTGCAAAGTGAAGCACGCAAACAAAGTGCCTGAGCTCCTGGGGAGCCGCCCCACGTGCAGAAGATAATTACTCCTCCCTGTCCTGGAGGAAGAGCCCAGGCACCCATGTCAACAGAAGCCCTGCAATTGAATTCTGCAAGAACTGGGCCGAGTCCCAGGGCTGTGAGTGCCAGTGCTGCCTTGGGGAGCAGCACACCTTGAGCTCCCCAGCCTGCAGAGCCGAGAAAAACCTTCTGCTAACCAGCACTCTGAGGCTTCCAGGGCAGATAAAACCACCAGAAAAGGCAATTAAATGGGGCACGGTTTGAATGTGCAGCCTCCAAACAGGGAAACACTTCATCTGCTCAGAATTTCACAGCACCGTGTAACAAACTGTTGACATGTTAAAGCCACTACTAAGAAATATGATGCTAAAAGGGAAATAAGAAGAATTATTGACTGGTTATTGCAGTTTAAATATATTTATTATTTAAGAAATGCACCAAAGTTGCATTCCTGTTCCCTCTGCCAATGAATGTACAGAAAAAACAGCACATCAAATTTTAGAGTTTTCTGGTACTAATTCCTTCAGAAAGAACCAGGTTTTAAAACCACTGACCTGTCTGGCCACTGAAAATGTAAGACATTTTCTATTAAAATAAGTCTTTCTATCAGCAGAAATATTTGCTGTAATATTTTCTGCCATAAAAAGTCCTAGGAAATTAAAGCAGATCAAAACCATTTAATATGTATTAAGAAAACAATTTAGACAAGAGGGGTCAGTAATGGAAAGGTGAGATATCTACGAGTGGAGCCAAGTTACAGAGAAGGGTGAGCCATTTGTAGCCAAGTTAAACAAGACACAGTGAAGGTTCGCCTGGCTCTGCTGGTTTGTGTAAAGCCACACAGGAGGGCTCTGGGGGGCTGTGACAGTTCCAGCCTGCCCCATTTACCCTGGCCTTCTCCTGGACTGTGCTGCAGGCCGGCTCCGTTTGGAGACATCACAAGATGGCAGGAAATCCTCACACCTGGCCTTTTATCACACCCTAAATGCTTGCCCCAAATGGTGCATTTTGTTGAGAAAAACAAAGGCTGATGGGGATGGCAACCAAATGTCTATCAAAATATTTTTCAGTGGCACAGATGTTTTACTGGGTGAAAAAAGCTCTCCCAAAATGGTTTAAATCTACTAAAAATCAATCTATATTGTAAAAAATGAATACATTTCAGTTCAATTCCCCTCCCAAAGCAAACAGGTTTTTACTGTTTATTATTTACTGTTTTTTATTTTATTTATTTATTTTATACTGGGGTAGTTCTGTCCCGTGTCATCTCACTATGATGCAATTCCTGTAGCAATTCCCTTCCACCACTCTGCTGCCCTGGCACGCCTGGAACCACAGGATGTCATCCTGGAGGGTGGAATGTCACCACCCAAGGAACACCAGGAGCCTCGTTTCAGGAATGCTGGGAGCTGCCTCCCTGGGCAGCCTGGAAGAGCCCCAGCACAGACACAAAGCCTGGCTGGGGACTCGGAGCCTGTGCTGTGCCCAGAGAAAAGAGCAACGTGCTACAGCTCCTTGTAGTAACCAGGAATAACACACTTTTTTCCCTCTCTGTTCAGTGATTTCATTGCAACTCAGGCTCCTAAATGCTTTTATGGATCCAGGCCAAGACATATTCAGTAATAGATACTGCAACAGATTATTTCATGAGCCAGTTCTGTAGGTTAATTCACACAAGTGAGAAAACAGTTCTGATTGAAGGGCGGAGTGATTTTTAAAAATTTGATTCATACAGAAGTGTTAACAGCCTTTTGCTTATACCCACAATTGCTGAACAGAATAGAATCAGTGGAAATGTTATTTCCAAGTACTGTGGTGTAAATAAAACCTCCTCTCTCTGACTCACATCGTGAGTCATTTTTGTCTGTACGTTTTTATGCCGAGGAGGGATATAACTCTGAGCATTCTCCTCCTGGAGAGCTTCTCGTGTCTCAGATTCTCTGCCGCTCTTGGGCTTTGTGGACTCTTAACTCTAGCTCTAGTAATTTCCCTCTTGTTTACTGTAACCTTATCCCCCTTGTTCAGCTCGCTGGCACGAGTGAAAAAAACACCTGAAGTTATATCAGTTACAGAGCTGGTACTTGGTAGGGAATGACAGAGAAAATGATAAAATAAGCAGGAGAGCTGCATTAGAGCAGCAGCACCCAGGCAAATTTACACCTTGTGCGTGCAACAACCGTAGGGCATCTCCAATTACTGCAGCTGAAAATGTCTCCTCAACATCTCTTTTCTAAGGACCTTGCTGCTCACGGTGTTCACCAAACCATCCTCATTTATGGCCCAAGGCTGGCCCAGCCAAAGTGTGAAGGCAAAAGAGGAAGGAAAGGGAACTCAAGGCAGCCACATCCCCAGCACACATGGGTGAGTGATGTCTATTTTTAGCCGTGTGAGAGCCCTGTGGGATGAAGTGAGATGTGACACATCTCACAGCAAGGATGGGGAGGAGGTGAGGCTGTCCCCTCCCCTGCCATGGCTTTGTGCTGGCCCAGCCCTCACAGCACCAGCCAGGCTCAGAGCTGGGGCTCCCCATGTACCTGCCCAACACGTGCCACGGGTGAACAGGTTTGGGAAAATTGCTCATCCTTCAAATACCCTGAATGCTAAATGACACGAGAATCTAATGGGGGAAAAGTCATTGTAGTCAGGTGCATATGAATAAACATATAACAGAGCTACATACAGGAGAAGGTCTCATTAACGGGCTTAAAATACAATATTTTTTATATATATATATATCCCAAACCTTCTACATGTATATACACCAGAGACTTGGTTTGTGGAGAGGGTGCTTCCACATCCCCACTCCCCAACACAAGGAAGAGTGATGCTAATGCCTTCATTCTGGCAGATTATGATAACCTAAATTTTCTGCCTTCTGTAGAATAAATGGGAGCCAGGGCAGGTTTTGAACAAGTCAACCTTGTTTGCCAAACGAATCAGTTGTTCATAAAGATTATGGACATTAGCAGGCGATGACTTTTCTGGTTATTGATTATTGGTGAGGAAAAAAGATAAATGGCGGGTATTGGAGGAATACCACGTGCAGCAACTCACACCTAACACGTGGGAGGGTAGGTGAACACTTTTGGTTCACTCCCCTGAGCTGACCCAGCTTTCCCCAGGCCCTCCATGACAAACGCAGCGTGCTCCAGCG
This sequence comes from Thryothorus ludovicianus, assembly GCA_013397245.1. Taxonomy (NCBI): domain Eukaryota; kingdom Metazoa; phylum Chordata; class Aves; order Passeriformes; family Certhiidae; genus Thryothorus; species Thryothorus ludovicianus. The sequence continues at coordinate 98,032 of VZTB01014407.1, read as the reverse complement.
GCACAGCTCTGTGCAGTTGCACCCGGGGGATCAGCAATCAGCCGGATACAGGAGATACACACCAATAACGCAGCTAGCAGGTGTTGTCTCGGAATTCCTTGAGTGTTCTTAGCAAAGCAGGTGCCCACAGGAAGGAGGCAATTGAGGTATCAGTTATATCTTTACACCTGTTTGTAAATGCTGATCCAGGCCCTCACACCGAGCACTTAGCCAATAGGAAGCTAATGTACAGCAGTGACTAATTGATAATTAAAGAAACCTTTAGGAATACCATAAAATATCTGGCACAGGATTCTCTCATCCACTTAGCAGAGGCTGCTCTGCCATGCACTTATCATCCCGCTCTGCTAGTTTTCATAACAATTAAGATGGTGAACCTGTGTGAATCAGGGGTTCAGTTGCAATTTACAGAGCGCTGCCTGTGTTTTATTGTTGTCTGATGGCTCCTTCTTTAGTCTGCAGAGGGGATCACTCTATTACTGTGCTTTCGACGGCTCACAGCTTGGCCCTTGCCCCTCTCTTTCATAAAGTAAGTATAATTAGATGATAATGCCCTTCTTGTCAAAACTTACTGCTTATTTAAGCCTGCAGTAATAATTTCGATTTATTAAAGATTTATTCAGATAACATTATTATTACTGTTTATTCAAACGGACATTCTTTTTTCTTTTTCCTTCCTCTTTTTTTTTTTTTCCCCCCTTCCAGGGGAACAAAAGAGATAATTCCTGCAAACAGATGTAACAAACCTGTCAAGTTCTCAAATGGTTAAGTTGAGCATTTTACTTGGAAAGGCTGACAAATTTTCTTCACTTCAAAATATCATTAACACCAATAACACATTTGCCCAAGCCTATTTCTAAGTTGTAAAAAAAGATTGCTACAGATTAAGACCCTTGATATAATGCTATAAGCTCCTAACAATGGTATCTTTTATAGTGAAGAGCAACTGCAGACACAAATTGCCCCCTTTCCTGCACCTTTTTCACAAAAATCAATATTAAAGTAGTAGCTGCCTTAACTCTCCCATAGACTATATGAGAAAAAACCACAGCCACGCTTAGGACAGTTTAGGTCAATAAAGAATCAATACTGTGGTTGAATCTGTAGAAAGATAAAAGACTTGGAACTCACTACACTGTGCCCTATTGTTTCTCTCTATTTTGAAAAGAAGCTGAAGTGCTCACTTTTTTTCCCCTTAAAGCAGCAATGAATTTTGTGTTTGTGGGAAGCGAGGGAGGTCACTGGAGGCTGCATGTGGCTTCAGTGCCTGCAGACGAGGGGTCTGATCTTGTTCACCCACACCTCCCAGCCAGTTCCAGGGGAGCCCAGGCAAGAATGCAGCGCTGGGCCCCCGGCGGCCTGGAAACCAAAACACTGCTCAGCTCCCATCAAACCCAACTCATTTATTAACCACCGAGACACTACCCAGAGAAACTGTGCACTGCAAGGGCTCTTCTCGTGATTTCCAGCTGCCTGTCCATTGGGAAGAGGAGAGCTGATTGTGAGCAGAGAGAGCTCTCAGATGGACGTGGCAATCGCCGGCACGTGGCTCCTGCTCTGGGGCTGGGGCAAGCTCACCCTCCACATCTCGCGTGGTGATCAGACCAAATTCCAACCCCCGTGTGAAAAAACACGGCTCCGGAGGCAAATAAATATCTCACCAGGCACACAGGCACACACACATCTCCCTGCACGTGGTTTGGATTTGTTTCCCTCTGCTTTATCCCTTCCAGTGCACTGTGCCTCCTTTATAAGCCTGAGAACTGCAACCATATACCTGTCTGGAGAGTAACTGAACATGAAAAAATATTGGTTTGTGTGGACTGGAGAGTTCAGATAAAAACAATTTATGAGCCCAAATCTTCCAAATTCTTTACTTGAAGATGCACTTTGTTATCCTACAAGGGGCAGCCTCCAGCACTTCCCAGCTTACAGCCATAGCTCCTACTTGCAAAAGCTCAGGGAAAATCTAGATAAAGCTGGAACTGCAGCTCCTCACAAAGATTGCTGAGGAAGTGGGTAGCAACAGAAAGGACAGCCACAGTTTTAAATGCACTTGGCTGTTGAAAGAAATGGCAGCACTCTTGGAATGCTGGGGCTCTCAAATTCACAGGGAACACTCACACCCTGATGCACTGTTTAGTTACGATTAGAAAAAGCAAAGGGATGTTTTTAACATTGCAGACTGCAATGTTCTGCCTCCAAGCTGCACTGAAGAACAGTTAACAACAGTGTCTCAAGTACTCTACATGAAGAGCAAACACAATTCTTCTACTCAGCATTAACAGGATGTTTTTGCTAAATAATTAGTCGTTATAAATACCAATTAATATCAGTATTAATATTATCAGGGTAAAATTCTCTTTCATTACACTGCCCGGCTCTTTTTCTACAGCACAAGATTATCCTGACCTCCTCCTTTCCCACAGCAAACACGGGGCACATGGAGAAAGGGTGGCAGTGAATGCATGAGCACAGCACATTGATAAAGGAGTGTCTGGGGTGCTCCCAGTACTTCACACCATGGAGGAGCCTGAGCACATCCACTCTCTGCTCCAGCCCGGCACCGTGATAGCAAAGAGGTAAAGAAGCAGTCTGAGGGGTACAATCTCCATGGTTTTAGCAGGACATTGTGATCACCCAGTGGAGCCTTCAGCTAAAGCTGCCTTGAGCATCCACCACCAGAGAAAAAAAGAGCAACATTTATAAATTCCACCATTTTACCTCCAAACCTTGGACTTTTTTTCCTATCCAAATACACTCATCCCGAGTCTTTATGCCTAAACAACGTTTTCTTTCATTATTCTGCCATCTCCTCCCCACACTTCTCTTCCCATCCAGTTGCTGCTCATCTCTCTCCCTAGCCCTGGCTATGGGTTTCATCCTGACTGACCTTTTTTCAGCTCCTTCTTCAGGGTCTACACTACGCTTCTTAGACCTCTTCCAAACCTGAGGTGAGACTGCCACAGCATTCCCCTTGCACGGCTCTGGTGACATCTGTCTGCATGTCCCAAACAGGGCTGTACAGGGAGATGAGCCGTGAGGTTTAACACAGCTTGTCAGACAGATTGGGCTCCGAAGAAATCAGACTTTGTGATGGGAGGTGGGGATGAAAAGCAGAGAGCAGTGACCTCTTTCAGCGTAATGACACAGAGATGCAGTCTCTCTGCAAAGAGCTGACGTGGGTTCAGATTTTAGGGCCCTCCAGTTGATTGTTACCCCTGCTCTGCTGGTACCTTAAAGGGCCAGGGAAAGCAGCTCATTCCTTTTGTGCTGAGGCAGCTCGGGGAGCTCCCAGACACCCACCCAGCTGGGTCACTGCTCCAGTTTGCTCCCAACAAGGCAGGAGCCCCAGTTATGGCTCAGCTTGGTTTGGGTCAGACTGTGGCTTTGGTTCCAAAGAAGGGCTTCCTTTCCTCAAGTCGCCACTAACCCATTTCATCAAAACCACACCAGACAAATTCAGAATTTCAGCCCTGCAGCACGGCTCAAACAGCAGGCTCAGCAAGAGTAGGCTCTGAGCAATTCCCCCTCAGCTACTCTGTCCCCAGCTGAACAATGCCAGGACTAATCCTGCTCTCCCTGACTCCAGCAGCACAAGGTCAAGTGCAATATCATTATCTCCTGGTTTGATTTACACTAAATTATGAAATCAGGGCTTTGAATTAAATAGTGTGCAAACATCAAGAACTTAACAGTTAATTTCCCCCTATCTCCAACAAGATCTCTTACACTTCCCCTTTTCAATTAACACCACCTTTCTGAGTCAGTTCCTGAGATGCATCTCTGTGCTCATGTGCTGGTGTACAGGGCATGCTAAAAGTCTGATCCCTATTATAGCCTGGAAGACAAAAATAATTGTAGCCTTCCTTGATTTTTGTTAAAGGCAGAAACAACAAAAATTAATCTTTACACAAACAACCCAAGGGAGCATTCAGTAGGACTTTTCAATCTATTCATGATCTGTAATTCCCAGCCCCCAAAGTTTCCATGTTACAGCTTAATATCTAGGGACTCCATATGTTGAGGGAACACAGCAGAACCAAAATGAGCTGAAAAAAGAATGCATTAGATTCAAACATGGGATAAAACAGTACCCAAGGAGCCCTTGTTTCATTTTCTCTACCTGGAACCATGGGACAGTGCAGCCATCTCAGCCTCATTCAAGTGTAACATTTCTTTTGAATATGACAGTGGTGGTGACCTTGTCATTAACTGATGCTGGTAGCAACACTTCAGCTTTCATAATTCAGTTAATTTTCAAGCCAGTGGTTACTGAACCCCCAGTATAACTTCAGTATAATTAAACTGTATTAAAAATAATAATAATAAAAAACCAGCCCACCTTCTGATCAAACACCAGTTAATGTTCCACTTGAACTCACTAAAGCGAGGAAGTTTAGCAGTTACAGTGGAGGAGAATTTGTCTGGAATTTTTATGGACACTAAGATGGTAGACAGTGCTGTCCTAGTGTGGCCAACCTTCTCTGTGCTGTGAGCACAAAAGTGAGGCAGGGACAGCATTTCCTACCCCTTTGAAAACCTGACCCTAATCTCTTTTTTCATACAAATCCTGCACTAAGCATGCTTAAGATCCTTCCTTTCTTTTTGTGTTTTCTCTCCCTCCACAATTGGCAATGACCACCAGAAACCTGAGAACGTTGCTTATTTCCTGGTGGATTTGTGCTCTCCTGCTTGGCAGGACCAGTCACTGTTCCCTTCCATTTTGGCACTTTGTTCCCCCAAACCACCACTGCTGTACACTGCACTCAGTGAACTCTGCAAAGCAGGGGCTGATCTTGCTGCCTTCCCTTCATGGCCTCCTCCAGCACCATCTCTGTGTTTTCCCTGTTTCCCTCAACTCTGGGAACAGTTGTGGAGTCAGTAGGGGCCCTGCACAGATGCTCAGCAGCAGCACAGTGACATTAGAATTAATCCCAGAGAGGAAGGAAAGACAAACAGCCGCTTTAGAGGTGCCAACAAAGCTCTGCCATGTCCTTCTGCTCTCAGCTTAGTGTCCTTCATTCAGAACCAGGTTTCAGTCATTCTACCTCTCCCTCTTTCTTGGGGAAAAAAAAAAACAAAACCAAAAACAAAACCCAAAAAGAAGCTTGCCTGAGGAAAATGCAAGGGCCTACAAATTCAGCCCTCTGAAAGCTGCAGAGTAACATCACTATAAAGCCATCCCCTTCCCATCCTCTGCCTGTGTGCTGAAGCAGCTGCAGGGACACCTCCAAAGGGACTTGAGACAGGTACTTTTCAAGTGGTAAAATCAAAATCTTATTTTTGCAGCGACTCTGCACACCATGCTCCAGCTCAAAGACAGTGTTTTGGGGCCAGGCTGACCCCTGTAACAAAGATGTGAAAGGTGACACAGCCATGCCTTTAATTACACTGCTGGCAGCAGATGCACTTCAGCAACACACGCAGAAATTGGAGAACATGGAGCTGGGCTCAAACTAGAAGATGTGAGAGTTTCAATTAACACAATCCTGCATGATTTAAGAAAAATATTCAGGAGTGGTATTTATTTAGCCTGCAGCCAAAGTCCATTACTGAGAATTACTCGTAATTAGAGTTGTGTGAGGTTAGGAATATCCACTCCTATCATGATTCTTTCACCTACCATAAGAGCGACCAAGTTTGCTGAGCCTCTGGCAATTCTAGGCTGGCTGGAAAAACAGCCACATGATAAAAGGATTACTTTAAACATGATAATCTAACCAGTAACACATAGAAAAAAAATATTTGCTTTACTTGTCCTTATAATCTGACAGCCAGCATCATCAAAGAGACTCTGTCTAAAATACTGTCCCAAGAACTCGTGTGAGAACAAGGTTTGCCAAACACTGAACACCCTTAAACAAATCCTTTGTCTCAGGTTTTCCTGTCATTGATTGATGACTTCTCTTCCTTGGATAAACACATCCCAGACCATTCCCTTTACAGTGGCAGCTCTAAATCAGGACTGGATTTGACACCCAGTGGAATTTTGGGCAGGGTAACAAGGATGTGTCCTCACCAGCAATGTGAGACAGGTATGGAGTGTGGAACTATGAAGGAATATCCAGTTGGGAAGAACAACAACAGAGGAGCAGAAGTCAGCTTTCATCAGAGACAAAATCCAGGAGGTTCAGAGAGGGCTGGAATGACTGCCCAAAGAAACAGTTCCACAGAGAGCAAGGATGGAGTAACCAAGGAATTAGCATTTGTCCATTTTCTACATTAGCAAGGAAACAAAATCAGCAAAGAACCAGACCAAAAGGGTTTGAGTTTGGTTCAGATGAGCTCAGGAAACACCAGTATTTATTTGGGACTCTCAGACACACAAGAAGTGGCTTGTCTGCAGTACCTGTTTCTTACTGGTTTGAATATCCCTGGTCCAGTGTCAGAACCTCGTAAGAGAGAACTACACAGAAAGGAAAAAACCATGGGCAGGAAAAAAAGGAAAAGATTGAGTTTCCACAAACTTAAACTCCTAAGAACAGGCTGGGTTTAAGCCTAAGGGAGCTTGTGTCATTTCATCTGTTCCTAATTGCTTTGCTCACTCCTGGTGAGAGCTGAGAGCCATTGTCATGTTAAAGGATGGAAAGAGGCCAAAAATTCAGAGCTAGTGACTACAGTCATTACCGGGAGAGGAGGAAACAGCTGAAAGCCAAACCACAATTTACCTTTTTGAACCTCCCTACCCGAATCAAACATGCAGAGACACAGTCACAGTCCAGATCTACGACTGTTGGCATTGATGCAAACTTTATTTTCATTTCCCAAGTTTTTGGACAGATGATCTATGAAGAGGGCATATCAGTCACCTGAGGCATCACCACAAAATCCTGCAGAGTTTCACATTCTAAAGGTACAAGCACCCTGCAGCATAAGGCAAAATGATCTTCATGTGAGTGATTGTTTCAAACCATAGACTCAAAACCCTGGAGAAAATTTAAGGGGCAATAAGACTTTAAAGTCAGGTAAAGCCAGGAGTCTTGAGTCTTATTAAACAAAAACAATCAGAGTATCCACATTTTTGTAGTCCTACTGTGAAGTTCCAATAAACTTTACCCAAAAAAACTCCATAACACTCCTTACCCAACTCCATGGAAAATGAGAAGTGATTCCAGAGGTTGGCTGACTCTTTAATACCTCTTGTAGTAGTTAAAAAGGCCACTTTCTTCTTCTCTCTCACACTCTTTTTTTTAACTTTTACTGCAAAACCATTAAAGAAAGAACTAGTTCTAGTAATAAAAGGTAGCTATATTCCCACTGGGAGAAGGGGAATGGTGGTTCCTGTGTACCCTCAGCGCTCTTGGCAGGGGTACTTATAAAGAAGGTGAAGGTCGCAGGAAAGAGAACAGAGTATTTTCTGTTCAATGGAAAATGGAAACTTCCAAATGTGAAAAGGAATTTTAGCAAGTTTTTATTTCCTTCTTTTACAGCCCTGACATCATATTTCTCCACAGTGACATCATGGCTTTGAAGGAACAGCTTCCAATGTTACCAGTCCATCAGAAGCATTACAGAGCAAATGCATTTGGTGCTCCTGATTTTCCAAGACACTGATGAAGTCTAGGCCTCAGCAGATTTTCCTGCTCAGCCCAATTTCTGTGTTTACACGCTCCTATTCAAATCCTGTGAATAACACCGTGCTGAAGTGCCCAGGACCAGGAGAGTGCCTTTGATGGAGGGAATTAGGAATAAAACAGTTAAAAATACGCAGCTGGGCTCAACCTGGCGAGACTTCATTTTTCCTCTAACTCCCTGCTTCCTCAACCACTGACACCTAGAAGGAATTCCTGCTGGTATTGCTCCCAAGGGAAGCTGCATCCAAACCTCCTCTTACTGCACTTTCAGGAGAACATGGTTTCCAAACTGTGTTGTCTAATTTCAAGGCAGCTATTTGGTGTGAGCCCTGATTTTGAGTAGATTTACCCTGCTGAAATGGAGATCAGGATTTGGCCGCCTTCTGTTTTGAACAGATCTTGGAGCTGGGAACTGCTGCTCTCTGATGCTTGCTAATAAACAGATGCAACTGCCATTCCCAGTTTAAGGGGGAAGGAGTCAGAGCCAGGCAAGAGCTCCGAAGAGGCTGAGGTGCCTGTCTCACCTGCAGGGATGTGACTGTGTCTGGCACACTGCTCTGGGGGAGCACTTCCAGCACAGTGCAGAGCTACGAGCCATCCTTTCCCTCAGCTCCTGTGCCCGTCCTGAGCTGGAGCAGTCCCTGGACTGCAAGAGCTGTGCATTTTCCAGCACGGACAGCACAAAGCATCCAGAGGCTGCACTGTTTTCTGCATCTACACACCCTAAAAGTACCTGGAATGAAGATAATGCACTCTAATTAGTCTGCAGCAGGCTAATGAGAACTGGTGATCTTAATGCTCTGGCAGTTGGCATTACTATTTTCTGGAGAGTTCTTTTGTCACTGGGATTCACAGGGAAAGGGAAAATATGGAGCCTCCCTTCAAAAAGTCTCTGTGTCTCCAACAGGTAACAGCTGTTGCTGTTTTAAAACAATCTCAGGGCTCATATAGATGTGACATCACACAGAACTGAGGCTTGGCCATTGATTTTACTGCCAATATACCTTAAACTGTGGGGATTTTGTTACAAATTTGTATGTGGCATGTGTGACAGAACAAAATCCACAACTGGAAACCTCTGTGCAGTTTCATCCCTTTGTAGTAATTGTGAGCCATAAACCGGCTTCATTTCAGAATTAAAACCTGTATTAATTTTAAGATGAATTCAAGCGAGCAAGTCCATCACAGTCAGAATTTATTACACATCCAAACAAAAAAAGTTTTGAAATTTGACTAGTAAGCTGGCCAAGCAAGAGGAGGTGGGGATGGTTTGTATTCTAATTTCAAGCTGCAGGGCTCCCAGGTGTATTGTATAGGATTTCCTGTAATTTACAGGCAAAATAAGCAGTCTACAGGAAAATGTTTGCCACACCGTACATGTGTATTAATTACACAGCAGGACACAATGATTTCTTTGTGATAGGAAGGATGGGATCTACAGGCAAACTATTAAAGTGAGGTGGAAATGCAGACATTCTTCTGCCTTTAAAAAGGGCTGTTGGACTCAGGGAAATAAAATCAGCAAGTGTCTTGTCACACTTTGTACTCCCAGGTCACTGCCAGGCTCCATGGGTGCCAGGGAAGGGAAATGCCTCCTTCCAAATAGGCTTTGGGAATCTTGCTCTCTTGGCCATCCTACTTCTGCTCCATGAGAAAGGCTTCCCCCCTTTAGCGAGAAAGGAGATTTTAAGACTTTGGGTTGTCAGCATCTCACAATGATGCCATTGAATCTCCCCAAGTCCTTGGGATGGTTAAATCTCATCTACCACTGAGCTCTGGGAACGCAGCGCCCTCATTACCCTGGGTTAGTGCAACGTGAGACTTGCTGGAGAGAGACAACATCACTACCCCCTTAAAAAAGATGGGAATTTCTTTAGAGATACGTAATCAAGGCTTGAGATGTAAAGGGATATGAGAAGAATAAGTAAAATATTCAGGCTGCTGTTCTCAAGACCAAATTTGGGCTAAGTGCACTAGCATGTTCTCACTGTGAGATGAGCAATTCTTGTTACACTTGTGTTCAGATGCAATTTCGGAAGCAGAACTTGACTTTTTTTTTGGTTTTTTTTGCCTGGTATGAAGCAGAAATCTCACCCTCCACACGCCTTCCCCCAAAGAGCTGGGTTTGCCTACATATGGTTGGCATTCAGGAGGGAGAAGCTCAGAAACAGCACAGTTTTGACTGAGGCACTCCTTAAAACCTTCCTGGGATAGGGCAGGAGAAAGAGATTACACCAAGGCTCATCTGCAGATGCATATGGACATTTAACAGTGCCCAGGACCACTTACAGGCCAAACAGACAGACTGCCCAGAGAATCTGCACTTTTAAAAGCTGTGAAGTCATCAGCCATGGGAGAAAACTATTACAGAAAATTATCAGGATAGAAAACTATCAGGATAAGAGCTACCCAACTCTAGAAGAAATCATGCTCCTGACAAGCACAAGGTTCTGGGTTCAGTGCTGCAGCCACTGGCTAGAATTTTGTAACATGTCCTGGTCCCTGTGGCAGGAGGGTCCTTGTGAAGACCCTGCAGCCCGGGGGTCCCTGGCTGGCACTGGGCTCCCTGGATCCTCCTTCCTCTTCAACACAGGAGGGGAAAAGAAATTGCTGAAAATTTCTAGACAAAATAGAGTTTAATTTGTTGGAGGTGTTTTGTTGACAAGGAAATAGAAAGCATGTGTCTGTGCTTCTCTTATTGTAGTTCCAAGTAATGAAAGTATTTAAGGAGGTACAATTATGGACTTGGCAAGCACCTGGGGCTCTTGGAACTGCTTTTTCACACTGAATAAACACTGCAGTTAATCTGTTTATGTTACACTGCACTGGGAAACCATCTCTAAGGAAAGGTTGCAAGTATATATTTTCCACTCCTTTCCTTCGTTTTTAATGTTAAATTAATAACTTGTTTAAAGGAGTTGATTTTCTCTCAGAACATGACAGAGGTGTAGTCCAAAGCAACTTTGAGTGTGGACAATGTAATTCATCAGAACAGACTAAAATTAAACCATTTTGTGCAATCTACAGCAGAGCTGAGCTGTAGCTGCCCCCCAAGTGCAATGTGGCCTTAATATTCACATTAAAAAAATATGCAAACATGTCCTTTATTCCTGACCTGAACTACAACTATGAGCAGATCTGGAAAACATTACACAAACAGTGCAAGTTAGTCAGAAGATGATGATCCTGACAGAATCACTGTGTCCTGCCCTGCTGCTCTTAGACCCGAGAAAAGAGTGGCCAAGATTTGAAAACACAATGAGAAGATTTTCCTTTGAACTCCATAAAGTTGTACACTTCATCTTTTTCTCCCATTTTAGGCTCAGTCCCAGAGTTTAATCTGAGTATAAAGTACCAAAGCAGAAGTCAGCAAAAGCCCTTTTATTGACTTCAGTTGGCGCTGCATTTGGGACTGGTGTTTTTAAAATCAGAGCAGCACAAGGAGGTAAAAACGGCGCGTCCGTAAGGTTAAAGAAAAGTGTGTGTGTTTAAAACATTGAAGAAACTGTTCTGAGAACAATTCATCTTTCTGGAAATATGAACCCTATGATGCTGCCAAGGTCAGGGAGAGCTGTGATAATTTAGTGTGTAAGTGCTAGTCATCCAGCACAATGCCACATTATTTAATTTGGGAACACATTCATACAGCTGCCTGACAATAGCCATGGACGGGAACGCTACCTGTGGGCTGGGGTCAAGGCAACGCAGTGTAACGTTAAAACAAAGGAGCTAATGGGATTCCTGTTCAACTTCCAGCTTATTATGGGATCCCAGGTACTTCTTTTTGCCTCCGTCAGCTCCCATGGAAAGGAGGACCACACTGTGACTCATGGCTGAAAGAAAAATGCAGCGCATATCCCTGGCTTATTTGGCCGTACTTCCTAATTTCTCTGTCCCTTTCCAATTTTTTATTTTTGTTTTTTTTTTTTGCCATTCAACTCTGGTTTGTGAATTCCTAGCCACTTTCCTTAGGGAGCAGGAATGCAGCTCATCTTGTGAAATGGGAAGGACTAATATTAAAAAAGAGGTGTCATCTTCAGCTGTAAAAATTAGATGCCTTGCTAATGCTAAAATTAATAATACAGAGAGATTTGGGGCTTTCACTTCATTCTTACAGCTGGCAGTGCACAGAATATTCTATAAATAAGACTTCATCCCCTACCCAAACCCTTATAGACACAAATAAATGCCATACCCTACCCTGAGAAGTATAAACACAGAGCAGGGAAAATGGCAACACGAGGAAAGTGAACAAATTCAAGACTGAGAAAACCAAAACCTCAGAATTTTTGCCTCCTTGCTACTAAACTCATAAAACAGACTTTTTCCCTCAAAAAATGAGATTAAATAATTTAAAGACGTAACCTTGTTTTATATGAAATCAGGTGCAAAGCTCTTCTCTGTTTGCAGAGGAGCAGAGAGTCACCCTCTGCAATGGCTGTTGTAGAGAGTGACTTTCAAAATAACATCCTTTCACAAAATAACATCCTTGCACAAAAGGAGAGCAAAGATGGATGTGCTGTGGCTGCACGTGGCTGCTGTCTCCAAGGATCTCACACACATCATCACACACGGACTGTCAGCTGCTCAGGAGTGGGCACGGCAGGAGGGAGAACAGGCCCAGCTCTCAACCTGGACGGGCTCAGTCCCCACAGAGCTTCAGAGGAAGGCGCAGGGGGCCCCTCCCCTCACCGAGCTTCC
>VZTB01014407.1:28219-85247 GCA_013397245.1 Thryothorus ludovicianus | reverse complement strand
CTTCAGAGGAAGGCGCAGGGAGCCCCTCACCTCACGGCCCTTCAGAGGAAGGCGCAGGGAGCCCCTCACCTCACGGCGCTTTTGCGGAGTGCGGCGGGGGGCGCTCCTCTCCTGGCCGTTGTTGGGCGAAGTTTGGAGCTGCAGCCCTTCCTCTGGGAGCCCTGCCCTCCTTAATCCCCTCGCACACGGAGCTGCCCACAGTTCCAGAGCAGCAAAGCCGGTGCTTTATTTTGGGGCAGGGTTCATCCCTGCGCACACAAACTGATGAACAGGCGGCTCCAGGCCCCGCAGGCTCAGCTCCAGTTCCTCTGCAGATGTATTTTTGCTATAAACTGTGGCGCGCTGCTGTGCCAGGTAAAAAATGGAGTTGTTCAGAGAAGTGGGTTTAAGTTCAAAGATAATGTCATGTTCATTTGGAATATAAGCATGAGCAACGCATTCCCAGATACACTCTCTGTCTCCCTACATCCCTATCTCAGCTGTAGGCAGGGTGGTAATATATAAAGAGAGAGCAGGTGGGATTTTTTTTAGGTGGGGAAGAAAAAAGGCTTATAGCTCCAAAGCTGAGTTCCCTGCCTATCCCACATTTTGGAAATGAAACAAAAATGTCTCATATGAATTGAGCAGGCATGCTCCAAAATAAAAAGAAACAATAGTATGCAGAGAAATGCAGGAAATTCACTGATTAAAACGTAGGATTTTGTTCCAAAAGACTTTGGGCAGAGTCTCCATTTTTTTCCAACTGCTTCTATCACCCGTGCGAAGAGGCCACAGGACTTATACGTACAAAAGCCATTTATCCACTTCTCTTTGGTATCCTGCAAGGCCTGAGTCCTGAAGGAGCTCAGAAATAAGGAGCTTTAGGTTGGCACCTGCCTAAATAGCCTCACTCACTCGGTGTAAATGGTCTCAGTGCCACTGAGATTTTGCGGAAGGCTTTCGCTCCATGCACGGAACTGACACCATTCCAAGGAGCAGGGCTTGGACTCTGATCTCCCTGTGCAGCCAGAGGAGAGGGATAAGCCCCCTAAGCGGGATGAGAGAGGACTAAAGCGATGATTTAACACACTTTGTGTGAGCAGGCAGCCCCAGCCTCGGAGCCCCAGCCTCAGAGCCCGCTCCCCGCCTGCTGCGTTCCATCAAATGCTTGGGAAAAACACTTTGCACGTCATCGGCTGCACATCAGCAGTGCAAGACAATTAATCAGGGATTCCGGTGCCACGTCATAAATTATGGCACCTTCTGTCACTGACACTTGAAAGACAAAACGTGAGAATCTGTCTGTACCGACATCCTTCAGCTCGGGCAGAAGCACTTTGGGTGTGCTCGGGGCCGGCTGCCCGCTCTGGGCTCTGATCCTGATCCCACTGCTTTGGCCACGCACATCACAGGGACGTTTGTCACCTATGCCACATCAGAACGGAGCCTTCAGCAGCCTTTTTACAATAACACGGGAAAATAATCTCCCCGCTACTTATCCCATTATCACCGACTAATGGGAAGACCTGGAAAAGGCTCTCCACGTCACGAGCTGTCCCCCAGACCGGAGAGAGCTGCCGCTCTCTCTCATCATCAAGGAGCCCACCACAACAGCTCTGCAGCCCGACCGGGAGCCCAGGCTGCCCCTTCCCCACCGCCACGGCCCGAGAAATGTGCAGCGGTGAAACATCCCCAAATTAAACGATTATGTTTAGATACACAAACACACAGAGACCTCCCACTAACTCAGCAGATTCTTTTGAAAGTTGGCACTGTCAAAACAAACACAGTCGCCTGTAGCACCCTTCCCCGGCTCCTGCTGACAGCGCTAGTGAGGAGGAGGAGGTGCTGAGTACTTTGTTATAATGAGGAGGAGGATAGTGTTGGGAAAGGTGTTGAGTTTGACACAGAAGTATCAAGAGCAGGAAAGCGAAAGTCAAGGAAATCAGCCTTGTGCCACGTAAAATTGCTCTGGCACTAAACCTACAAAAATCAATGACTCTGCTTTCACAGGAGGTTTCACATAAACCTGAGGGAGCGTACAGCACGAGCTGCACCAGATGGAAAGTCTCTGGAAGTGGGGAGTGAGACAGGAGCAGTGCTGGTATCTCTGAGCTACATCAAACACAGAATTCACAAACAGCAATTAAAGCTATTCACATCTATCCCTGCCTTCATTTCTGCCATACCAGTAAGGAGGGAGAGACGGCGCCCAGAGAAAACCAAAGGGTTAGAAAACATATCTGCAGGTAGTAAAAGGATTATTTTGTACTCATGTATTTGTGTCTGTTACCTGAGTAAAAATTCGGTAATACAGCAGTCTGAATTTTAGGTCTAAGTTATTTTTCCTTGGTCGCACCTTTTCAAACTCATTTAATCACAGCAGCCTGTCTTCCTTTGCCCTCCCTCACAAAACCACCCTCCCTACATGCCACATTTTAAACCTTCTCACAAAGAAAACTGAGGGAAAATAATTTTGTGCAACTTATCCATCTTTCAAAGCAGCTTCTGGCAGAAGGGAGCTGAGAGTGATGAGTCCATAGAATAATAAATAATAACAATATTGAGCAGTTTTGCAGAGCAAATGCACATTGAAAAACTTTTCCTCTTGAGTTCCTGACATTATTAATTTGTTCTCCAAACATACTGGTGAGGGGAGTCAGCCCATTTTTACACGCAGAGAAAGTGAGCATATAGATGTCAATAATTGTTTAAGATACAGAGGAGTCAGTTCCAGAAACTGGGCAGAACAACTCGCAGAGATCACAGCCCATATCCACGGTAACATTTGGGCAGAGCCTTGTCACTGCAATAATTGCTATCGGCAAGTGACACGTGCTTGGGGCTTGTGACACCCAGGAATAATATCCCTCTGGAGCTGCCCTTCCCTGTGGTCCAGAAGGAGCATGTCCCAGGCCTCAAGCAGCAGCAAAGGCTGGACAAAAGTTCCTCCAATTATTGATGACAGAAGGATTTCTAACCTCTTCCCAGCTTCTGCTTAAAAGCATTCAAACTCATAGTAATCTACTGCTCGAGCAATATGTGACATCCAACGATCCCATTTTGAGTTGCACAGACACTCATCTGGGACACCCTCCCTGTGGAACAGCAGCGTTTTTATTTTGTACCACAGGACTGTTTTCAGCCCCATTACCACAGAGATTTCAGATGAGTTGAGGGGAGGGGGAGAAGACCTGAACTGCCTTGCTGTATCCACATGAAATGGCTTGTGAGCGACCTTGTGTCCAACCTTCTAACATCTAAGACAAAAGCATGGAGAAGCTGAACAAAGGAAAGCAGAAAAGCTCCCTGAACAGGGTGTGTGTGGTTTGTGTTTGTTTGCATACAGACACGTTTTGAGGTGGAGAAACAGATACCTTTTTTAAAGTCTTTTTCTGTTTTACAGTACTTGTAGCAGAATCACAAAAATATTAATTTCCAGGACCAGCACATTAAACTTAGGTGAAAATCTCGCCTGTCACACCCACACTAACGAGCTCTCAGAAAGCAATGGATTTGGGGATGCCTGTGTGGACAAACACAACTTGCCCCAGGTTCCCGTGATAACAGCTTGGTGATGAATCCAGCCTTCATCCTCCCTTTTCCTCACAGGATTCCTTATGAGCCAGGCTACAGTGTAAAAGCGAGGCAGGCAGGGGAGCAGCTCTGGTGTCACCCCCTGCTCGCCCTGGGCAGTGGCTGGTGCTGGCACACCAGTATGATCTGCACGAGCTGATGCACTGGGGCCCCTGCTTTGCTTTTTAGAGCTATTGATTTCCTGCCCTTTCTTGTAAAACATTCTGTGAACTGGAAGCAGTGAAAGGTTAACGGCAAAGATTTCATTAAAAAGAATATTTTAGAATTGTTTAAGATCCAAAATTATTAGTAGTTAAAAGCCCACACCTAAAAACTGTTCTGAAATGCGTGTCTTCAGGTAATGAAGCTCCAAGAATTACCTGCCAATATGAGCATCCCTGACTCAGCTTCAGCTTGGCCCAGGCAATTTCCAGCTCCCTGCCAGGATCCCAGCAGCAGTGGAGCAAAACGGAAAAGTTAAAGGGACAACAGGCACCAGACACTCCTGCCAGAGGGTAGGGGAAATGAGGGAAAGTATGTTTCTGGTGAGACCCCACCGTGAGTGCTGCATCCAGCTCTGGGGTTCTCAAAACATGGACGTGTTGGAGCAAGTCCAGAGGAGACCACCAAGATGATCAGAAGGATGGAGCAGCTCTGCTGTGAGGAAAGGCTGAGAGAATTTGGATTCTAGAAAAGAGAAGCTTCAGGCCAATTACAGCCTTCCAGAACCTCACAGGAAAGACACGGCAAGACTGTTTACAAGGGCCTGGAGTGACAGATGGGAGAGTGGGTTTAAACTGAAAGAGAGTAGGTTCTGATTAGCTGGGAGAACTCTTCCCTGTGAGGCTGGGCAGGCCCTGGCACAGGTAGCCCAGAGAAGCTGTGGCTGCCCCATCCCTGGGAGTGTCCAAGGCTGAGTTGAATGCAGCTTTGAGCAACCTCTTCTAGTGGAAGGTGTCCCTGTCCATGGCAGGGGGTGGAACTGGATGATCTTCAAGGTCCCTCCCAGCCCAAGTCATTGCTATGATTCTCTGAAATCCTTTGAAAGGAACTGCTGCCTGAAAACCACAGTGCACACTCACTGTGGGCATTGAGAGGGATTTCATACACATCTTTACAAGCTCTACATTATAAACTGACCTGTTACTGCACCTGTGTTTCCCCATTTTATACTCCTTTTTCAATGCACAAACCTAGGCCTTTTTATGCAAAAACCTGGGAAAAAGAGAGACGTTTGCTGTCTGGGAAACACCTTTCTCACCTGGGGACCTGCACAATCCACGTGTGTTATTTTTCCGAGGAACATCCTGAGCAGCATCCAGCAGCATCCTGAGCTGCTGGCAGCACCTGGCAGAAGGGCTACATCCTGCACATCCTTTGGCAGGTTTTCTGGGAAGCAGCTACAACAGAGCTGCAGTACAGATGGTCCTGCATTTGGGGGTGTTTGGATCCAGACCCTTCCGTTGGGTCTGTCTGAAGGGAAGCTGCCTTCAATACACCCAAACATTTTGGGTTTAAAGCTACATGGATGTGGCTCAACTTATTTCCCTTCCAGTTCCACCTCTCACTGGGCAGTGCAAAAGCCTTCAAAGCCCAAAATCCTCTGCTTTCAGCTGTACATCACCACCCAAACCCTAATGCTGGCACATCCAGGCTCCAAAGGTAAGACACCCCGGCAGCCTTGGGGGACACTGGGATGAAATGTGCTCTACACTGGGGCTCCTCCATTGGAGGGGGAGCATAAATGAGGGGGAAGGTTATTTAAAATATCCTGGCAGGATCCATCACCAGCAAAGGATTCAGCCACAATAGGTTCATTCAGACTTCTAAGTCATTAGACTATTTCCAGGATTATTTTTTAAAGATTTGTTCTGTCTCCTAAAGAATTGCTTCTCAATGCAAAAGCAGAATGATGAATGCATCTCCCCTTTCCCTGCTGAATACAACTTAGGAAAACATAATGCTTCTCATCTGATTTCCTCCTCAAGCCAAAATAAGCCAACCAAATCCTGCTGTATACACCTATCAATACAAACAAAAGATGCAGAGATGGGGTTGTTTTGTAGCAGAAATAAACACAGTTTAAGGAATGATTTTCCTTTCATGACAGCTTAAGGTCCTTCAAACTCGACAGAATTGATTGCTGAGTGAAAGCAAAGGAGGGCAGGGAATGGAGTTTTCCTGGCATACACACCTGTAATGTTACAGCTCCGTGGGCCACGCGGAAGGAAGAGGAAGGCTCGAGCTCTTAGAAGGAAAACCCAGAGAGGAAAAAGAACAAGGGATATCTTGGGATTAGCTTTAGCATAACATCCCACAGTGTGTTTACTTTGCTTCTCCATCTCATATTTCTTCCTGGGATCAGTCCCCAGCCCTGCAGACCCTCCCAGGAGTACAATGCCCCTTTCGTGTATTGTACGAGTGGCACCGAGAGTACGGCAGCTTCAAAACATAAAAGGAAAAAAAAGAGTCTCCCTCAACGCCATCATCATTTTTAAAAAAGGCAATTGATGTCGCCTGAAGCAGCAGCTATGAAGCCCAATTATACCACATTTCATTCAAGTGTCAAAAATTGGAATAATAATAACCAACAACGAGGAGCACATATAGGAAATGATGCTGCCATCTTCTTTTGTTTTGGCCACGCGTTTTCATAAATTCAGGCTTTGAGCAGACCCAGTGCCACATTCCTTCAAGGACTTTCTTGTTCGCTATTGTTTTCAGTTCTTAACAATTGGCTTCCCTGACTACTTTCCCCGTGTTGACAGTCGCTCACAGAGCCTCCATATGCTCCCACTACTTGGGTAGTCAATCATTTGTGAATTAGCTACCCAATCAAAGATCTCCAAGAGGCTGGTAGTGTTTATTCATTGCTGGTGTTTTGAGTGAGTGTACTGCTCGCAAAAGGTGTCAGATTAAACACGCAGAAATGAATTTATTCACAGGATGTGGATCGCGCAGTCGGAAGCAGAGACACAGGCACTGGCCAGAGCTCACACAGAGTGACTTGAGGGTTTTTTCCCTTTGTTTTGTTGTGGTTTAAACCACACCTGGACTCAGGAAGACAGCAACTACCCGCTTACTGCAATGGAATGTTTGGGAAGAGGCTGGAATCCTGGCTGGAAGCAAGGGAGCGGCTCCAGAGGCTGCCCTGGAGTGGAGGAAGGAAAGGTTAAAGCAACCAAAGGCACCCTGATGGAATGTTTTCCTCATCTTACACCATGGAGGTGCACGCTGCAGCCTTGCCAGACACGTTCCTCTCTGCACCAGCAATATTCCTGCCTTTCCAGCTGCATGGATGGAGCCCTCAGAAGCCCCTGGAAGCACTTGTGCCTGATGCTGGGAAGGATCTCAGACAAAAGCCGCCCTTCTTTTAAGATCTGCCTCAAAATACCAACACAATACTCCCCTTAGCTGGCATTGTGGAGCAATTTAAAGGCATTTTAACACTGGCCAACAGAGCCTAAGTCAGGCAATGCCAACTTGCAGAAGAGCCAGCTTTCATCCTGCAGAGTTGTTCCAAATCAGGATTATCACTCGCCATCAGAGACACTGCCTAATTCAGAGCTGGATGCAAACCCTGACAGGATTTAAACACACAGCTCATGTGAACTTGCCTCCTTTTACAGGAAAAGGGGAAAAAAAGTTGACATAACAAGGTTGTGTTTGGAGATCTCACTTTACAGCTCAAGTTTATGCTAAAAGATGAGAAACACACGTATCTATATATCCACAGGGGTTCCACATTGTCCCCCTTACCTGACTTAAGAGATCTATTTATAAGCAAAAAAAAAAAAAAAAAAATTTAACTGCCAGTCCAAAGAAAATGTCACTGGTGATGAGAGAATCAAGCTGATTTCTTTTCTTCTCATGAATCAGTGTCACAATAAAGGGTCTGCGTGACAACCCTGCCCTTAGCAATCACTGAAAATCCCAGTTCCTTTGTAATTATGAGCAGGCTGGTCCTCATATTGCCAGTACTTCGTGACGATGACAATGATGCACAGGGAGAGATGTAACTTAGCTGCTTGTCATAGTTCTTACTTCAGCTGACTTCCAGCAGCATTTGCTATTCTATATTAATAGAAATTAAAATATTAAACACTTACTCATTAAGGTATGCAGATATGATTCACAGGGAACTGGTAAGAAAATGCCATTTTTAAGCGGAGACATAACAGTGAAGAATATTTCAAGTTAGAGCTTCCCAGAAGAAATATAAAGCACTTGTTTATTCAGTGTCAGTTGGAATAACAAAAATTCGTTCTACTGGTAATAGTGCATCAATACATATTAAGCCAATGGCAATTTTCCTGAAGTTTTCCCTTCTTCAGAATTCATGAAAGAAATTTAAAACACTCAAGGCAAATGTCAGTGCGAGGGACAGTAATGTAAAGAATCAAAGTGGAACTACCTGGAATGTACATTAAATAAGAGGCAGAGAATGAGCACCGAGTGAATTTTTATATGTTCACATTACAACAAACTAGTCAAAGATTCTGACCCCTGGCACTGGAGAAATCTTCCCAGTTTTGATATTTGCAATAAGATCATTCCCAAGAGGGCTGGGAAAAAACCCTCTTCCTCTCCCTTTCTTTCAATAAAATGAGACCTCATCTGTATTATGAGGAAGAATACTAATAATTTGGTAGTGTTCTGAAGTAGCTCTTATAAAGCTTCTGCTTGGGGTTTAATATTGCCTGGAAGTCCAGCAGATTTTCCTGGCTTTGCTGGAGAGAGCAGCCTGCAGCTCTGGATGGAGCACTCAGCTCCCAGCTCTGCCAGGAGAACGTGGAGGGGATGTGCCCAACCCTGGGGCAGCCAGCCCAGCCCAGGGCAGAGAACCCAGAGATTGCCAGGCTGGGGCACGGTGCATGGAAATCTGCTGGTGAGGCCAAAATGTGCTCCCCACACCACAACAGCTCCAGGGCCTCTCTGCCTTTATGGCTTCTCCTCACTGACTCCCTCTGGGCTGATCTAACAAACATTTGGGTGAAGTGCGAGATTATTACTGAAAGAAAGGAAAAAAACAGAACAAGGCAAGAGAATTGGCAGCGGTGTGTAATAACAAATAGGTGCACGCCGTCAAAACAATTAATGTCACTTTGCAAGGTCTTTTGGAAATATATCAACAGAGGGAACCCACAGATGGCTCTTTTCCAGTGCATTTTGGAAGGGGGTAGGATGGGCCGTGCTACTGCAAATCCCAAGCTGAAAAGACGAGAAGGACAAAAACAAAAAAAAAAGGAGAGGAAAAGACAAAAGTGTATATATTTTTTTTTTCCTCCTGAAAATCCTCTTCAGAAATAAAAGGAAATAAATTGGGCATGCACAGCCAGGGCAAAGCTTGACTCAGAGGTTGGATGGTCTAGTGCAACAGATATACCAAGCTGACCCATAATGCCATAAATGCTGGATAGAGGACCAGAATTTTCCAGTGCTCAGCACCAATTAAGGCCAGGTTTGCAGAAAACGTCCTTCCCAGGAGGGCCAGTGTAGCAGAAAGCATTTGGCTTCCTCTTGATGTTTGCAGAAATGTTTTCAGAAGACCTTCTTTTCCTGGCATGATGCCCTCTTTCTATACCCAGGTATTTAAACAGGGCTTTAAAAGGCCAAATTATCGCCTCCCTGACTCTCAGTTTCCTATCATTAAATCGATAATAAAAATAAACTTCTTTCACAGCCAAGGAGCAAAGAGGATAAAAGCAGAGGTGCTTGGTGCTCACACATCTCAACGCTGGGGGTCACATAAGGATATGATTTTTGCCCCAGAAACTCTTCCTTTGCTCTTGTGGTGCTGTTACCCCCCTCACTAATACTCACACATTCAGAATAAAGTCAGATCCTAAAGCAACAATGTTTTCTGCTCCCAGGAAAGCTGCATTTCCAAAGAGACTGAGCTCACTCAAACTGTCTGTCCCTTCCAGAGATCACTCCTGGTTCCCTTTCCTTTGCCCTCAGCTTGCCCAGAGCTGAGCCCTGCTTCTGCCAGCTGCTGAGCTGGGCAGGTAAGGAGCAGTGACTGCACCGGTGTGTCTGGGTGTGTGTACTCCGCTGTACACCTGCACATCTACACACACACAAAGTGTCCACGCTGAAGGCTGGGACACCCCTCCAGTCCCTTAGGGTGTCAGAGGGGTGGGGCTCAGTGACACACAGCAGGCTCTTTGCAGGGTGTGTCGCCCTCCCTGGCTGCACCCCCGGGTGCTGTAACTCACCCAGTGCTGGCAGGCAGCAAACGCTGTGCAAGCCAGGCCAAGAGCAGCAAAGACTGTCCTTTTGCTGTGATAGTTCCAAGTACACTCTTGCATTTCCTTATTTATCGCTAGTCAGGCACGGAAGGGACAGAAGAGGTGAATTTACCAGGTACAGCCTTAGCTCCCTCCTTGCCTTTTCCTACAAACATCCACAAACCTCCTTTAAAAGGAGCCAGTTCCCAACCCCAGAGGGGTCAGGAGCCTCTCAGGGAAGGTCTGAGGTAACTCCCAGCTCTGCAAGGCACCACTGGAGCCCCACAGAAAATAAACCCCAAACTGTACAGGGGCTCAGCAGCCAGTCAGTGGGTGGCTGGCCCTCAGGGGGCCCAGGGAGGACAGCAAAGGTGACAAATTCTCTGGGAGAGCTGAAGAGCTAAGGAGACACCCCACAGGTGTCTTGAGTAGGTTTGGGCTTCAATACCCTCACTGCTACCCTGGGCAAACCCTGCTAAGGAAGAGTGGAGGAAAACAGTATCATTTCTATCATTTAGGCTCGAGAATGAGTGGAATTATTTCATCATGTAAGTCATAACCACAAAGAGCTTTCCACCATACTGATTCCCTGTAAAAATATTTGAAGACTTGTGCACATCTGAAGGAAGGACTCAGAATAAAAGAGGGATCCTCCTCTCTATTTTAACAATGACTTCTGAAGAGCACTTCCCATGTTGTACTTCACAAGTACATTTCTGCACGTGTACCGGTGTGAGAAGTTTCATCAAGTTTGGAGACAAGAAAAGGTAAAAGCTTTTAATATTAGTCAAGGACACAGAGTGGTTTAAGTGATATTTCCTTCCCCCTGTTTTAACCAATTACTCCTGTGCTCTCGCACATGATTTCAGACTACTCTGTTTCAGGAAAATCCTGGGAAAAACCCTTTGCTGAGGAAGAAATATGTATTTTCAGCATTTATGAATCTATTTCCTTGCAGTTTATTAAGTAAACTGCGCTCCTTATCTGGAGCCTGGTAGATGCAATGCAAAAAAAGCAATTTCTGCTCCCTCACTGACCATCAGAGCCTGCGTGGTCTGTGGTGCTGCCTCTGGGATGGGCAGACTTCTCTCCACGAAGTTTTGCCTTTCTTCAGGACACGTCATTCAGCATCCTTTTGCCATGGAGAGCTTTTAGCATTTTCCAGCTGCTTGAAGGTGTGTTTAGAACAGGAAAATAACTGCAGCTTTCATGATGGCCAGCACACAGCAGCCCCCAGCTGCTGCTCTGGCCTAAAGAGACGAGTGCCACAATGCTCTTCCCTTCTCCCACCTAATTAATGAGAGCTTTCCAATGAGGTTTGTGTCCCCATCCAATGAACGATGAGCTCCTTCAGATGCTCCCATTCCACTTCAATCCTCTCCACAGACATTCTAGAGCACCCTGCTCATCCTGCCTGCCCAGGACATTCTGCTCCATGCCTGCACTCTGGCTCCACAGCCCTTGGGGAGGTTTTCCTCCAGGATGTCAGGGCACCACAAAGTGCTCGTCTCTCCTGGACTGACCTCACAGTGGTTTCCTTCACCAGCACCAGTTTTACAGGGAGCTTCATGAACAGCTAACCCAGATAACAGAATGGGGGCAACAGGGTCATGGAGAAGGGAAAAGATGGCCAGGAAGCCACAAACGTGGAGGGAGGAAAGACAGGCACAGAAGGAAGGGAAATACCGAGCAGTCTTAAGGGACAGAACGGTGACAGGGATTGCAGTCGGAGCTGGAAGCGCTCTTGTGTTACCTCATCTGGGTCAAGTGAGCCAATATCTCCCTTAACTGTCATGTATTTTCAAGATTAAGGCAAGCAAGGTTTTGGTGCTTCTTTTTCATTCTGTGGTGCTTTTTTTCTATTCAGGAGCTTCAGTGGTTTAATTTTTGTTTTTCTTTTTTTTTTTAAATTACCTTGATCTTGCTCTCCCCATTTGGTCACTGTTTGAACAGGAATGAATTCCCAGTCTCCAAGGCCCATATGTGATTTCTATGGAGTGATCCCAAATTACCTAATCTCAGCTCATATGCCAGTGCACATTCACAGTTTAACATCTTTTTTTTTTCCTCGGAATTGGGCACAGGAACTGCTAGTTGGCTCAGATGTAAAAATAATACTCAAAACACCGAGGCCAAACCCTGCACAATAAGTCTACATATGTGGTTGGGCACTAACAAGGAAGTAAGAAAATGATCTATTTAAAGACTCACTTCTGATTTAGACATTGCTTTGAAGCAGTGAGAGTAGCCAGCAGAGTCCGGTCTCCATCACAATTTTTCAAATATAAAAATTAAAAAATGATTATAATTATGCATTCTGAAAGCTGGATGGGGCCATGCTACACTGAAGCATATTTTCCGATGTAATTAAGGCTTTCAGCTGATTCCTTCTGACTGCAATTGTTATTTCAAATGTGAATTAATAAATCATGTCCATCTAGTTAAGAATTAAAATCAGTCTCAAGTATTCCTGCTTAGACCAGCAAACTTAAAGAGAGGGAGGGATGAACGCGCCCAAGAAATTCTCAGTGGGGAAAAGAAGAAATGAAAAAATAGGGAAAGTAAAAGAAAGGGCCTCATCTTATTTAGGATTTTCCAGGCATCTAAGAAACACACAGGATGAAGTTACATGACTCACACATATGGAAGCATTTTTCCAGCTTTATACCAAGACAATATGCAAATAGTCTACCCCTACTTTCACTCATGACTGGCTGCAAATACAAAATTCAAGCTGAATAATGTTAACTGCCCACATGCTCTGCTCTAAAGGATCCTCAAGGGCTTCTGGTCTCCTGTGGTATCCACAGAGCACTTTAGCTATCACAGTGAATTAGTGTAAGGCCTGGTAATGCACCTTTAAGTATGTGAGCCCTTTTAAGGCACTTAGAGGTCAAGTCTGTGGCTATATAAAGTACAACCTTTGGAACATTTATTTTCACTTGCCCATCCAGAGGCTCGGATGGCACGCAAAGGCGGTGTTTAATTTCATAAGAGCCCTTCAGATTCCAAATTGTCAGAGTCATCAACTGACTCTGATAGCCAACCAAAGTTTACAGTAATGTAATAAAGCAAGGTAAATATTGGCAATTGGGCAGCAGCTGCTGAGCGGGGCTGCGTGGGGCAGGAGGAATTGCCATTGTGAGAGAAAGTTGTCATTTTGCAAAGGGACCTCTAAAGAGCAAGACACAAGGCAGAGCAAGCCCAGATGGGCCTCTTCCCTGGAACATAAACACAGACACTGTGCTCAGCCTCTTCCACATTTCTCAGTTATCCCAGACCATGAACAGTAGCTCCCGAAATGCCATCGATCAAGAACTCCCTGTGACTAAAGAGTTCCCATGCAAACACTGAGTGTTTCTACAGACACTGTGACAAAGAGATACCCAAGCAGAAGTTACTAAAGAAAGGGTCCATAAGAACAGAACTGTAGATATCAAAGCTAAAGATATTTTACACTATTCCCTCAATGAGATAGTGCAGCATGTAAAGAAAGCATTATTTGATCACAGACCCACTTATTAGAGAGCACAGTATTACTCTGAATATTGCATCGGGGGGGGTTTCTGAGAGCAAAAATGAAGTGTGAAAGGCACAGGATGTCACTGCCATGTGTGTGCCTGGAGACACCTGAGCTTCCAGAGCTGGAGAGCTCTGCAGCGCTGCCAGGCCAGCCCCGCTCCAGGCACCGCCGGCTTTTGCTCTTCTGCTGGGAGGGCCCTGTGGAGAACAGCACCCAGCCCCTCCCTGTGCAGAGCCTTCCCCTCTAACACCGCCTGCCTGGGCAGCTCATCCCACTCCTGATTTCGGGGAGTCCTGCAAGGCCAGTGATTCCAATAAAAACGGATCTAAAAAGCAAATAAAAGGAGAGGGCTCCCCGTACTTGTGACTGAGCGGGACGTTGGCAGCAACACTCAGCTAAGCCCCTGTCGAACAGAGGTCAGTGGCAGCTGATTTGTTACCTTTTGAGGGACAAGTCACTGGGCAGGGAGAGTTTACAGAGCAGATCAGTGGTGCCAGAGGTACCACAGCAAAGCTGCCTTCCTGTGTATTTATAGTGCATCTCAGCCTCTTCTCGTTATTCAGTTCATGTTATTTATTTAAATGAAACAGGACTTTATCTATTGATACTCAAAAGGAAGATGAAGAGTTCGGAATCTGGTCTTATTGATCTGGATATCTGTAATGCAAATGAACAAATAGCACCCAGAGAGGATTTTTATTGGTTAATGTCATGTACTCAGTTATTGTGTGCTGATACTAATCAATGGACTACAGAGTTTGTATAGACTCCTTAGCTGCTCCATCACACAGGAGGAGCCTGCCTGGGATATTTTGCCATTTTGAAGTTTTGTTCATTACTGAGGCCTTGTCATTGCCCCGAAAGCTTCCTGTGTCAGGCCAGATTTCTGTGACTTGCTGATTTGTGGGATGAGGATTGCCGTGAAAGCCACACAATGTTCTCTCAGCACTTCAGAAGAGAAGCTTGGAAGCTTTTCTACCTACTGCAAACAAAACCATTCTCCCAAAGTTCCTCCAAAGGCTGATGTGAGGTTGCTCAGTACCCTTGCAGAGGCAAACTGTTATTCAGTTTGCTGAGTGCCACTGCTGTCAAGGACAAGAAATACATTCATGACTCCATTCACTGGCTTTAACAGTATGAAATGACATGAAACAGTTTGTTTCATGTCAAGAAGCCCTAAAAAAATAAAAAGGTTGAAAGGAAAGGAAGGACAGTGGAAGAAATGCATTTAAATCAAGAGGGGAGAAAAACTGCTGCACCCTCACCCTTCTAGTTCAAGATAACGCCCAGTGGAAATTGGAAATTGTCACACCACCACATGGAATAACAGCGGCCAAATCAGCCCCTGGTTAGCACAGAGCCCACTGCAAGACAGCGCTGCAAGCACACAAACCTCACACTACTGTACATGTGCAAAATTCATGAGGACAAACACCCCGCCAGCTGTGGGCAGTGCCCGTGCCTGCCCTGCACAGCCCGGGATATTCCCTTCCTGCCGAGGCTCCCTCTCCCAGGCAGGGAAGCAGCCGTGCCAGGCCTCGAGCGACAGCATCATGACATTAATTTTCCAGGCACGCTGATGACAGCTCCGTGAAGGCTGGAATTTGAGCAATGCAGGTCGCACTGCCATTGTCCTGTCTCAGTGCACAGGGGTCAGACACTGGAGGCTGCTTTGTGTGCAAGGAGCACGGCTCAGCCCAAAGCAGTCCCTGGAAAAACTCGGCAGAAAACGCTGCAGAAAACACGGCAGTTTTGTGGAACAGATGAAAGGTGTCACAGCTGACTAGTAGTGACATGTCCCTAACACGGGGACAGGACAGTCCTTGTCCCCGCTGCAGCTCACAGTTGATAGTTGTGAGATTGCCTGGCTTACACAGGAATGAATGTTTTGATTCAGCCCAGGCATGTTTTGCAGCACTGCTCACTGAGATCCTGACCCTTCCAGACAACCCCTGCAGCAAACTGACCAATAGGTATCTGGCTGACAGACAAAAATAGTCACATATCCTTACTATCTCCACTTTTCCCTTATCCCATTCCAAGCTCCATGGAAGATTTCTCCCTAATATAGCCTCCTGGTAACTCACTGTAGTCTGTCATCGCTTACAAAAAGCACATGAGACACTTTGTTGATCTTTCCCACTCCGAGTTCAAACCCCTCTGCTAACAGCAACACTGTCCAGAGCAACTGCTAATCCTCCCAGTAAAACCCTTAACACCCAAGGATGGCCAGTTAAGCTGCTTGCCCAACAGGAACGAGAGATTCAGCTCAAAAGCCACCCATGATGCAGAAACAGTGAGCCAGGACAATTCTAAAAAACTGCAGCTTTCTTCCTCTTTTTGCTTTAAGGACCCATCACTGCACAATATTAGCAACACCTTCAGCTTCCTCCCACAGCCATAAGCATCAGAGGCTTAAAGCCCACAGCATCTCCCCTCAGCAACGCTGGAGCAGCACAGGTTCAGCTGGTAGAGCAGAGCATGGGCTCCCTCAGCTCAGGACTACCTGGAGTGACCTGGAAATCAGGGTTGCAGCAGGACAGAGCTGCCTTGGCCAAGGCAACGTGGAATTTGCTCGGTCATTACAGCTCCTATGGATTCTGGCAGCACAGAGCCACAGCCCAGGAGAGAGATGTGCAAGGGTTTGCTGATTGCCATCTGCTACAGAGGGAGACACAAGACTGCTCAGCTACTGCTTCAAATCCTGAGCAGATGCTCTACAAAAGAGAAAATGTCTCCAGCTTGCAGAGAACTGTGCCTGCCTCTCTCTCCAAACCTGGCCCGCAGCAGTTACTGGCCACATGGGACGGCATGGGACTGGAAGGTTTGAAGTTCAGCAGAATGAAGACATTCTTGGCTTTATCATGAGCATTTAAGAGCTACCAGGTGAATCTTCCTGGGCAAGGTAAGGAGTGACTTCAGGAGCCGTACACAAAGCAGGCCAGAGCCAGTGCCACAGGAAGGATTTTCACAGTTCTCAGTGTATGTTACAAATTATCCTGCATTGTTGGTTGCTTACATTTGATCATTCAGCTGGTTCTTCCTTGCCTATCTCTTCCACTGCTGTATAAACCATTGCACAGTGGTTCCTTGTTCTGTCATCAAGGCGAGATGTGTCCAGTGTCCCTTTCTAAGTGACAATTACCTCCAATTACCATGGAAGCTATGAAACAGAAGCTTCAAGAGAAGCAATATACCAGTTGCCTCCACAGTCCTTCCACAGGGATCAGAATCAAAGATTAAGCAGTTTCTTAAGGTCCCTCTGGCGATGTTTTAAGAAGGTGAGAATGAATATGGGACCTATGATCCATCCAGAAAGCAGCTGTGAAAGATAAGCAATGCTAGACTGGAGGAGAACAAGGAGATGAAAGGCCATCATTTTGAAAAGGAAATATATCTCATGAAGCCTAGCATTTGTTGGGACAACCAGTGAAGCCAAAAGCATTTTCTCCTTTCCATGCTCCCATTCACCACAAACCCCCTAAGATCTTCCTGCCTTATCTCGGGAAGGTTAGATCAGGGAAAATGCAAGTGAGCGAGTGCAGATGAAGCTCCTATCTCCACATCACACAAACCCCTTCAAACAAATCTACAAGGTTTGGGTGCTTTCCAGCCCCTGCAAATCAAGAAACATGGATTAGTTTGCAAACCTTGTCATGAATGGAACCCCCCAGGGCTCACACAGCTCTAATTTTAACCTGCACCCCCATACTCTACACAAACACACATATCCACGAGACAGAACATCATCCATACTCCACATGGCCTATTTGCTCACTGCCAACAAGTAGATTAGAGCTCAATTCACTCTGATTAAAGGATTGGACTGATTTCTGAGCCAACCCTGATTTTTGCCCAATACACTCACTGGCCCAAGTTGATCCTGGCTTTTATGTGGGAACCATCTCCTCCTGTTTTCAGTGCTCACTGGGATGGGAACGCCCGCAGCACTCATCCTTTATGGCACAGACCCACAGGGAAAAGGTCCATGCAGAGGGGACTGGGAACACAGCGAGCACACTCGGTGTCTGGGGAGAAATGAACCTGCAGTGTGAAGGTGCTCCCTGCACAACCCCTGCCCAGCCCAGCAATCCCCAGAGCTGAGCCTGCTGGAGCAACTGGCTCTTCCCATCCCTCCTGCCTCCACACAGCCCAACACCTACAGCACCCGAGGGAAATTCACAGAAAGCAAAGCTGTCACAGCCAGAGCCTGTCTGCTTCCACACCAAAATACGAGAGTCCTCCTCTGCCATCTGTATTAGAGGAAAGGATGTGAACCTGTGAGCTCCTTTCACTTACAGTGCCAACCAAAATACTTCAGAGGTAATTTAAAAATATCTCCTCCGTGTGTGCAACAGGAGCAGGCTGTGCCTGAGCTGTTGTGTTTCTCTCCTCTCTGCAGTGGCCACCTGGGATGCAACCAGCATGCACTTCCTAAGCTCCAGGAGTGGCATTTGCAGCCTGCCACAAAGATGCCTGGGACAGCTCACATCTGAGGCAGCTCCCTCCTGCGTTTGTTCAATGGGACAGGCAGGACACATCCCCTGCCCACTCCTGCTGCCCAGGCACACTGTGTGTGGGCAGGGAGTGGAGGTGAAACGAATTCAACAGGATGTGAGAAAATGGCAGCTCAGGATTGACAGAAAGGCCATTGCTTGGAGCTGTGTGAAATCCTGAGCCCCCAAGGAGAGCAGAAAATGGGAAACTCAGGCTCGGTTTCCAGAAATTCATATCCACAAAAATAAACCACAAAGTGACTAAGAAGAGCGTGTTTTCATACACAGGAACACTGTGCATTACCCTGCTGCCAGTAATGGCAGTGACAGAAAGACACAAACACCAGGTCTGTGTTCCACTGTGCGGTGTGGAATTGAGCAATCCACAGCCCTGGCCACGTCGCTCCTGAAGGAGCAGGTGCCCCCTGAAAGTGCATTAAACTCTGTGTTTATTGTCAGGAATCACCCTTATTTCATACTCTCATATTGCTATTTTATCCACTTGTTCTCGTGTCTCTGTTCACATAATTATATTTTGCTTTTCTTTGTTTCTCACTAACTCTTGAATTCCCTCACATGTCCCCCTGAGGAACAAGGTGTTAACATGATGTGGCCAAGCATGGTCTTAATCAGAGCAGCCAGATTTCAAAGGGTGCTACATCTCCCTCTCAATACAGACCCAGAAGCCAGCTGAGAACACCACAGCCTTTTCTTCAAACAGACCCACTGCTACTTTTGTCCATGAGTAAAAATCACCCAATGTGGGACAGAGGTTTTTAGTCTAGAGATGATACAGGCATGTACACCTGTGCACAGGCTATGTTTGGAAAAAAAACCTATTTCAGCACTGCATCCTGTGGCCTTTACAGCAGCTTCCTAAAGCCAAATCCTTCCTCAAATAATGTTTGTCCTAAGTCCAAGGAAGCAGAAAACAGCCTGTGAAGTTTGCCACAAGTCCCTAACATTTTATGGGCACTCTTGTTCTTTCTCCCTGCATTTGTGGGTAGTTTTGGAGAACAGAAATTGTGGGGTATTTTTTTGGCTGAATCTGTTTAGGATTCCTTGTTGGACAGTATTAGCACAAACAGAGTTTCTGGGAACAATGGCAGAAGCAGGGAAGTTTCACCAGGGTGAGTAAAACAATCAGCCTGAAACAGTGCTACCCTCAAGCATTTTCAACAATGGGCTCGAAGGTCTGAGGAGAGAGGGATGTTTCCAGAAGCTGTCATTTTGGCTTTTGTTCCTTTTCCCTGACCCCGTGAATCCTCTGCAATACCTGTTCTCACACAGTCACGTCCAGTGAGTGCTGCATTAGCACATCTTTCTGGGAGAGGACAGACAGAGTAGAGATGAAAAGGCCGTTTTGGACCCATTCGTTATTACTGTGTTTTCTAAGGCAGTACATGAAACCTGTCACTGTCTCTCCTGTCATTTCCCTCCCCCTTTGCTGGCTTGTTTTTTTTTTGTTTTGTTTTTTTTTTTTCCTGGTTGCATATCATGACCAAGAGGCTGGATCATGATGCACTAAGGAAATATTAATTCCTTTGCTGTTGCATCTAAAAGCTAAGATGACGAATTTCTGTGCCATGCTACATTATACAGGGATAAAGGAACAAAAGGGTGAAGGACAGTGGCTGCATGGTGTCTTAATCAGATGCAGATCAGCCTAAGAGCATCAGACCATCAAATCCCTGCTCTGCAGCAATCGTGCACCTTTAGTCAGGCTCTGAATGGGCTGAGATAGATTCGGGGCTTTATTGAAAGATCATACAGGATGACTGCAAAATCCCATTACTTGTTGATTAAGTATTGATTGCCTCGGTATTAACAAGCCAGCTAATATGAAGTGACCTCTGAGGCCACTGGTTGGAGGAAAAAAAAGACAATTTACTAAAACAGGCAGGCAGATGAATAAGAGGGCTAGATCTGCTCTTGGCTTTTAGCTTCGGTTAAAATGTCACACTCGATAGTGCAGATCAATGCCCACTTTATTTCCTTGCAGCCGTCTTATTACCATCATGAGGCTGCCTCCTTTGATGCTTTTTAATGACCCTCTGAACCGCGTGCTCTGCTTACCCACTGCCTTTGACTAAAAGGAAAGGAAAAGCTTTTTTTTCCCCTTGCTGGTGATGGAGTGGCTGAGAACATGACATTGTGCCAGTATAAGTGGAGCAATGAGGTTTCTCGGGTCACCGGTGCTGCGACTCTGCTCTTTCACTCGGTTTCTAGCTTTTCTTTCTTTCTTTTCTGGATTTCAAAAAGTCTTACTCCTTTTCATAACTTCAAAACTGGTGAGATATTAAGAGACCACCTACTGACAACTTCTGTCCAACACTCTTATTTGTGTTTTTAAGTGCAATAAGTTTAGCAGCTCTTGTTACATTCATTCTCCTGAAAAGCACCTCACCCAATTATTTTTAATCTAATTTTTTTTTCTTGTTGCCACTTGCAAATCGAAGAGTTACTTTTGATGGTGAATAAAGAGCACTGAGGGGATACAGTCTGAGTCCCCTGAATCAAAATCGGACCATATTAAGAATTGTGGAAGATCCAAGACTTTCCTCTTCAGCCAATGCACAGTCTTTTAATCTAGCTTATGTACTGAGTAAAACATACACTACACATTAAAGAGAAGACAACAATTCTATATCCAAGATACTACAGCTCTGTAAAGCATTTACATAAGCCTATTTAGTTATTATTTAAGAGATTAACCTGAAAATAATTCAATGTTTTGAAGAAGTAGACAACTGCTATGGAGAATAGAGATGATTCAATACCTATTGAAAGGCATAAAGGCTGTTTGAAACTCCTGGATAAATTAAGGACAGGAGGAAGAGAAGGTGGAATAGGAAAACAGCTATTCTAATGGCAAAGATTTTCTCCTCCTTGTCCAAGTCTGTAAAGATAATGAGCCAAAGTTGAACGGATGTTAATGGAGAAATCTCAGGTGGACACTTGTAGGCTGAAGACCTGGGGAGGGGGAGAGCAGAAAAATAATAAAAAAAAAGGATTACGGGAAATATTAGCAGGGTGGGCCTCAGTTTTAAACCAACAGCAACAACAGGGGCTGCTTTGGAAGAAGCAACATGGTTGTGGCACTGCCTGATGACAGCAGCCTGACCCAAAATCACTGAAGAGCTGCCCACCAGTTCCAGCAGACTGTGGTACTGAGAATAGAAATAAAAACATCTCTTGGAGTTGTTTTTTTTTTGCAGTAACCAAAGGACACAATTCACGTGCCTCATTGCTTTAATTTCTCTCTCTCCTCCCTGCCACTCTTCCCTTTCTGTGGTTTTTGTGGTAGAAACATGTATGAGAAAAATAATAAGCACCATCAGGAGGCTCTTCGGGGGGCATACAGAAGTTTTGGTACTCTGCAAAGCCAAGCTCACCCTCAACTGCTGAATCAGCCACAACTACAGGAGCTGGCTTCTTATTCCCTCTTTTCCCTCCTCTCCTCTTCAACGTGACGCTCTTAAAAACCCAGAATAATGCGGGTAATCCTTGGAGTGTGAGACCTTGATGGGATGACTTGGATTATTGCTGTATTACTGTTATTTATATAGTGCCATAAATGTGCACGATGCCTAGCAGAACACAAGACATCCCTCCTGCACCAAACTGCGCAGAGCCCTGTGCAATGCAGATGGATCATTTCAAACACACACACAGGCAGGCGCACCCCTCTCCTGCCTCCTGTGCAAAGGGCTCCAGAGCTTTAAGAGACTGCTCTTTTTTTTTTTTCTAAATTACTCACAAAAAGTTCCTCTTTAAACTGTAAGCCCAGCTTGAAGGCTGTTGGCCAAATGGAGGCGTGTAGGGGCTCAGATCTGGAGCAGAGCCTAACAGGCTTGTCCATAAATGTATGCCTCTCCAGCATCCTGCCTGCTGCAGCTCTAATTATAAATTACCCCTGTAGACACACAGGGGTTCTAGTGAATTAAGCAAAAAATTTAGACTGGCTGATAGGAAAACAAGTTTTTGCACAGCATTCCCAATAAGAAATTATACACTTGTTATGCATTACAGTCTGTGCTCAAAATGCTATTTCAGCATTCTGGGTATTAAAAAAGGAAGCTTATGTGGTCTTGCGGTGAAAGACTGTGAAGGATTATTTAAAGTAAACTGTAGGGAAATATAAAACAAACCCAGTTAATTTATCACAACAGAGAAGATGCATAAATAAGATGTTTATGAACAACAAGGACAATTTACCTATTATTCCAAAGAATTCACACTTTCAGGAGCAAAATATTTTCTTTAAAGTAAAACGATGCCAGTTTTTCTCAGGTAAACAATATAAAAGTCTGTATGGAAAGCAGCCTGAAAAATCTTAGTTCAATGTACTTTTCACTATTTCTAACTGTAATCAAGATTTCTTGGGTTGAGTGACAGGAGAGCACAGCTTTTGAAAGCACCTGCACTAGATCAAAGACAGACCCGGGTGCCCAGAGAGCCTTGGGAACACATCAGAACAGAAACCTCAGCAACAAGGATCAGCAACATTCAGTCCCTAACAGAGTTTGTGCAGCTCAGGGCTGATGAAGTCCAAGCTAATTGCACATAATCTGTATGGATCTTTAGAACAATTTTAACAAGTGATGAACTCAGGCACCCTGTGCTCTAGGCTAAGCTTCCTCAATGCCAAAATCACAAATGATACCAAACCCAATAATCAGGGCCTCGATACCAGCTTGATGATACATCACTTGAATCATGGGGCAGTCAGAAGTGCAAATCCTGAGAGCCCTCAAAGAGGTTTGGAACAATACACAACTGTGGGCACCGACCTACATTTTTATGAGCACTCTTTATATCACAAGTGCACGGTTCCATGCCTGGTTTATTTGGATTTATGCCAGATTGGTGCTGTTCCTGGTTTCCCAAAGGTGTCTGCAGCCTGATGTTCTTCCTTCCATGTCAGCTGTGTCAGAGGTCACCCCTCTGTCCAGCAGGTGTGGCCCTGGGCAAGGTGAGCATTTGCTGCACCCAGGACTAAAGATGAGTGACAAACTCTTGAGGGTCAGTGGGGAGCATCCTGGCCTTCTCCAAAGGGCATGAGCACATCAAGGCTGTTTTTCTACCTGCCTGCCATTCATCTCCCTGCCTTTAAACCAATCATTGCTCATTTGATAACACAGATGTGCTCCTGCCTTAAGAACTTTCACAATGTGTGAGTTCTGCAGGGTCAGATTTCTAGTCTGCATTTGTGATATTTAACAGCACAGCACCCTGAGCTGTTTAGAGTCCACACATATTTGCCCCATGGAAGAGTCCAAGGTCAGGTTAGACAGGACTTGGAGTAACCTGGGATAGTGGAAGGTGTCCCTGCCCATGGGACTGGGCGACTTCAAGGTCCCTTCCAACCAGGCCATTCTGTGATGATAATGTAACACAAGTAAAAAAGCAGGAGAGAGGAAGCAGAAGATTTGTCTCTAAAGCTTTGTGGCTCCAACTCAGCAGGCCATTGAGATGACCTGGGGCACTCGACTGCTCTCAAGTTGCTGTCCCAGGCCATTCACAGTCACACAAATACCACTGTGTTGGTTTGCCATCTCTTTCCTACTGAAAACCTGCTTTCTTAACCACACAGCCTGAGGAATAACTGCATTTCACTGAAGGGGACATTCCAAAACGGGAAAGCCCAGTCAGGAGAAATGCCCTGCACACCAAACTGCTCCTGAGGCAGCCCAAACCCACTCTGCAACAGCTCTGCTCCTTCTGAGTGGAAACGTGGGCTTCATCCACATCCTGTGCCACCCTCTTTGAATGGTGACATGTTTTTGTACCTCAGGTAGCACCTCCTGGCTGGGTGTGTGCAGACATTCCCACCCACAGCAGCTGGCCAGCAGAGAGACACAGAGAATAGAGAGATCACATTTCAGTACAACGGCTGCTTCCTCAGGAATGCCAATTGTAATTTAAAAAACGGTGACAAGTGCTCCTTAGCCTGTGAACTTCCCTATTGCTGGGCTGAGTGAAATGGGGGCAGTTTTCCTTTAAATTTTGCCAGTAATGATATGGTACACAAAGTGACAGACTACAGGGTTTGGGTAGAATGCTAACATTGTTCTTTTTCCCTTTTAAAGGTCATGTGCAAGAAAACCTCTCTAGTTAAATCCATCCATTTAAAATCACCATTAGGTCACAGAAAGCAGCCTCAACATGCTAAGAGTCTTCAGTGGGAAACACATGCCAGGGTCCAGCTCACACAGAGCTGCTGGAGGAGCTGACGCTTGGCAAGGGGTGCTCCAGTTCTGCTACAAAATCCTGGATTTGCTTCTCATACCCGTTTTTAGCCTCTCGGATGTGATCAGATTTCAGTGCATATCCATTTTTAATAAGAAAGAAAACAAGCAGGTGTTGATGTGTGGGACAGAATTGCAACAATTCCAACTGCATTTGTCTAATGGGGATGATAACACGTTTCAACAAGATATGCACTGAGGTATGATGAAAAATAGGACTAAAATCCCCTCCTGAATTGGGATCCTTGGAAGTATAAATTTAAGTTGCACTTTAATTTGTTACAGCACGCTGTTGAAAAGTAACAGCATTTAGAGATTACTGAGCAGACGCTAATGTGGTTCAAACAGACAATATTAATAATCTTGATATTACTCAATAACACGTGTTTTCCCTGCAAGGACTGACTGCAGAGCAAGAAGCACTGGGAAACGCTGACAGGGAGTTCCCCTGCGATGCAGATGGCAGAGGGCAGGGAGCTCTCCCAAGGAATGTGCTCCACCAGTCACACTGGATACACGGCTGCGGTGGCTGAGTGAAACACAGAGCTCTGACACTGGCGCTGATTAAGAAATACCTTGGGTTCTACTTCTCTGTGCAAAACATTTAAGCAACAGTAGCTGTTCCACAGGAGAAATGCAAGAAAAACTCCACCATTACTTCCAAGGAAGCTGCAAGTGTTCTGTCACCAGTGGAAAACAGATCACATTTGATCAATCACTGTGCTCTCAGTCTCTAACTTACTTCAGCCTCGGTACAACATGCAAAAGCTCATGAGAGAAGAGTCAAGTTAGAAGCAGATCCTCTAATCTAAGGAGTTAAAAAACCCCAAAGCATTCACTGGATCCTTGGGAACAGAAATTCCATGCTGGAACAACTGCTTTGCATTTTCACATGAAGTAATGTTAAATACTGTGGTGTAACATTGCTGGGTTAGCTGATACTGATTTTATTTATGCCAAGCAGTCATTTACTTTGGAAGTATCCAAATTTTTTCCAAGAGCTCTGCTGGTGTGTGGATGTCCCATAATAAAAAGCACATTTTCTAGTAAGGATCAAAATTCATAACACTTTATATTCGATAGTTTTTAATTAAGTGCCACATTAATGCTGCCTGCATTGCTTTTTCATCATGGACCCAACTTCTAAATGAGCTCACAGACACATGTTTCAAGTGCTCAGTGTTCTCTAGGTTTTAGAAAATGCTCAGCTCCCATCTCAACACCCAAAAAAAGTGTGTTTCAGAGATGAGCTTTACTAATAAACCTGTCCTATATGTCTGAAATAACAACAAGCACAAACATCACTCTATAGATTCCCAACATCTTTTAACACAGCCTCCTGGGAAGCAGAGTACTGGGATGACTGTGCTTTTCACCACTACAATATTTGAAAAGCTCAACAAAATATTTCCTTAGACTTGAAGGCTTGCAAAAACAATCCTGTCAAAAAAAGCTCTTCGGCTTCAATTGCTGATTATTACAACTTTGAAAGAAACACATCCCACAGAAAACAATTAACAACATCTGAAGATTTCCCTGCCTGCCTAGACGTCCTAATCCAGAAATTAATTATAAAATAAATTTATCACATACATGCAAAAAATACGCATGTAGCTGTCCAACAATTTCAGATAATGCAAACATGAAGGGAAAGACTTCTCTAAAGACAACTATGTGAAAAGTAAAGGGATTAGCTTCAAATGATTATCCCTGGAATCTGACAAACCGTACACACACCTTACTTTAGCTCACATTTACCCTGCCAATCAGGCTGCTAAATTACATAACAATTTGATGCCTCTTAATGAAAGATGGCATCCTGGGCGTTAGCTTCCATTGTGGCAGTCACAAGGAATTGATGTCTATTTCCTGCCTACAGTACTTTTTATTTTTTCTTTAATTTTACATTTTTTCCTCAGAGATATATTACTTCTCTTTTATTTTTTTTTTTTTTTGTGAGACTCCATATTCCCTATGCGGTGTTACTCATTTTGTTGTGATTACACACGCAGAGAAAAAGAAAAATAACTCTTCCCAGCTCGTCCAGGGATCCAGACAAACATAATC
Source organism: Thryothorus ludovicianus (assembly GCA_013397245.1). Lineage (NCBI taxonomy): Eukaryota > Metazoa > Chordata > Aves > Passeriformes > Certhiidae > Thryothorus > Thryothorus ludovicianus. The sequence continues at coordinate 59,125 of VZTB01014407.1, read as the reverse complement.
TGTGTTGTGTTCACTTTGTTATACTATGTAAGAGGTGACACAAAACCAGCAGAGCTAATGCAGAATCTCGAGATACATGTGCTGCCTTTCTGCCTTACACACACTCCCAAATACGTGACGCCTGTTAAGTGGCAGCCACGTACCACGAGCATCTCATACATTTTATCTTCGTGTGTTTATGCTGATTATTAAATATGAGATGTTAAAGAGTTTCCTGAGCAAGGCAGAGGGAAATGGCTTTCCTTTGATTTGCGTGGTGAGAAGGCAGATGAGCCAACAGGCCATGAAGAGCAGCAGTGCCGTGGCAGGAACAAAGGGAGCTGCCAGGCTGCAGAGATGGACAGCAGCTCGTTGTTCTCCTGCCTGCCAGCTCCTCTGGGGACAGGGCACAGACCCACTGCTGGGCTTGCTTTCCTTGCACCACCCAGAGAATACAGTAATTTCAGGGCTTGTGGCTATCCCTTTATACATTAAAAATGATGATGCTTCAACTTATCTATTTTTCTTGATGGCTTTTGGCAATTAGGAATATTTCTGCTTTTTTTCCTGCCTGCTCCAAGAAACGGTGAGTAGGTGGAGAACTCACGGCAGCATGCCTGGAGGCTGCTGGGCATTGATTTGAGTGGCCACGTGTGAAGGGCAGGAACAGCCTGAGTGCCAGACAGAACGCTCATGGACAGGGCACCCACAGCAGGGAACGTGGTTAACGCATGGCTCAGCATGCCAGAACCCCTTCATGGCAGGCGACTCAAAGGGAAAACATTCCTCACTGGGTTCTGCCTCTGCATGTGACTCACTTTTGGTTCCCAGCATCATCACATACACTGGAGAGTGGAAAAAGGCATTCCAGTCTGCACCCTCACATTGATGCCTTCTGGAGGCTGCCCTGGAACAGAGCCCAGCCAGAGCAAGAGGATAAAGCAGGGATTTATTAAAAGGCCTCACTGGGCACACCTGGGCAGCACAAGAGCCCAGCTGGACCACACCCAGGATATTCCAAAAGGGGCACAAAATGGACACCTGGTCACAAGGTCCCACACTTTTATAAGTTCTGGTCCATTAACATATCAGAATCAATTGTCCAACCACAGCTCCAGGTTATGAAGCTCCATCCTCCTGGTTTTTTCTTCTCACTTCACCTTTGTTTTCGTTCTTGGGCCTGAAAGTTGTCCTTGGTATCAAGCTAGAGAAGGAATTGTTTTGTCTGTCTGCTCTGTGAAGAGAGCTCAGTAGCACTTAATATGAAACCTAAAACTATCACTAAAACAGCACAGGATCTAAAAAATATAAAAGCTAAAACTCAAGGCATCAATGTGGTCAAAAGCAGAGCAACTCGACTTCCACCAAACTATTACAAACCTTGGTTTGTACTCGCCTAGACTGTTCTTGTGTGTGGCCCTGATTCTCCTCCTTCCTTCATGTTAAGGAACTTCCAGTGAGAAAGCAACCTTGCACTTTGACCCCTGCCAGTTTCCCCTTCCCAAAGCTGCTGTCCTAGGAATGTCCCCACACGGCCCATTTGTGTGGGGAAGGGCTGCCCCCTTGAGTATGTTCTCCAGTGCACCCAGTGTGGCACCAGAGTAAGCGTGGAGGGTCTGCAGACACCTGAGAGAACTCCCTGAGCTGGGAGGGACCCACAAGGATCAAGTCCAGCTCCCAAGATAATAACCCAGACTGGGACTGAACGTGCAACCTTAGCATTATGACAACCTGCTCTAACTGAGCTAATCAGAAAAAAAAATAAAAAAAAAATCATCAAAGTCAGAGATTCCCTCCCTCTGACTGCCAGTAGGAGTGGATTTCATTGCCTGGTCAGACCCCTGGAGCTCCAGTACCACCGGTGTACAGGGAATATGCCCCAGGGGACAAGGGACCCACACTGCCTTTGGTGATTTTTCTTTCTGTTAAGGGTAGGAAATAAGAGTTGTGTTGATTTTTTACAGATCCTCATTCTGCACTGAGCTTGTGTGTGATGCTAAGGCCAGATCTCTCTGGTTTATATGCTTGGCAGTCAAAATTCGCAGGATTGAAGCCACTGAATGCATGTTCAACAGCAACACACCTAAACCAAATTCACAGCAACACACCTAAACCAAATGCACTACATTTACAGTCTTCCAAACAAAGTGCATGCCATGGAAAACACGCTCATCATAAGAGACATTGCCAGATACTACACTGTTCAATCTAACTTTACTCCATAATTGTGCAGAAAACAAAAGAAAAATCTTGTCTTGATATCCTTGAAACTGGTGGGATTGCTCCATTCCTTCTGAGGGACACCTGCACAGCAGGAGCCTTACAGGACTGGGTCTGAGATTTTGCCATTAGCAAAATCCTTGTACAACAGCAGGTGCTGGGATCCTCACTGTTTTTGAGCAATCCAAATCGTGTATCAAGACCAAGCAAAGCCATTAATCCTCACTATCAATATCACCTTCCACAGGCCTGGAGACTCCAGTACCCAGGAGAATGATGCTGAAGGGGGAAATGCCCAAATATGAGCCACCTGCAGGCTCTGAGAGCTTCAGATTTATAAGGAGGGAGTTTTCTGTAGGGGTGACTCCTCAGTTTCTGCTGCTTTACAAGAAACAGGCCCTTCTCCTTAGTTTAGCCATCAATCTAAATGCATAATCTTGGGAAAATGAAGGATCTCATCTTCCCCTGCCTGAGCTGCTCAGCTGGACTCAACTCTGTCAGCCAGGGAACAAACTGGTACTGTTCCAGTCCTCAGCCTCCCTCCAGGTCCCCCGGCCATTCCTCTTTACTTGTCCAACTTCATATTGGCAGAAGACAGTGAGGGTTGGAGGAGACTGTTTTGGGAAGAAGATAAATAGCCTAAAAAGAAGATGAGATTTGCCATTCACCCTGAGGTAGGAGGAGGCCAGGGAAGACGTGAAATAAGAGGAAAAAGACTGGAGGAGAAAAATGAGATTCGGCCTGGTGTTTCATTAAACAAAACAAAACAACAAAAAAAAAGCAATTGGTTTGGGAAAAAAGAGAACAATTTAATTTTGTAGGCAAAAGGCTCCTGGCTTCACTTCCTAGTGGAACAATTTGGTTTTATGAGAGGAGACTTTCCAAGCCAACCGTGACTGTACATATGGCACAGCTTGATACTTGCTCTCTGATGGCTCAGCTACTGAATTTGTCACATTCTTTTGCTACTCTGACTTTTTCAAGAACTGCTGTAGTGCTTCCTGCTCTTAGGAGTTATTTACAGCACATTTATGAGTCTGCAGAACTATCTGCCAAAAAGTAAAAGGGAGGGGGAAAAAAAAAATCAAGCAAGCTATTAACTGCAAATTATTTGTCAAGCTCCTCTTGCCAAGTCTTCCCAACACAGACCAACATTTTACCACACCAAAACATATTGTCCAGGAGTGCCTTTCAAATGCCTGTGAATGCTACAAGATCCATCTGAGGTGCAGGAGTGTGTAAAAACACCATGGTAAAATGGGAGAGCAGCAGCTGCACCCAGGTCCAAGACCCACCAGCACCATCCCAATGAAACAAGCTCCTCAATGCCTCCGGCTGCCACCAGTTTCCCATTGGGATGCTGTGCTTTAGCACTGGAAAATGGACCAGAGAGGAGAGCACCTCCAGATGTGCCCTCAGGGCTCATTTCATCCCTCCACAGGAGTTTTCCGAGGGCTCTCCCTTCCACAGGCCCTGTCCCTGCACACTGTGGCACCCAGAGCTGTGTTTATCTGCAGTTCCTCCCAGCCCAGCACACCCTGGTGAGCCACTCTCCAGCCAGGGGCTGGCAGGACATTTGACATTTGTGCCTCTGTGCTCTTGCCCTACCAAAGCACCCCAGACAATGTATTTTTCTTGCCTTCCTGCATGATGAACAGCCACACCAGAACGGCCTTCTGCAGGGATAAGCCAATGAAGCCTTTTTTTATTATTATTTTACATTTCTAGTGTCCACACAATTGGAATAAACTGTAAATTAGGTGTTATAGCACTGTAGTTTGGGTAGATGTGATGTTTTAGAAATGTAACTTTAGTTTGTTATAACATAATAGCAGCTTTGCTTTGTTGTGACAGTGGCAATAAATAAAGTTCCCACAATGTATAATGCTGTAACCAACCAAAACTAGTCTAACAACAAATCAAGGGAGCAATACCCACCCAGCACTTTACCTACAGAAATATTGATGATCTGTGCTTAAACTTTCCAGGTTTGGAAGTATCCATTTTTCAAGAGATCAGATGCTGGTGATCTGCTCCCTCAGTTCCCTGAGGTGAATACCAAAACAGGGTTCTTGCCATTCTCATGCACTGGTAATAATTGCAAACTAGAGAGATTTTCTTTCTCTCTCCCTAAGTAAGTAAAGATTTCTGGCAGCTCCAACAGCCTCCTTACTACTGCACGTTAGTCACAGTTTATTCACATCAGAAGACCAGTGGAAGGTTGAGACAGGCAGGGGACTAAAGATGGATCTCTTCTATAGTTATAAAAGGATTTCCATTTGTTAACAGCTCTGCCTATGAAGTATGCAATGACATTTTCCTACTGTGCTATTTTCATGCCTCCTGAGATGCCAGGTTATAATGCAAAACATCTGAATCATTAAATTTATACAGTTATTTAATAACCCATGTAAAATACATGGCAATGTTGCTTCTTTTAAAACATATGCACCTCATAAGAAAACAATTTCCTGCACTATGTGGTGTAGTCAGATTTCAGTAGTTTCTGTTGGGAAGAAAGGGTTCAAACTTCCATCTTCTGTTCTGAATGGAGCCATGATATCACCCAATATCACCGAGCTGCTGTGGGCAGACCCTTCTGGAGGAAATCTGCTCCTCCTTAGGGATGATAAGCACAAAATAGACTGTGCACTATATATAAACATGCAGTGATATAAATATATAGCCAAAATAATCATAGCTAGCAGGTAGCAATAGTGCAAAAGGGGAAACACAAGCCTTGTCTAACAAAACATCAAACACATCCTTCACCCTAACCATGTGATTTTTCACAGCCACAGTAGAACACGTTCTTGTGAACTTCTTAAGACTCACTTCGGGCCTAAAATGGAATTTGGCTTTCTGGGAATCTGCTAAAATTCTGGTTTTGATAGTTCCTTCTTAGCTCCCATGCTTGGAGCTAAGTTCACTCAGTTTCAGGATAGATGTTTCTTTAATAAGAGTGTTCAAAAGCCCCCATGACAGACAACTGCTAATATGGAACATAATGAGAGGAAAACATTGCTGGCACAGCCAGGATTCAGCAGAGGGTCAATGCTGTTTATAGACTCGCTGGAGTTTTTGGTTGGTTAAAAAGCTGACAGACTGCATTACAGCTAACATTCCCATATTGATTATACCATTTCTGAGCCTGCCCTCATTGTGACAGGAGCCACATAATTAGTTTCTTCCTTGTTAAATATTTGTAAATCATTTGTACTTTTATGGGTTACGTAACCTGGCCGAGAGCTCCCAATAATCTTCCTATCATTTGTTTAAATGTGGGGAAAAGCTGTAGGGCCTGGCTTGTGCCCTCCCCTGCAGGTAGGGCAGCAGGAGGGAGGAACCTCTCCAGGTTCTGCAGGCAGCAGAAGGCGAGTGACAAAGTTTGTGAGAGCTGCCAGTGATGAGCCTCAGCGAGGGTGATGGATTTATGATGTAAATCAGGGCCCTAATTCAGCAGGCACTTAAGCACATGTTTGAGTCTCATTGACTTCATGGAATCAAGTGAGTGTTTAAATGCTTTCCTGAACACTGGATAACTGTACAAGGGAACCAAGAGGGGAAGGCAAAAAGGATAACATAATGAAATTATAGCTTTTAGGGTGGAATGGTGGAAGCTGGTTTAGAGTTATTCTAGTGAAGATAAATTTTAGGGAAGCTAAATACAAAAAAATGAAAGTTTCACAGTACAACTTAAGAGACTGGGTTATATGAAAGTATTGTTTGAGAAACCTTTTCATCTCTTTTGTTGAATAAACAAATTGAATTAGAATCACAGCAAATAAAGGCAGAAGAGTTATGTGTGATATTTCCTTGCTTTTTAATATTCCTGCTCCCTCTGCACTGTATAGACACAACAAGAAGAGATGAGGTTTTCTATGCACCATTGCTAGCATTAATCAGATTGAAATGATGATGCCAGTTGGATGAGCCCTAAAAAAGGCTGAGTTCCTTTCAGGCAACCCTTCAGGAATGAGTTTTTCATGACTTTCTTTCTGTGGCAAGATCAGAAATACCACATTACCCGAGTGGTCCTCTCCCTGAAGCATGGCACCCTAAAAGAGCTACTGAAGCATGTGAAGACAGAGTTAGGAAAAACCTCCCAAACTGCAGAAAGGATGAGTTTAGCAGAGGATTTCCTGATGGGAAATTCTCACTACCCCCAGAATAACGCCTCTCTCCCAAGTATCGATGGGAAAACAAATCTTCCAGTCCACAAAGAACACCCAGATGTTACCTTGCACTTTGCTTCCCCTTTTACACACTTCTCATCTTTTTTTTTTTTCCTATGAAAGACCATATAAACAAGCCTATAGCATCAAGAGCATTTTTCCAATGGATCTGAAACAGATATAAGAACCTGTGGAATTCTACAGTGCCAGGATCCAGAATTAATTCTGGATCAGTTTTACTTTGGCAATCATTTCTGTGATTGGCAACATCAGTATTTTGAAGTAAAGCTTGAATTTGGGGTTCAAAATCCAATTTTATGAAACCCCAAATACAGACAATGGCTCCTGCCCTGGGGGAAAAGAAAAATTAAAGCAAAATCTCCCATCCAAACAGCTTCAAAGCACCAGAATAACAGACTAACACCAACAATCAGACCAGGCTACTGCTGCAGTCTTTGATGGCTGTCATCCCAGCAGCTCAAGCACCTTCAAGCACCACTTGCTCCAGCAACCTCCAGGAGTGAGTTTTCCAAACACCGTCTCTGCTCTGCTCCACACAGGATGATATTTAGAAGTTTGTTTCCATCAGAAAACGAGGGATACACGTACAGTTCTCACAATGGAAAAGATAATCAATGGTATGGATTTGTGCGTGGTTTTCCTCCAATACTGACCTGGTGTTCAGCGCAGGAAGTGATTGATACAGTTTGGAAGAATCAAAAGAGTTTTTCCTATTTCCACCATTTATTCTATAGGAGATATTGGAGTCTGTTCAGCAAGTGTAATAAGCATAAACTGTGGGACTTACTATTCACTAGATTAATACTAGAGCAATATTTATTTTAAATGCCACTTAGTAATAAATGGCTGAATCTCTTTCAAACTCAATGTATTTAGACTGAATCAATCAAAACCTTGAAATCAAATTCAGAGACTAAAATCGATATTCTCCCCACTAATTTTGTATACACACCCCCCCCCTTGGAAAACACTTCAGAAGAACAAGAAAGCAAAGCCACGAGTCTGGGATGCTCAAGCCCTTCTTGAAGGGATTTAACTTTTCCTTTCTTTTTCCTTTTTAAAGCATTTCTTCAGACTCGTGGTGCAGACAATTCTCCCAGACAGTATTTTTCAGGTTTATTCTCTTTAGGTGATTTGACATCTGTACTGTTAGGTACTGACTAATTTCCAAGTCCTGGGAGACAATTTCTTAGCAGTTGCAATTCATCAAAACCCTAATGAATTCTGGTGGAATTCTTGGGGACTGGTTTTCTGTCCTCTCTGTGGAGGGACTGTACAACACACCCTTTGTATTTAAACCACATTAAGAGACTAAATGTATTTAATCAATATTGCTCAAAAGAAACCTGAAGCGCCACACGCTAAACCCCAACAAAAGCACCCTCAGTGCTGTCACCAAAGCAATGATCCCACAAGCACAGCTGAGGGAGGCTGGCTCCACGTGCCAAGGGACAGCCAAACTGGACGGAGAGCTGAGTGTGAACAAGGAGCCAGGAAAAAGTCCAAGAGAACGATGATCTGCAAACACAGAAGGGTTCACTGTGGAATGAAATGTGAAAGATGAAGGCAGAGGAGGCTTTATTGAGTGTTCCAGGAAAAGTATCGGTTCAGGTACCTTGTCACGTTCAAAATAACTTGAATATCTTTAGATATTTTGGAAGGCAAATGGAAAAACTAGGCACTGTACCAGCTGCTTCTTGGTTCAAAAACAACGATCAGGTTTTATTTAGATTCTCAGTCTACTTAAGCTGGCTCTCGGGGGAGTTGCTGTGGGGACTTGAGCTCTGTGATTCGGGAAAACTTATGGGGAAAGAAGGAATAAAAAGGTAGTTCATAGAAGCCAGATGGGGAGGCCAAGAATCTGGCAAATATCCCTTTCCCACATTTCTTCTAGAACTCAAAATAAATCTGAATCTCTCTGACATTTGAAAAGAAGTCTGGCTATTTCTTCCCACATTATGTTTTCTTTTTGCTCGCTTTTGCACAAGGTCTTACGGGAAGCAGAGCCTGGTGCCAAAGTAATGCAAGGAAGCAAGCTGTGCTGATAATCTCAGACTGGCCCCCTTTTCTCAGGAGACATCCAGCCCAATTCCATGTACACAGGCAATTTGGAGGGCAAGGCTCACTGGTGTGCTCTGGCAACGTGAGGCACCACAAACCCTGCTGAGCCGGGCAGCACAAGGAGATTTGCAGCTGCTTTGTATCACCAGAGCGAGGCAAAGCTGCCAGAGCAAACCAGGGAATCTGGCTCCCGCAGTTTGAGAGACTCGGCATCAGTTGTGAACTTTCCAAATCAGGCCTCCAAATCTGCTGAGATTCACTTATCGCTGTGGAACAACCCAGATCTCTGTGGAAGAGATTTGCCATAGGACACGGGACTGTGGCCAGCTTCAGAAGCCATAGGAATTTTGATCCCGTGGTGGTTTCACTCTACCGAAGCACCTCGCCTTAAAAGAAGTTGTTGTTCAAAGTGCCAATGTATTTTGGACCATGCAAGTGTGACAAAATAAACATAAGTAGTAACTTCTGGTACTTAACAGACAGATTTTTCCTATGCCTGGGAGAACTAACAAAATTCAGGGCATTTAGCTACCAGTGAATCTCTAATGAGGGGGTAGTAAAAATGCCTGCCTCACTGACTGTCAGGGGATATCAAATTTGCTCACTTCTGACTCAGTAATTACCCACCAAAAATGTAGATCAAGTGGTCATCACCCAAATTAGTACCTGCCAAAGATTACTTTTGGAATGGCTGTCAGCTAAGAAACAGGAAATGAGTTGCAAAATATTATTAAAACTGGAAAATAACAGCTTTAAGGTATGAGCCACCACTCAAGCACACAATGGAGCGAGGGTAGAAAGCAGAGCCCACGCGGGGAAGAGAGCAGGGAGAGGGGCTGATGGCCGGGGACTCGGGAACAATGGCAGCGATGAAAACTGACACACGCTCACCTGGCATGGTAATCTTGGAATTCCTGCTGGGAAAACCAAAACTAAAGAGCAGGTCCTCCCTAGGACCTGGGAGAGAGGGATTCCAGCCATTGCTCTGCCTGCCGGGAGCCTTTTCAGAGAGCAGCCAAAGCTTCTCCCAGCCCCAATTCCCCATGTGCAAAGTGAACGTGTCTGTTTGGCAGAGGAGCTGCAAGAGAATTAATTTCAATCACTGGAACAAACTACAGCCCATTAAAGTTCTGGTAGGTGCTGTATAATGACAAAACCAACCGCAGGCCATTAACACCCTGTGAGAAGAACAAAGCAGGGCCCAACCATTGTTTTCCATGTTCCAGTGACACTCAGGTCTGAGCCTGAGGTGGTGATGATGATGATGATAGTAATCACCACATGATGCACCTTGGAGCACCAAACATTTTCCAACGAGCCGCAGGCAGCACCGTGGGCTTGTCACCCACCTCTTGTGAAAAGTGGTGACCAAGGGGCTGAAAGAGAACTCAAATAACAGCTCTGGGAGCAGGATTGGCTTTTCCTTTTGCTCCAGGAACCTCAGTGCAAACCATCAGTCTTACTGCAAGGAGCCTGTGCCATACATCCATTTACCCTGGCTGGCAGCTCTGGTTTGAGAGCTTTAAACTGAAGGTGAGGGAAAAAGTCTCTCTTAAGTGAGCTGCATAAACTCATCTCTCTCTCTCCTCTCTTTTTATTTTGGGAGGGGGAATATGAATAAGGCTGCCAAAGCTGGCAGTACCTCTATTTCCTAATCCAGTCCACCCCTCAGCACCACAGCTGACACGTCTGCAGCCTTAGCAGACCTGTGAGAGCTGTGTTAGAGTTCCAGTGCTGGGTAGCACTGGACATCTGAGGTCAGAGTTAGGCGTTTGTTCCCACACCCTGTGGGAGGGCTCTCAGCACAACACTTGGAAAGAGTGAGGCTTTGAAAATAAATCTGTATGTTAAACAAAGACAGTCAGAGACAGAAACAAAAGGGTAGAAATAAATTGTTGATTGCTAGCTTGCTAAAAGGCTCACCATGAAGTGCTTCAGCAGTCAGTATTAGGACTGGGGATGCTTAATATATTCATTAGCGTTCTGGAAAAGAGAGGGGAAGGTGACAAAATTTGCACAGGGCGCAAAAATATTTAGGTTACTCGTGATTACAAAAGATGAGAAAAGCTAGACAGAGGCGCAGCATGAAGACAGATGAAATCCACTGTTCATAAATGCAAGGTAATGCATATTTGAATGAATAATTTTCAAAACTCATGGACAAGGGTAGGTTGTAAATTAACCAATCACTTGGGAAAAAGAGAGGGAGGAGAAAACGTGCCAGTCTGGACAACTCAATGAGAAAGCTGAAGAATTGGGAGCAGCAGTCAAAAAAAAGTAAATATGTTGTTGGGCTGCATAAAGAACAGGATAGGGATTAATACTAAATTGCCACATCACTGAGTAACTGGACAGCGTTTCTGAAATGCTGTACCAAGCTGCAATCAACTCACCCAGAAAAACCATAAAGCTGAAATAGGAAGGGGCAACAAAAATGATTAGTGGCAGAAGAAAGGACTGCGGAGATTGGGGCTGCTTAGTTTATTGAAGACAAATAAAAAGAGGACATGAGAGAGTTAATGAAAGTTACAGCAAAGATCAATTGCCTGATCCTAGAATCCTCTCCTCCTAATGCAACAATGCTGAAAAACAACATCTTTAAAAACCAATAAGGGAAATATTATTTTACACAACTCATAATTAACCTATGGAACTGATTGCCACAAGATATCCTTCTGGCTAAGGACTTAATATGATATAAAATAGTTTAATTTAGACGCTTATGTGAATAATGAGGACATCCCAGCTAGGATTAAGATAAATATCTTAGAAAGGCTGAAACCCCTAATGCTTTGTGACAGAAATGAACCATGGGCTGATGGAGGTTGGAGAGAAACATCCTCTTTGGGCAATGAAAAATGTCTGTGTCTTCCCTTGAGCAATTTGGTGCTGAATATTCCCGAAAGCTGCATTTGGGGCTGGACAGACTGACAGTCCAGTCTCAGGCACACCTGACCTGAAGCTGGCACCTCCAGTGTCCTCACTGAGGCCAGGATTTCAGACATGGATTTTGGGAACAGTGCTGTTTGCTGTGGTGGCAAGGGGAGGAGAAGCTTGGATACAGCACTGAGAGACTTAGAGCAGAACAGAGCCAAATACAGCGCACACTCGAGAGTAGGGAAAATAGTGCTTTCTACTTTATGCCACCAAATCTGCCCAGGTTTTCCAATTTGTTTACTATGCTCATTTTGTTTCGTACATGAGAGCATCCTTTTAACACAAAGTACAAATAAAGCTCTTTAATCAGCTACGGTGTCTGAATCCTGACAGATTCCAATGCATCTATCCCAATGTCCATGAGCAAAAAGGGAGGGAAAAAGTTTAAAAATTATAAAGGAGAAAAGCTATTGCCACCTAAATCCCTCTGAATGGAACCTGATCTCTTAGGTACATTTGCAAAATGAGATCTGGAGCTTTGTAGCAGCTTTCTGTACAAATTACTTTGTTCAAAATATGTCCCACCCAAGTACAAACAGGTTTTTTTTCCCCCTTACAGCTACCAGTTAAGGCAGTGTCTGTGGTACAGACCTAAATCTGATTCAATGATTAATATGTAAACAGAATTTGACTTGCTCTTCTTTTGTGCTTATCGCCAAGATACAATCTGGCACAACAGTTTTGTTTGATAGACAGCCCTGGCCTATGCTTGTCAACTAGCCAATATAAAATAACATTATTTCTGTATAATCTCGAATTAGGCTGTAAAATATTTCAATTGTGTGACACACATGATGAGAAGATTTTAGAGTTCTCACATGTTTACATAATTAGCACTGCATATTTGTTAAATTAAGGTATCACTATCACCTTTATTACCATATCCCTCCTCCTCCCCTGCAGTGTCTGTGTCTTGTGTAACCTCACATGTCTTAACTTTTCAAAGGCAACAGAGAAAGGAGCCTGTGTCTCTGTGAGGATTCTCCTGCTTCTGTGCAATTCTAATAAAAGGTATCAGAATACCCACCCTTTCTCACAGTGCTTCAAAAAAATAGCTGCTGAGGTGCAACTCAAGTAAGGAAAAGAAAGCACAAGAGGGAAATGGCCTCAAAGACCTGACTTCAGGTGTATTTAATCCTTCCACTACTGGTTTAAAAGTATTAAGTAGCCATAGGCTATCCCTGGGTAGAAAGACAGTTCAGTGACATCCCTTTTGTAAATATGTAGCTGCTCAGCCTCCTCCTAAACTCCACATTGAAGTCTGCTGCTTTTTCAGATTAATTCAGTTTGAATACTGCTGACTGTCTGTCACTACAGTCATATGTCACTGGTAGCAGCTCAGAAAGCCTAACCCCCTTCTCTAATGTCACTGCACACAATTCATTTTTAAATGTGGTGTAATAGTTTAGGAATACCAGTAAAACAGTGGGGGGAAAGGCATTTTCAATTTAAGGGGTGTGTAAGGCAGTTTACTACAAGGTATTAGATGAGCCAAGCATGTTTCCTTGAGAGGGGCACATATGGTACAGGTGAGACTTGCAAAAACATAGTTCCAATAATTACCAAGATCGTTAATAAGAGCCTGGTAGTTTCAAACCATGTGGCACAAAATTACCAATCATGCTATTTAAATGGGGAGGGGGTCGCAGTTAAAGAGCTAGCTACTGCTACTGCCTGGAACAAAACCATCTAAATCCATCCCAGAATAAGCACAGCCACAAAACCAGGCTTGGATACAGTTTATGCCACCAGGTTTGGCTCAGGATACTCCCACTCTGGCCATGAGCCACATAGAAGGTCACAAAGGTTGGGCTGTGGGGCTCTGATCAGGACCTCCTTCTGCAGAGACACCCTTGACTCTCAATTTACACTCTAAAACTATTTGAAATATGGACACAAAATGAAGTCTGGATGTGTTTTGCCCCCAGCTGTGCTCACCATCTCCCCCCTTCAGCTTCACTCATGTCAAGGAGGTGGTGAAATAAATGGCAGAATGAGGCCCTGCCAGGCAGGCCCGCCGCCCTCACAAAACAGACTGGCTCTGTTCAAACAAACAAGCAGCACCAGCAGTAACCCCACCAAAGAGCTTCTGAAATGTGGGCTGATCTTTCCCAAAACTTCAGCTTTCTGGCTTTCTGATTTAATTCCAAGTGCAATAATAAACACACTCCTCTGTTTACAGCTCCATAAATAGTGCCTTGTGTTTTCTGAAACAATGCAGCTCTGGGCTGTCTCTGTGATCGTTTATTTTATATCATCCTTAAGTTGCCATTTATTTACATTTCTGGAAACAGCTACCCCATGAAACAAATGGCCTGTTTTGTTAAGTCATGGTCAAGGATGTTTCCTTCAACTTATCACATCTAGAAATGCCACAGACAGAAATGCTTTCAGGCTATTTGCTAAGAAAACTAACATAAGCTCCTTATCAGAAAATATTACATTTCCCCAAAAGGTGAACTGTTCTGTCAGTTTTTCAGGCCATGTGAAATTCCTTCTCTGCTCTGACAGGCCACTGAACAGAAGCTGATGGCACGCAGTGGTCGCCCAGGACGCCAGGCAGAGCCTTCAGGCACACATGGCTGCAGGTAGAGGCACAGACGCAGGAAGCCCTTCCCTGACACATCCAGCCCGGGGGCATATTCCGGGCTGAGGGCTTTTGTGGCTTGCTCGGGGTTGGTTCAGGACTTTCTCCCTCCCTTTCACCCTTCTTAGGATGCCTCCAGAAGCAAGGCAGACGCAGTGCTATGTGTGCCAAACTCTTCTGTTCACATCGCAGAAGCGGCAGCCCTGGAACCGCTCCTCCGAGGCCTCACGAATCCCCACCTCTTCAAACCCACTACAAAAAACCACAAGAGCAGCTGCATCTCTGTTTCTGGGTTTTAGAGCGTCCTCTGATTTTTCATCCTACCAAACCCAAAATACTGGCAGCTGCAGACTGACAGTTCTAAGTTAAAGGGGTGACACGAGAGTTCAGGTGGTGTAGTTGCTTCCCTCAGCCCGAGCAGGTGATTCCCAGGTTGTTCGTGCTCTTTAGAGCTGAGAAACAAAGATGAACACAGTACATGCTTTGCTTTATGCATATTTACATTAAACTTGTGAACTTTCAGTGTCCATAATGAAGGTGAAAGCTCCAGCTGGCAAACTGCTCTGATTTGGTGGTGTTTTAGAACGTGCAGCAGAGGAAGCTGCCCCGCTGAATCCCGATGCACTGGCACACACGGCGTGTGACAGCACACAACATACAGGCACAACTGATTTCAGCAGGATTCTCTCAAGTGCTGGCAGAGATCTGCCAGATGCCAGGTTCAAGATACAGACACACCGTGGACATTAATAGACAAGAAGAAGTCCAAAGGAATGACTGGAGAGACATGGTTTTTTTTTCCCAGAGAAACTCCTGGTTTTAATCTTTTCAATTTGATTTTTTTTTTTTTTCCTTTCTTTCCAAGTTCAAAACTCATACATTTTCTTTTCAGGAGAGTATTTCCACTGTGTGATGATGAGGGTCAGTAGAAGATAAAGTCTGAAATAAAACTTTACTAGCTGCCTTCCTTTGGTTCATTTGTGACTCTTCCCACCCTGCCCTTTCTGCCAGGTGTTATGCACACACTGTTTGGGATTTACTGCCGGAGAGAAGCAGCACGAGTGGGCACTGCTGTATTCCCTCCTCTCTGCACTATCATCAGCTGATCTTATCTACTTATTACAATTTATAAAGACATAGATGGCCTCGTGCTCCAGCTCCACTCCAGAAGGAGTGCCCGTTAAAACACCCATCATTCTCCCAGCAGCCTCCTCCTGCTCCTCTGCAGACAGAGGAAAGGTGGCCCTGGGACAGCAATGTCATGGAGCTGGTGGATTCCAGGCTGACAACTTCCAAAATCACACACAACTCACGTTTAAATAGGCCTCTCATTTTCCTTGCTGGGGCTCAGCAGTAGCAGAGAGCCCTTGTCTAGGTCACAGACAACAGGAGAGAGGAAATTTTGCAGTTTTGTTAAGATTTTCCTTCTTTTATCACCCATCCCTATTTCGGGAGAGCAACAAACACTCTCTGTTTCCAGAGTAAATGTCCACTGCAAAATGGGAATTAAAGAGGCTAGCGTTTATAGCAGCACTGTTATTTGATGCCAAAAATAAGTCTGATATTTCTATTCAGGAATAGGAAATAACACTCTGAACAGGCAAGTCACTCCCCGATGGACTTTCTTTGAATTTTCTCCAAAGGCTATTTCCTTTTCCTAAATGTGGGAAATACTTCCTGTCTGTGAAGCTGCACAAGCCAAATGCTGAGCAGAAAATTAATAAAACAAACAAAAAGAAAACAAACAAAAGGACCTTTGTTCTGGCAAGAAATGGCACCGGCTCTGCTCAGGAAGCATAAAGAAACCCAACGGATGAGAGAATCGACAAATCCTAAATAGGTTTCATGTAAGATGATTAAAAGTGCTTCCTCTGCTGTATATTTGGCAACACATGAAATCTGAGTCAGAGATATATCCCCTTCCTTCCAGTGCTGCTGCCTGCACTTCATGAATAAGTAAATGATTAAAAACACTTCAGATTTGGCATTATCAGACACATGACCTGGCTCGTGCTGTTTCAATCACAGCCCCAGCTCTGACCAGTGCAGGGCTCTCTGTGTCTCCAAGCTTGGCTCGGCTCCAGGGGGGAGCAAGGGGCGTTTCAGGCTGCCCCAAATTCCAGGCTGCTCCTGAGCCCTCTGGGTTTAGAGCCCCCACCTCCAACCGAGACACCCCTCACTCGAGTCCAAGCTGCTTCCACCTACTCTCACCACCCCAGGGCTTGTTTGTGCTTGTTGGCTGCGTGTACAGCACAGTACCAGTGATCCCAATTTCCCAACCTAAGAAACCTGGACACTTCCAAAAAGGCTCACAAAAGTTACCCTACACGGATGTATATCATGGATGAAAAAATACCTTTTTACAACACCTATAAAACTGTGATTATAATAAATGTCTGCTTAATTAATACATCAGGACATAAAGCCATTTATTCTCCTCTCATTTGCTATCATTCTCCCTGTTCAGATTTAATAATGCAAAAAGGCTGCTCAGATGCCAAACAGTAAAAATAATAAAAATACATTTATCATTGATCTGAGAAGCAGAAATGCCTGGCAGTACTCCTGGCACACAGAACACAGCCAAATTTTCTTAACTGAAATCCAAGTAACATTCCACCAAAAAAAATCTTCAAAACATACCAGGAAATATATATGATGTGATAGATAAAGCAGTCTGAGAAATGCACAGAGCACGGCGAAACAGGTGCCCAGAATAACCATTATTACAATATGCACAGTAAGGAGGGGGGAGAAAAGGGGCAGAGAGAGAAAAAGAGAGGAAAAAAAGCTTTCAAAATGGTTAAATTCATGAGGGCTACAGAGCCTCAAATTGAAATTATCTCACTCTGCACTGATAAATAAAGTGGCTCTGGTACCTAAATCATGACACTAACTATACGTTTCGATTTTTTTAAGTAGTGATTAGGTGGATACTCAGGGGAACCTACTAGCCTTCACAGAGATAACAGACTCAACTTAATATCAACTTAAAAAGAGACTTGAATTCTAACCAATCTCATGTAATGAATTGAAATTCTATAGCTTTCAGAGGGGGAAAAAAAAAAAGATAAAAAAGTGATGTGGCTCCATTCTCTAACTTGCTGTCAGGAAATATAATTTGTGCTCTCGGTGATTCACCTAGCTCATATGCAGCATGCAAATTTATTTCCCTAATAATCAGACCTGGAGATTGCCCAAGAGGATTAATAGCATCATTCCTTATGACCGCCAGGATATTATGCACCTCTGACATGGAAAAATTGTGTTAGTTCTACAGAGAAAACGCAAGGATATTTGTCCTGCTAGACAATATAATAGGCTGGTGCATCATCAGATTACAATGTCATTTCAAAAACCTTGAATACAAATAATGTACAGTGGGGGAAATGTTGGTACAACCTCCCTTAATTCAGTAGCCTTGAATTCACATGTATTTTTTTGCCTGTGCTTTTTTATTCCTCTCCCCATTATAGTGTATAGAACACTGCTAGGAAAAGGCAAAGGTATTTTATATTAAACCCATCTCTTTTTGTTTGTTCTTATGTTATTCTTTGAGAATAGCCTATATGGACACTGCAGGATAAAATAACATAAAATCCACGGCTTCCAGTTTTTCAAAGAGCTGAATACACCCACAGCCCCAGTACACTGTATTCCATATGTGAATACAGAGCAATTTATTTGCACAATTGCTTAATTTTGATTCGCAAGTCAAAGCAACGCGTTCTGCAGGCTCTTAGCATTCACACAGGAAGAATTTTAATTTTTCAAATCTTTTTTAAACGAGTTGGTCAGGAAATTTTCTTAAAAAAAAAAAAAAAAAAAGGAATGTTACCCGCTGTACTTTAGACCAAAGAACCGCCTTAGAGACAAGACAAAATTTCATTATTATGCGCATGGGAGCAATAAGATTAGCTCCTATTGCTGCCCCTAAGGTGGAGCAGCAGGAGGAACCAATGGGACGATGCTAATGTGTATGTTAATAGTATTCTCCTCCAAGAAGTTGGGATAATTAAACATGTACCATCTCTTTAAGACACAACTGCACACATTTTCTTCGGATGGGTGTTTACAAGATTTCCAATTTCAGGTCACAGCCATTTCTGAGATTGCTTAAGAAAGAGATGGGAATAACTTATCTTATTCATGTATTCAAAGAACCTTATAAAATGTGCAAAACATAACAGTTTTAAGGGGAAAAACATGCATCTTGCCTTGACAGACCTGCTTTGTTATGTGTAGTGTTGTACACTGACCTAATATATTGAACATTTTAAGCTAATACACCTTGTAGGAACCAGCCTTTAATGTGATGGATTTTATAGTATCTCATTAGGGTGTGTTTATATAACCTGATACTAAACACATTTTCAGATTCATGTTCCTTATTAAAATTGTGAGCTGTATTGATTTTTAGTTGAACAGCAACAGAGACATTTTAATATTAGGAAAGGCTGCTCTGAAGTTATTTTCACAGATCACAACTACTGTGACACAAACAGTGCACATATCTCTCATCTTTCTTTACAGCCTCAATTAGAAGAATCAGGATGTGTTACCCCACCTGCTTTTCTATTGGTTGAGCAATTCTCTGCCTCCATTTACAACGCCAAAAAGCATTTTTATTCATTGCTTTGGGGGGGTGTTATTTTTAAAGATACATTCATGACAAGCCCCCAAACAGTATTTATATTTTTCCTTCTAAAGAATCGTGTGTTTTTAAAAACAAAATACCTTCATGCATCTGCTTTTCAAGTTTCCATAACAAACTGAGCAGCTACAGCAGTGTTTACTCTAATACAGCACACACAGAAACTTACCATTCTGAGCAATGTACAAAAAATAATGACTTTCCCATCCTAATGTCTCCATTTTGTAAACCAGGCTTCAAAGGTAAATCTAATGTCAGCAATAAATAGAGCGGCTCCAATATTTCTCTGAGGAGTCACGGCAAAATAATGATCTTTGAGGCACTGTAAATAGTTTAAATTATTGGAAGGTCCTTGTAAGAAATGAAATACAAGGATTAAAAAAAAACCAACACCTTGATTACTCTATTGTAAAGTTAGAGCATTTGGAGGGAGCCCAAATTTTAAATGCAAATATTTAGAGAGAGAAATTATTGTTCCTGAGATAAGCAAATCATCCACTTATTTCTGACTCTTATTGATTTAATGAACTGGTTGTTAATAGAACGTTGCTCGGAGAAACAAAGAACAGCCGTGGAAGAGTAAACGTTCCTTACATTCCTGCAGTTTTAAAACCAACCTCTAAGTCTTCAGCAGGGAAAAGGCTGGAAACCAAATGGCAGCACATAGGAAGCACCAGATTTACCAGAGCCACTCGTGCCATTTAAGCACACCTGTTACTCGTGCTGCAGCACTGCAGGAGCAGCCCAGAATCTCCAGTAACTGCTTTATTTGGCCTAAGAAGTTCTAGGTCTGAACTAAGTCTCAGAAAGCAGATTTCCCGTAATTTTGCCCCTGGCAGGCTATTCATTATTAAACATTAAAGTTGTGTCAATTACTTACTTCCATAGTTGATTATTATCCCGGTTATTCTACCAGCTAATCAACTCTTCTCTAACACGTGTCTAACAGTGACTTTGAATTGATGTACGGAACATAATTATTTGTGCAAATTTCTTTTGTTTCTTGTTAACCACTGAAAATGGTTAATTACTTTAATCCCCACAACCCCTCAAAAAGAAAGTATCTTGATTTACCAATTTATTTTTAATCAATATTAGGTTGAGCTTTGAAAGTTGGCCATTCAGCCAATGAAAGACACCGCACCGAGAGGAAAAAAAAAATTATATTTCCTACATGTCCTTTAAAGCAGAGTAAAAACACCTTCATCTGAAAGACTTTGGTAGCTTTATCAGATCCAAGGCTCTTCCGTTTGAGGTGTAATTATTTTACCATTATTACAAGCAAGGCTTTTAACAGAACAGTCATTCCCTCTATTTAAGCAGTAAGTTTTATAATTTATTACAGCTCTTTGGTCATCAACTCGCTATACAAACAGTCGGTCACCAGTGACCAATTACATTAAGGTTAAGCAACATAACTTTAAATTAGAAATAAGCTAATGTATCTTCATCAAGGGCCTGCTGTGTTTTCAGTGCTGTTTATGAGATGATACTAAATGTGGATATGGAGCACGCTCACTGGGACCAATTCCTATCGGCCTGAAAATGGAAAAGTCTTGAGCCTGCTCAGGTCCAGAGCTAATTAATGGGATAACATCTGCTTTACGCATTCTGCTGGAGTAATTTCTATCAACTTCACTGGGAAGATGCATGGGAAACTATCAGAGAAATAAGTATCTATGCTGAACCATATTAATCTGTAGCGAGTCTGGAAATGGGAATTTCAATTCTCCTATTATCCTAGGGATGGGCAGAGGGGGAGGACGAGGGCACAGGGCTTGTTTCTCAGCTGATCCAATTTCGGTGTTTGTAAGAGATTGAGTTCTGTTTGCATGCACACACTTGCACACACAGCAACTGCACGGGGCTGCCTTTGTCTCTGGGCTGGGGGGTTTCAAGGGACACGGCGGCAGCCGAACATGACCACGCTCCTCGTGCAACAACCAGGTTTATACAGGAAGGTGCTTAAGTGGTTTTATGGCATTACTGAAAAACGCAGCAGGAATGGCTGAAGAAAAAAATGTGGCACTGTAAAGGAGGCTGCAAAAGGGATAAGACACTCGTTTCATTTCATCAGCCTGTGGACAAGGGGCAGGCTGTGAAGGGCCAGGCACCTAGTCTGAGCTGAGATTTAAATAAGGAACACACTGGCCACCACCACAAAAAAATAAAATCAGAACCTCCTACTGAAACCCTCTTGACTTCTAAATTCAGGCTCTCTTTCACCTGAATTTCAGCACTTTGTCCAAAAATCACTGGGAAATGTTAACTACAGCAAGATGCTTAAAACTGTATTTTGCTTGTGAGTTTTTCCTGGCGAAGTCCTGTAGGGCACAGAATCTGACTGCTGAGGAGAGACATTACATTTTTATGCATGTATGCTTTCATCTGCCTGTGCCTACAAATATGTAAAATGTATGAAATTAATGCCCTTTTAAAAATGTCTATACTGAAAACGTGCATATGTTCCTACAAAACACATTTATACCTAAAAATATCTACAAATACTCATGACTGTGTGTGTATGCTCAGAGAGAAAAAGCCAAAACAGAAACAGGTAAACGTCTGAGCTTGGGGTGGCAAAACCAGACAGAATCATATTGTTTTCTTTATATTATTATTATTGTCTAAGCTATGATTTACAGGTTTAATTCTTTCAAGCTAATGCATACAAATGAATTGCACAGAACAACAAAACAGGAGGGAGGTCCTTACAATAAAAAATTCCATTAATAGTCATTCACCTTTACCTAAGAGGTTATGAGATCACATGTCAACGCTAGGGAAGATTTCTGCAATTTGTTTGCCATTGTGTACATGCTCTGTATGTTTGCTACAAGTATTGAAACATTCAGGCTTATTGGGAATTAAATGCTTATTTGACTAAAAATGCTTATCTGTAAATTAATGGTATAAAACACGGTGCTTTCTAACAGGCTGTCACTCACTTTTATTTAAGGAGATACTACTGAGACAAGGTTCAAGGTCTTCCAAAGAACTGTGACTTCCCTGGGCTTCAGGGGGAAATACTACTATTTACCTGACATTTTTAACTCTCTTACATAATTGTGCAAATTGCTGACGTGATGCAGCGCCTGCTTTTGTCACATGCAAATGACAACTACCCAGCTCTTCAGGAAGGAGCAGTGCAAAGCCAGAGCGGCTTCATTTTGAACTTGTGTGCGCAGGTGTCTGTAGGGAGGAGGGAGCTTTGTGAGCAAAGGAACTCGATTTAAAGACTCGTATTTTGCAAAATTCCTCTGCGATCCATCACATTTGAGAGCAGAAAACACATCTGATTTTTAATTTGCTTAAGCATGCAAGATGGCCCACTTCAGCAGCATTGCAATTTTCTGATTTGTGGGCAGGATTCACAGACAGCACACAGCTACTGTTCTTTTCCTTTCTCCTGGAACTGTGCCATGAGGCACCACGGTTGTAACAGGGGTGAATCCTCAATTCTGTTCATCTCTCTCCCCTCTCAATGTTATTTGAACCCTTATTTTCCTTGAGGGGCTCATTCAGCTGTCCTAATATGTATACAGTGATAATATAGTCATACGCATAATAAAAAAAAGAGCTTCAAAATTATAGTCAGCTTAGTAATAATGCAGTGCTGTGCTGGAGTGATTGGCAACTGTTGATCCAATTATATAACTGGTTGCTTCTTAAAATTCAGGGATATGAGGCTGATATATAATGTGCTGTAAAGTGTAAAAGAACTGGACAGGAAATAAGGCGGGTTGAATTTTTTCGTGCTTTGATCAAATTAGAACCAGGTTGATGAAAGGAAATGCCTTGGGTTCTCTGCTTGAAGTTTTGTGTTATACAAAAGGCTCTTGAAACGATCAATTTTGCACGTGTCACTCAGTAAGTTTAGAGAGAACCAGTGCCTGTGTCTGCCAGGGAGTCTTTGCCCCAAGGCCCTCCAAAGCCACCCCGTGCTGGACACGAGGTTTAACTGAGACACTGCGAAATGGAACCGAGGAGCCGAGGGAGGGACCATCACAAATCACAGCAATACCCCAAGTTTGCAGGTTTGTTTTTCAGGTTTCTGCTCAGCCCTTTGACTCAAGAAACACAGATCAGGAAAGACAGAAAAGGGTCATCTGGTGAATCCCTCAGAAGTAAATGCAGGATTATCTTTGCTGCTGTTCTTTTAAGCATTTATCTGGCTAACTCACTAACTAGCTTTCATCCATTGTAACCCTCTGCCTGTCCCCTGCTTTTAAAACAGCCACTATTATTTATGAAGTGCTGTAGATGTGCAGTAAGAAGCACAGGGACTTTTTGCTCTTATTTTTCCTTGAGGACAACTTGAAAGGAGAGAAGAAAGCACCTATGAAAAGGCACCTTGCAGGTAAGGCTGTGGTTCTTCTGTCGCTTGGTCTGTCTCTGAAGAATGACTCCATAGTGGTTAGGCCAGTATGAGACACAACCTCTCTGGTACTTTTCTGGGATCAATCCCTCTGTACTGTGTGCTGCTCAATGTAGCGATTTAAATCCCACCGTTTCAGCCTTAATGCATTAACATTTCAGCACTCCTCAAACGCTCCCTGGAAATCTGCCTCCTCCTCGTAATTCTTATCCCCAAATCAGGAATCGTGTAAGTTTGGAAGTGACACACCTGACTCCAGTACACATCCACACCTCTGCCAAAAATACACTATCCTGATTTATTCATAAATAGACTTAGGGTGGGGGGAAGAGGAAAGTAGGGGAAAATAAAATGAAATTCCTAAGCCAGGGTGCAACAAAGTCCCATGTGACACTCAGTGCAGCAGGGAAGAGGAGAACTATTGAAGACGCCACCAACATTAAAACCTGCTGAATTCCTGCTGCCCCCAGGATAATAACTGCACGGAAACTCTTTTGTTTTGGCATAATTCCCTGAGCAAGGCACGCCTCCAGAAAGCAGGGCTTCCAGAAATAATATCCCAGGATGAGCAGCACCGAGGAGCCAGGGCAGTAACCTTCACCCAGACCTTTCAATTCAGTTTTGTGTGAATTACAGCAAATTGCAGTGTGTGTTTGTGCTGGATGCAGAGCAGTTGAAAAGCTGCCTATTTCCCCACCAAAGCAGCTCTTTGGGAGTTGATTGGTGTTCCCCAGGAACTGAGACACGGCGCAGCACTGGAAATGACAGGACAGCACAGTGCAATTTCACTAAGAAGGATGCACAGGATGTTACAGCAATAATATTTGTCTGAGTCTCAAGACTGAAGTTAGAGAAGCTCTTGACAATTTGCATGTGAGATGCTGCTCCACTCTAGTGGCAGGCACTCCCGGGAGCCCAGGCTAACCAGGAATGACTGGTAATGGGAATGCTGCTGCAGGCTGCCTGCCCAGGGCCCACTGACCCAGGGCCGTGTGCGCTCACCCTGCGGAGGGAGCACACAGCACATCCCAGGGAACAGCACCAACCTCGGAGCCTCGCCCGGAAACCCGCACACCACAGCAACCTACGCCTGAAAACATCCAAACAGGGGGAATGAACTATTTAAATAATAGCTCATTTCAATTATTTCCTCTAATGTTTGTTTTTCTGTCTTCCCCCCCTTTTGTTTCTGTTAGATCACACTTAATATGATTCCACAACACCAATGCTGGGGATGAAACTGAAAGCTATATTCTTCTAAATGTGTTCCCAACATTCCATTTTTTACAGAGCTGCCAGGGGCTATTCTGCATTCCCACAACGGCTACAAATGTAACATATTGTTTTGCAATAAAAATTAGCTATAAAAGTGTGAAAAACGCCAGAATCCAAATGTGAGAAACAAGAGAAGGGGGTATGGCTTTCGCACACTTTTAGTGGACATTTTATTTATTTTTCAAATGGAGTAGACATATTTATAGCTACTGTATTTCAATTATCTCTAATTTCACACATTTTATGCAGATTCTAGGAATTTTAATTGCAAATGAGAAGGGAACTTATTTTTAAAAGTGGAGCAACACAACATTTCAGATCTCAATTTTAATTCCAAATTTATCCACACCACTGTTAAAAACTTTTAAAACCACATTTACGCTGCGACTTAAAATTAGGTGCGATTTCAAACAAAAACAAAAGACCTCCACACCTGTGAGTGAGAGCACCAAAACCTCTCTCACGCATTTTTACATCTTTTCTTTCTGAATTAAAATTTGTAGGTAGGAAAGTTTGGGAAGCTGAAACGACATTATTAATCGCTGACACATTATTTCAACAAGAGTCAGTAATTTAATAGTATTGTCCATAACTGATGAAAATTAATACATTACCCACCCTATTTTCTCTTTCTGTCTGTGTGCCTCCAATAACCCAGGGCATGGGTTATTAGCTCAATCCCTGCTCAGCCGTCACTCAATGGGAAATTCTTGCAAGGGGATGAAGCACAGCTCAGCCTTTGGCTGGATAAAAATTCCCAGTGTACACTAAAAGCGTTAGTGACAAACGCCGCTCTTTTCCGGCGCTATTCCCGGTAGCTTACTCCTATGGAACGCTAATAAGCCAAATAAAATGTTTGTGACAAATTCAAAGCCACTTGAACCCGTGCTGGTCTGAAGCAGGGATGGTTTTCCAAAGGATCCTGGAGCTCCAAATTAACCTGACACGTTTAAAATAACATTTGCCTATGGAGCCTTCTGAGCTGCTCAACTTTGGGCTTCCCACCCAATGGAATAGATCTTTAAAAGTTCCAACTACTTACTGAAAGGCAAGAAATAATTTTATTATAAATGGAAATTTACTGTCTGGAGCATGTGGAGTTTTTCTCTGCTTTCTTTCTATTTGGTAATTTATTTAAATGCATTCAAAAATGCATTCAGAAAATGAGACATAGCACTTTGGTTAAGACATCTGTATTTCAAACCAACATCTTCAGAACTGTGAGCAGCTCTGTTAATAGTCTTTTTATTTGATTAGGGTACTCTGCTGCTGTGCTGTGTTAATCTTTATCCACTACCTTTTAACCAATCAATATTTTAGGGTTATAGATTTGGAAGGTAGGCGATAATTTTGTAGATAAACTCTCCAGGCACTGCTGACATGGTATGGTTGCATATTAAATATCTTTTCTGAGGATTCACAACTCCAGCAGTGTAAGAATCGGCCCAGAGTTAAAAAAAAAAAAATTAAAAAAAATTAAACCTTAAATTTTCCAAGCTGTATGCAGGGATTTGGCCACCTGCCTCCTATTAATGTCAATGAAAATTTAGGGGCAAGAAAAGCAATGTCTCTTCCCTCAGATCATTTCTGCTTTGAAAGGAACCAGAGAACAAGAGAGAGGAAATTAAAAGCAACTTCGTACCACAGGCTGACACCAGCAAGGCCTGGCGGTGAGGCAGGAACAGTACAGAGGCAAAACATTTGTTCACTAAATGAGTGAGCATCTCCACACATATCAAAAGAGCCAGGTACGAAAAGTTCAGAAGGAAAAAAAATTAGATTTTCTGCTTTTAAAATGTCATTAAAATATATCTTTTTTAATTTTACTCAGCTGAAATTATCTTTTGCTTACGATATTAATTTTGCTGCAGATAAAATTAGTTGTCAGACCTCTGTTTATGGCCTAATTACCTTTTCTAAGGGAAAAAAAAGGGCAGGAGAAATAAAAGAAAGAACAATAAAATGCAGTAATCTACTTTCCAGCAAGAGGGATTCCTAGTGATGCGTTACCTGCCTGGACCTCACTAGAGCCATGCGTGTGTTTCATACACATAAAAGCAGATTTACTTGGGCTGTTTTGCCCATCTGGGCAGTGCCAGCTTCTGCCTGCCCTCATTTCCATACCTGAGCACAGGCAGGACAGGCCAAATCACCCGCAGTTATTTCTAGAGAAATCTTGCAATGATTTGAGATCCTTCTAATAAGAAAACAAGTCAGGAAACCTGAGGTCAACAGCTTGGAAAAAAGGCACTGTAAACTACTAATTTCTTCTCAAAATGTTTCTCCACTTTACTTCCAGCTTTGGAAAAGGTAATTAGGTTTTTCACTAGTTAGAAGCGGGTGCCAGGACTGCCACTGCAAAGCACCGTAAAGAAGACTTGTAAAGACTGAGCCTTGTGTTACAGATGTCAGAAGCAGCACATTTTGGTCATGTCTCAGCCCGATTCTTCAGCAAGGAGCAGAATGACAAATACTGGGTATTTCTTACCAGCTCCTCACGTTGTGTGAAGCTCAGCTCAAATTAATTAGTACAGCACGGTCGTTAATCGAGCCGGAGCCACAACGCCGCCTCAGCTGCAGCTCCACCCTGGCACGGCTCGGGCACGGCACAGACGGGAGCTGAGCCAGCCTCACCTCAGCCACAGGCTGCCCTTTGAACAGCTCTGAGCAGCACTGCCACGAGATCTGCCCAGCTGCATTTTGGAATACATTTGACAAACAAAAAAATGTGTATCTGTGTTCATTTCACAAGGTATAAACGTCTCTTTCGTGGTAGGAGAAATGCTGCTCGCGGGAAGTGATCCTAATCTAATCTGACACGCAGTATTTGTAACCCTACTTTAGTGTCCCAGCCTATTTACAGTGTTTACATAAAACCCCCCGAAATCTCCACATTCTCTGAAAAGTTAATCCAGTACAAATATTGACTGGCTGTCAATTGAGCATTATTGACTTGCTCCGGGACTGTGCTTTATTGCCTTAACTGATGAAACTTGTTTTCTTGGCTAAACTTAATTTCTTTTAGGCCCCCTTTGGATGAAATACCATTTATGAGACTGCTCCTCCTCCTCCCACTGCCATGGGGCCGCCTCTTCACTTAGCTGGAGCAGTGGGGCAGCCTCAAAAGCTTTGCAGAAGGAAGGCAACAAACCCACCCTGGATTCTACAAAGAAGACCTGGCCCAACACCAGTCCTGTCTCCTGTAAATATTTGGTCCACACCAGCTCTGACACAATTTCTTCCTTTGCTCGTACAGAGAAGTGTCTCCAACAAGGCTGGAAAGGGGCTGTGAACCCTTCAGTGAGGTCTGTGAACAGCAAACTGATTACCAGGAGCTGAAATTCTCACTCTAGCAGTCTATAACCTTCACTGGGAGGTAGCGACGGGGTTTTTTTAAGGAATTCTAAAATGCTAAAAGCTAAAAACCTTGGATGTCTTGCATCTCTTTATCAGGAATAGTACAAATCAGCTTGTCTAGAAGCCAAAGTTCATGAAACACACACACTCATCATGTTTTGAACACCCAAGAAAACATTATTTATCATTCCACTTTTTTAAAATCTATAGTCTCCAGATACTGCAAAACAGAAACCAAAAATAGCAACTTTCACAACATTCCCTGATTCTGCAACAAATTCCATCAACTGTTGTAAGTTCTGATCCCCAGGTCAAGTGAGACTGACAATAAATCTTAGGAAGGATTTGATATCGTTAAGCTGCAAAACCCAAAAATCCATTACAAAAGATTTATCCAAACGTATAAAGAATGAAGCCAAAATGTTTCAGTCAGTCTGAGGAAGGACAAAAGGGTGGAATGGCACACAGGGAAGGAAGGGTAGATCTCAAATGACCAAAGCCAGTTACAAAGCAGGTATTTCTCTCTGATCTCAAACCAACATTTAGGAAGGAATTTTCCCCAAAATGCAGTTTCCACACACAAGGCAGTTTGTTTGGGAAGGAATGTACCAGAGCAGGCACTTACAGTTTGCAGAGCTCCATCCGCTTCTCCACACGGGGCTGCTCCTTGAGCCCTGCTCAGCTCTGGGGCAGGATTTGGTGCCATCATCTGCTCCTTCCTCCGTTCTCATCAGCTGCCTGGAGAAAGGGGCAAGGAGAGGATAAAACAGGGCTGTGTCACGTTGCTACACCTTCATTTGATACTCTTTATAACTTGTTATGCCTGGCTCAGGTGGGGAGACAGTCCGGTTCTTTAATCAAACATTCTCACATCATCCTTTTAGCAATTGAACAAAGCCATGACAGTTTGGATTTCAGTTTGCCAAACACATGAGCAAGTTTATTCCTTCCTATTTATTTTATTTTAGCCCATACAAGTCATTTTTTTCTCCAAGATTTCCCTTCCTTTTAAGTGAAAGGCTTCTTCTGAACATTTGACAAATGGAAGAATCCACCTTATAACACCAGCTATGCCAAGAATGCACCTGCTCTCTGTGAAAATACTTTGGCTGTCTTAAATGAGGTTAAATCTTAACATTTTCATTAGTCTGTAAGTTTTGGCACAGACAGATAAACAAACAAACAAGAAACACGTCATCACAAATTTTACTCTTTTTTAAATTAAATGTGGCCGATGTGTGAAATTATTTTTAAAATGTTTTTTTAATTTATCTTTCAAATCCTGCAAATGAATTCAAGGTGTCTAAGCCAGTTTAGTTAAGAGCCTCCATGCACAGAATTACAGCAGAGTCAGAAAGCCCCTGGAATTGGAATCAAGGCTACAGGGGACCCCAGATGTATCTGAACCAACCACAATCACACCATTAGCACGAGGTCCAGAAAGTGCCAAAGCAAGACAAAAACACTGACAGTCCATATGTTTAAAAGCTGGGGTTTTGCTATTGCTCAAAATCCTTCCCTCCCCACATACCTGTACATAATAATAATAATAATCATCATAAAAAGTAAGCCCTCAAGATCAAGTAGTCAGTGGTATCTTAAGAGAAAAGACGACGACAGGCTTAGGAAGCCAAATCCTTGTAATAAATAATATATGATGAGTTAAGGATATGACCTGACAAAGTGGCACACCTCTCATCTCTCCCCTGCAAGAGAGGGAAGAGCTGAATCACTCGCACAACATTTTTCTTTGAGCATGGTCAGGGGTTGCTCCTCCACTCCAGTTTCTCAAGGAATATCACTCTCTACTCATTTACCAGCCTAAGCCACACGTCAGCAGCAGAGTCAGTCTGCACTTGTGTTTTTACAGCATTAGAATAACATTTCAGAACATTCTCTTATTAAGATATCATTATTTCAGGGCAGGTTTCAATTGGAGATGAGAGTGAAGCCACTGAAGTCCTGCAGGACACCAAGGGCCACCTCGCTCAGGATTGCCAGTTATCCTTTATTCCAAACTTGAAATGACACCTCCACCTAAACAACAATCTTAAACAACAAAGTACACCAGGCAAAAAAAAAAAAAAATCCTGAAGCGTGGCCAAGATGCCAGGCACATAAAGAAAATTAACTGGCCCATATTTCTGAGCAATAAAATCAATGTCACCTTTTTATACCTTCAGCCCCCTTGTCTAATGTCCCTCAGCAGACTCCTGCCAGTGCTGTGCAGCTATTCCAGGCAAGGCAGGGTTAAAATCCTGTGAGCAAGGACTTCCCACCTTCCACCAGTCCCATCCTTCTCTGCTGAACATGTCCCTTCAGTTTTTCCTCTCTCAGCTTTGCCACCTGGGAAAAAAGCATCACTAAAACATTCACAACCTAAAAGCACAGGAGTGCACCATCTTTTCTAAAAAAAAAAAAAAAAAACATCTTCCAAGCAATAATTGTTGGAAGAGGGAATGATTTTTGGTGTGACACATCACACAAGAATTTGTTTTGTAAGTCCAAGAAAGAATTTCAATGTTAGACACAAGGGAAAAAAAGAAATAAAGGAAAGATAAAAATAGTGCTTCGTCAGTGATAAAGCAGTAGATTTCAAATTCCAAATTAATTATTTTTTTACTTTATTTTGACTTTATTATTATTTTTGACTTATTTTAGTACTGCAGAGATTTTTCAACTATGCAGCAATCCCCAGAGGCAAGTGTGCCCACAATTATGTCTAAATGGAGCTGTTACTGGTCAGCAGCTCAGAGGACCACACTGACCCAGCTGAGACTCCTAATCCAAGTCAAACACACACAAGTAGGAGCACTAAGAAAGTGTAAGAAGAGTATTAAGGGATTAAGAAAATTCTAGAAAAAAGCCACGTCGGTGGCAAACACAAGTAATTGGTTTTCCAAGTTTGACTCTTCTTCAATGGTGCTAGGGACAACCTCAAAGAGAACTGAGAAATGAGAAGATATTTTGCAAAACATTTGCTTGCAGCCCAGTACTTCTGCATTAAAATCAACTAACTTCCCAAATCCCTTTTCTCCTACACCACATCCCACACTCGTGTTTACCTTTCCTCATTGCTGCTACATATTTTTTCCCTACTGAAGTCTTTTATTTTCTCACCACAATGGGAGTGGGTGCCAAAACTGGCTGGTTTGGCCTCCCCAGTGCAGAGCAGTGGGAAAAGGAATCATCGGCTGTGACTGACAGCTATTGCTGCTGGCAAAGGCAGGAACTGCAGTTGTATTTTAAAATGATTAAAAAA
>VZTB01014407.1:0-28199 GCA_013397245.1 Thryothorus ludovicianus | reverse complement strand
AAAAAAAAAAAAAAAGCAGGAGAGGAAAAGGGGGGAAGACAGCATTTTTTCAGCCCAGCTATTTGAGAGATAATTGCTGTAATTTTGTCTCTCCTCAATCTTCTCACTAGGCAAGCTTACCGAGGAAGGCAGATTTCTAGTTCCTAAAAGTGCTATAATTCACACATTTCTAGAAGAAGTTTGATTAGTTTGAAACTTACACTTGACCATTACAAAATTCTAGGACATGAAATAAAAAATGAAAAAATTCAAGTCAAAGAAAAAGAAACAGAAAGGCAGAGACCAAAAAAACCCAAAAATCCCAAAGAAAATAACTCAAGCCCTATCCCCACTGCTAGAAAAAGGAAAAAAATATTTTCACTTTGTCTGGCACAGTGTTTTCATGTTTTTTAAATTGCTCTGTATTTTAACAGCTTCAGATATTTCTGAAATATGGAATTTGCATTTTCTAGGTGGGGAACGCTGCCAAAGTTGTTAATCCCAGGCAGATGTAAAGTTGCACCACTATATTGTGATGTGGCTCCTTAAAAACAACCTAAAAGCATAAAAAAAACATAAAAAAGCCACAACAAAACAACCACCACAAATATCCACTAACCCATATGGTCAATAATTGCTGTTTAATAGTCCTCCTATTACAAACCTAAAAAGCAGCAGCCAGAATTACCAGTAGAGTATTAATAAACAGGAATGAGTTAATAGTGCATAAAGACCTTCTAGTGGAACAGTGGGGGAGTTGAATATTCTTTTCTTAAGTCAGCTGTAAGTAATTACTACATGGTGTGCTTCTGACTATTACCATAACAGAGCAATTGGACGTGAAGAATGGATAATAGTATGGACATGGAGGTATTTTTAGAATATCAGCAGTGAGGCAGGTAAATGCCCTACCCGGGCACAAACCTTTAAATAAGTTGAAATAACTTTTCCTAATGACACTGAGCCTGGGCACATTTCTGAAAAGATCAATCTAATAAATTATTAAAGTAACTTTATAAAGCCATGGCTGTGATATGTAAATAAGGGAAACGGCAGAAGAATTCGCAGCCGTGGAGCAGGCAGGCAGCACCGCAGTAAGTGCATAATAACAGGTCTGTGTGTTTCCTTTCGAGCAGTGCCTTCCTCTGTCGGAACAGGCACCGTGCTCCGCTCGCCTCCACTGGCTGCTCCGGGGAAAACCACAGCGTTCCGGCAGCAAGGGGAACGGTGAGTGCAGGAGCTGTGAGCCCGGACAGCTGAGGTCACCCTCAGTGACGGAACGATGCACCTCATTTGTGTTAAGGTACCGCTGTGGGAGTGTTCTGGGAGAGGCAGCTCTGCGCTCCTGGGAGTGTCCAGCAGCCACTCCTGAGTGCAGGAGATTCTGTCCATCCACACAACAGATGCTGCCATATAAAACCAGCCTGAGCCTTAATTCAGAGAATAGTCATATAAGTATAAATGCACTGAAACATAATTTAAGGAATATTTTGAATTGTTCAGGCTACAGGTCTCTCTCCTGCTATGTTGCTACACAGGGCAGATGTTGATTTTTCAATTTGCAGGTTTGTTAAGCATCATGGAATGTTTTGGTTCTCAATCAAGAATATTCTTCCCAAGTGGTTGCAAAGTCCTGTGCCTGAAAATAAATGCATGTCCTTTTTGTTTCTTAGCAGCACGTGTTCTGCATTCAATAGGAGCAGAAAAATAAAACTGATAACGTGATGCTATTTATTGGACCAATACATGCATTTTCTGACTTCGGCTCTCAGAATGCGGTGCATTTCCAGGTTATTGTCTACAAACACAGCCTATACAAGGCAAGAGGCAGTTTCGTTTACAGGGTGTCATCCCAACAGTTCTACTCAGAGAATTCTGCACCGTGACATCCTTGGTGTTGTGTCCATCCACGGAGGGACCCTTATCACGGGCAGCCCCCAATGATCGTATCAAAGCAGCAGCCCCTGCACTGGTAACATCCATGGTGAACAGTGTGCACCAAGGAGTTTTAGGAAAAGGAAATGTTTCTCATTTGCATGCACACCAACAGATGGGGTAAAATAATTGTCTCCCCTAAAGACAGCAGAGATTGAGCTGCTGAGTTTCCCCTGGTATTTTCTATGTTCAGCAGCAGTTTTTGACTGATCTGCTGCAATGTCCTTGCTGTCAGTCCTGGCTTTCTGTGCAGCAATCAGACATAGCCACAGAAATCACATTGTGCCACATCCACCTCTGCATAAAGTTGCTGACTTGAGGGCATTGCATCAAGATGGGTTTGGCCCTTTGCAGTCTTCTGCCCCATTAAATCTGAAGATTATGTGCTGTTCTTAGTCACTCCACTGTTATCATAATGGAGAGCTGATGTTATAATGCGGGTCAAACAAACAGCTAATTGTTCTTGGGCATGGCTTGAGCAGAAACAGAATGGAGAGGCTGGAGACATTAATAACAGTACTTGGTGCAATTATAATAGATAGTGTCTATCAGAGGATTTTAAACCGCTTTGAGAGCCTGGCAAGCACATTGCTAAGTGTTTTTGATACCCCCATTTGAAAGTGAGACCATCATCTTAAGACCAGGCTCATACATTTAGATACTGGTGCAAGGAGAATGGAAACAATCAAGAACATACAGGACAGACAGCAGGCCTTGGAGAGTCAACTCAGAATCAAAGTTCAGGAGTGTGTTTTTAAACAAACAATCTAAATAAAAAGAAAACAAACAGGCTACTCTGAAAGAATAAAAAAAACCAACCCACATATGGACTAAAGTTTGGGGGTTTGGGTTTTGTTGGGGTTCGGTGTTTTCTTTCCCCCAAATTAAAACTACACATTTGCTACACTGGCACAGAGAAACTCGTATGAGTGGTTGGAGCTCTCCAGTCAAGATCAAGACTCAGCACATTGCAGGAGCAAACTTTCCAAGAGTAAGGAGTTTCAAGTGAAGGACTGATGTCTCATAAGCCCTGAAAGATTTTTAGGTATTTCCGGCACTGCAGACACACTCACGTTTACACACACATTTATTAGAATATTAAACAACAATACCTCAGGCTATATCCTGTATGGAAAAATTCTGTGAAGAGGTAGAGACCTACAGCCTGAAACAGGCAAAGCAGAGGATAAGAAAAGATAGAAGTCACAAAAGTACAGCCAGAGTCAAGGTCACCCAAACTGACTCAGAAACTGATTATGGGCAGAATAAATCTGCAGCTCTGGAGCTGACATGGGAAGGAAAGGAACAGGGGAGGACGAGGCAAAATATGAAAAATAAGATGACTTAACACTGCTGAAAGAGTTTCACTGCATGAGAAAATAACACAGAAACTGATCTAAGAAACTGTCAGCCAGGAGTGAAGGCACAGAGTGCACGGGAGCAGCGCAGTTGCAAAGACAAACATTTTTCTCTTTCGGTGTGCAGCGCTGCAAAAATATTATTGCCCAAGCTCCCTGCACCTTTCCATTCCCCAGCCACATTGTTCAGAGGTCTTTCTGTAAGGACCAGGAGGGGGGAAGTCAGCAAAAAGAAGACAACAGAGGCATTAGCACTTGTCTAGGACATCTGAGGTATTTATGGAGAATAGAATTCAATTGTCTAAATTATCAGCCCTAGGGAAATTGTTTTGGAGTTCTCATTCAAGCTGTTACTCAGGATGCATTTTGTCCTTCAGAACAACCTGAAGCCTGTCCTGCCTTGTGAATTCTTTGAAAATACGATAATGGATTATCTTAAAATGATTCCTCAGGAAGACTGGGTATATTTTAAAGTATTCCAGTGAGGCACTCTGGCCTTATATATTCCAGTTTAAAACAAAGTGGAATCACTGAATCAGTAGTTATATGCAAAAATTTTTGGGTTAACAAAACACAGTCCCATTTCCATAACTTCCAGAAGAATCCACAAGTCATCTGACACTAACTTGGATATCTCTTGAGAAAGTACTGAGCATATTCCAAGCTCCTCAGTGATGAGCTCAGTGCTAAGGTGTTTAAGGTCCATGATTATGCATCATTTGCTCAAAATGGCCTATTTTTGCTTTCATGCTCTTCAATGAGATAGTAAAATGGAACACTTTTTCAGAAAATCAGAACTGAATCACTCATGCATGGCTGCAATCATTATTTGTATTTCACTGGTATCTCAAGATCTCAGGCAAAAGTGGGACACTCATCTTGAACATGGACTAAGACATCACCTTCCCCAAAGACCTTTTACTTAGATAAGAGACACATGCATGGGAGGAACTCCAGGGCATTCCTACCTGATACCACAGAGAGAGATCAGTTTATCTGAGCCTTTTTAAAGTATGTGACAAAACCTTGCAAAGGGTGATGAGGGGAGAACTTCAGAGACTGAAACTGTTTTCAGCTGTTAAATGGAGGTTGGACAAACAGCAAGGGCCATCATACGCTGCAACGCTTCCCAGTTATCAACTGGGGACACCCAAACCAAAATAATTTCTAAAAAGCATTGCTCTCCAATATCCAGTGAGTTTTCCACACTTCAACTACGGCTCCTGGCTGGCCAGGAATTCAGCACACACAAGTGCCGTTCATCTCGCGCTGCTCTGCAGTGCGTGTGCTGGGACTGGAGTCCAGCTCCCGGCTCCACAGGAGCTGCTTCCCATCACTCGTTAACTGAGCAGAGCTGACACCAGCCTGCTCCACGGGAACACAACAGCCAGGCCTCGCCTGTCTCCCCTGCACTGACAGGATGACCTGGAAACATTCCCACCTTCGCCTCCCCTTCTCTTCCTGGTCTGCCTGCAGCTGCTGCAAACACACACTGCATTTTCCTGTTCTGCTGCGCTATCCCTTCTTACTCTCCAAGCACACTATTTTCCTTCTCCCAGCTAATTCATCCTCCCTAATTCCATATTCTCCTAAGATTCTTTCCTCTTTACCATGTTTCTTAGTTACCCCTAACAGGCCATCCACTTGCAGGTACCATCGTTTGTCCTCCTAATGACATTTCTCTGGGTATGGCAGAGTTGGATGCGGAATTTTCATTTTCTCCTAACTCTCCACCATTTTTGCTAGGCTGTCCCCAGGCTTCTTGAGATAAGGGGGGGAAATAGTGCTCCCATCCTCACTTGGGCTGTTAAAAAAGTTCCGAATTCATGGGAACTGAGCACGCAAAACCAACCCCGAAGACCAGAACTGACCATACTCTGAATGAGGAGACTTCTTAGAAGAAAATTAAGATTTAATCCACTTAAAGCACGCCAGTCAATTGATAGTCTGTGTGCCACTGCATTCACTTATCCAACAGCAACAAAAATAACACAGCAATTACACTCATAAATGAAATACTATATACAAAGGATTAGCTCAAGCTTTCTGAGCAGAATTGGACACTCTAATAACCACACAGCCTGCCTAAAAAAACTAAATAAAGAGAAAGTCTCCCCAACGAGCACTACTTATTGACATTTATAAAGTGCCAGTACATAAGCAAATATTTTAACCTTTATGCGCATTTCAGTATTTGTCTTATTTTGTAATAATCATTTTAAGCAGTTCCCAAATTAAATGCTGCTACACTATTCCTCAAAACAGCAAAACCAAAACAAAATATAAGAACATTTTTCAAAGATGTAACAACCAGCAAAAACAACGCATAAAGCCATTATTTTTCACCGGGCTTTGTTGTGACAGTTACCATGGCCAACCCATTAACATATTTGCTGTACAAGTATGGTCATTCCACGGCCTTAATTAACTTTCAAGTGGAGAGTGCTGCGGCTTTACCACTTATTAAATATCCACTACAATAAGTTACAGTTTTACCCTTCCAACCTCACTTAGCCAAGACACCCAGAAGAACCAGCTTTCCATCTGACTGTAATTTTGTAATTGCTTTTTACTGAAATTATGTTGAAACTGGACCCCCTATGTAAATGTATTTTGTCTGGTTCATCTAAAATTGGCCACCCCTAATCAGATCTGGTTGATATTTGATTGAATAAGTGGAAAATTAAGTTTCTCTCTGATAATGCCGTGCTTTTGCCTCCCTTTCATTATGTATAATGTAGGCTTTTTGGGGCTGCAATCTGAAAGCGTGCCCCCT
The DNA here is from genome assembly GCA_013397245.1 of Thryothorus ludovicianus. Lineage (NCBI taxonomy): Eukaryota > Metazoa > Chordata > Aves > Passeriformes > Certhiidae > Thryothorus > Thryothorus ludovicianus. The sequence continues at coordinate 22,151 of VZTB01014407.1, read as the reverse complement.
AGAGAAGAGCAGCCAGGCTCGGGAATGCTGCTGGGCAAGCCGAGCTGCTCTGAGTGCAACACACACAAACAGCGTGGGTACAGCAGCACAGCTAACGCCAGCTTTATTCGGGATAAAGCACCAGAGTCAGACTGAATCGAGGCACAATTAGGGTCTGTCATTAGCTGGGCTGAGCTGCTGAGGTGGATTCATCGTGATATCGTTATTTCCACGCGTGAGCATCAGAATGCCCTGGGTGTTTCAACTTGTACACTGCCGGCTAAAAGGCAGCCAAATCCACCTCCACCAGGCGCTCCACAGGGTGGGAAACACGGCTCCACTTCGGGGAAAAAATAATTCCACAAAGGGAGCGCGTGAAGAGGCCGCAGGAGTGCGCCACTGAAAAATACATAAAAATGCAAATTTCCCTAAACTTCATCTTTGGATGGACTGAAGCATAAGTGAGAACTTCAACAAAGCTATAGAAAAAGATGACAGGTCTGAGTTTCAGAAATTTAAGACAGCAGTAGGATTAGACACTTTGGGTTGTCTTCGCATACATTTCTTATGGGAGTTAATTCCATTTGACATGCAAGACCAAAGCAAGATTACAGAGGCATAGCCCCATGGCGAGGTGTATGCTGTAGCTAAAAGCTGGGATTTGAATAATTGTGCAGGCTTACTCCAAGAATCAGGCGAGAACAGAATGAATGGATTATTACAAGGAACTTTGTACATTTTTAACTGCTGGACTTAATAAAATACCCCGTGTGTAAGACTGGTATTATGGTCCTTTGCACTCACTCTAGTTGAAGTTTGTGGTAGGATCTATCAAATAGGAGAAAACACAGAAGTTGTTAAGAAAAAATGTGCCATGAAGAACTGGGCAGAGTCGTGCCCCATGCCATCTTCTGAGGGAAGCAAATTTGGAGAGTTTTAGCTCAAAATATTCAGGCCCTAAAAAGTTAAAGGGAATTCATTTCCTGCATAAAAGAAGGTTGAAGGAACACAAGAGATTGGATTGAAAAAATGAGGGAACAAAAAAAAAAAAAAAAAAAAGAAAAAAAAAAGGCGAGTTTTTATTTCACTGTTTCAGCTTGTTAGCCAGATCATTTATTACGGAGAAAGATTACTAATCCACACATCATTTTTTTTTAAATTGACCTCTTCCCTTTGTGTCTGTGGAAGCACTTGTCTGTAAAAGGAGGTAATAGCTGACTGCTCCTTAGAGTCAGTGATGCTTAATTAACTGTCCAGTGAGAATTATTGAAATACTTATATAATTCTTATTTAGCACTCATTAAAGTGAGGGATACAAATGCTGGACAATGAGAGGTTCAGGAAGGCTTTGAAAAGAGGGAGTTAGTACTCTAATAGCAAAGAATTATGAAAGCCTGCCCATTAACAGTAATAGAGCAGACCTTTCATTTTAAAAGTCACTGACTCAGATCTGGACTTATTTGATAGTTTTTTAAAAGCTCCTTCATCCAACCCCCAGCAGAGGCTCTCCTGCCATTGCTACCCAGCCTGTGCAGCAGGTGAGCCAAGGAGGGGACTGGAGCTCCCTCCCACCACTGTGCTCTGGTTGCTCAGCCCACACTCCCTTGGCTGTGTTTGGCACAGCTCCTGCCCCCCTCACAGCCCCCCAAAATTCAACAACTGCTGAGAAGCCCCAACAGGTACAACAGGACCCCTGCAATGACTTGCAGCACATCAGCAAAACATGCAGACTGCCTTACCACAGGACTTTCCTTGCATAAAGCACACCCACAATCATCACTGCATCGAAACAGCATCTCAGGTGATTCCCCATTTGCCCTAAAAAATAATCTCCATTTCCTTTCAACGTGTGCTTTGGAAGCACGTGATGAATATCCTGAATCATTTGGCAGCTTCTGAAATGGGGATGAAGAGGCTGCTGGGTACTGAGCAATGGCAAGACCCAACCCCATCTAGAACTTACTGCAACAGGCTATGGTACAGAAAATGAACTAAATTCATCAGTACCCTCTGTGAGACAAAGAAAATATCCATGTACACCTGATATGCCCAGCCAAATCTCTTCAGAAATAGATGTCTAATAAGAATTAACTGGCCCAACTTCAGAGGGCTTCTTGTGGCCCAGTAGGGTTTACAGAGGTCCCATAGATCAACAGTTTGTCCTCAGAAAATTCACCAACAATAAAGAACAAGTTCACCATCGCTGTTTGGAGGCTTTGCAGGTTCATTCCCCCAAGGAAGGTGTCTTGCATTCCTCTCTCCAATATGGATATTGTCAAAAGTTCTTGAATCTACAGAAATTCACTTAGAAATGAAGCTAAGATATCCTTTCTATTCATATAATGATTGATGAAACACGAGGGAAAATAAATTGAATTATGTTAAATCTCCCAGGGAAACATAATTAAGCTGTAAAGCATTCCCTTGAAATCCTCGTAGCACTCAGGCTGTGTCTCCTACTACATGATCAATAATAATATTAAAGGCAATTATTTTGAAGGACTGGCATGAACTTTCAGCTTTTACTGTGTTTTATACTATTAAAAGCTAAGGATTTGCTTGGCTCCTATATCTGTGAATCCTTCTATAATTTCAGCACAAGGCTTCCAATGCATCATGGCTGGGACCTTTTCCTTCTTTCTTTGTACCTAATGCAGCTCCTAATGCTAAAATCTGTGGGTCTGTGTATAGTTCAGTACATGACGTTACAGAAATCACACTGCACACAGCAAACATTACATCTTCACTCTAAATCCAGAAGCTGCCAATTGCATGGATTATGCTGGCTTCCATCCCATTTTAACTGGAATTATAAAGATTAAATATCTTTACATGCAAGTTTGATTACATGACCACCAACGTGTGCCTCCATCACCAAATCAGAACATGGAAAACACTTCCAGTTTGCCAAGCAGAAGATGAAGCAAAAATCCTGTGAGAAAAATCACAATAGACATCTCAAAAAAGCTGGGGATCAGGAAACAGTAGGAAGAAATAAAATTTGATACTAGAAGGAAATAGTACCATCAATTTTCCAAAGGAATTTTGTCACAGATGGAATTTGTGGATAAAAAGGCCTGGGAAAAAAACCTTCGTTGGTGAAACCATGACACTTGTTATTGCAAAAAATATAAGTATACGATGACTGTTATTAATACCTACAGACAAATATAAATAATTAGTGTGTCATGCACATGTATTTTTAGTATATATATATATTGATGAATACATATGAAAGACTATAAACATATCCCGATTTTAACACATCATGACCAGGAAACACTAATTCAAATGCAACTGTGAAAATGACATAAAAAGCAAGACAGTTCTGAGCAGCTTTAAAATTCAGTCCCAGGCCCCATCCCTAAAGAGTGACCAAGACTTTCATCAAATGTCAGAAGCTCCGAGCTGTGGATTTTTACAAAGAGAACTCTCACTGGGCAAACAGCTCCCAGTTCCAGAATGCTTGTCAAGCTCCCAGGTATGGAAAGGAGATGGACTTCTCAAATGAATTTGAAGGTCTATATTACAAAGAACACAAAAGGCTTCCTCAGAAAGCAGACACTGGATTTGGAACACTAAACACTGTTATGAAAGAATCAAATAGAGCAACAATAATTAGAACACCTTGGTATTCTGGGAGCTGTAACAATAGGTGTAAGTACCAGGATCCAAGATGTAAATAAGTCGGGCGTTTGCTTATTCTTTTAATAACGCAGGCATTGAGAAGGTAAATTTCAGACCCTGCACAAGAAGGTACATAATTTCTCCACAGAAAGATTCATAAATGAGTTTCATCCTAAGAAAGATCAGAGTAAAATATACGAAGCAAGATGACATAATGGGCTGTAGCTTAAATGCAGCCCCCAATGGCCCCCTGTTCTGCAAACCAGGCTGTGGGTAATTGAATGTAAGACGAAGCAAAAATACAGAAAAGGCCAAGCAAGAGAATAAAAATGCAGTGTGTGTAACAGCACTGAGAGGAGTACAGCTCTGTAGAACTGATTAATAAGAAGAGCAGTGAACAGTACAGAGTGGATTTGCAGAGATTAGAATGTTGCAGGCTTTGTCCAAAAGATTGTATAAAGTTCTTATTGGTTTTGAATTTAAATAGGGTAAAATTTATCTAACACTATTAATGCTTCCCTTTGACCTTTAAATATCTCCTGCCTCCACCCCCAAAGAAGGACACTTTAAAGCACAGTGTGTTTCGCCTGCACTGCTCTACAGCTCCTGAACACACGTGTGTCCGTGTGCACGCGTGTGCACGCTCTCTTCTACTCCTCTGCACTGTCACAGCCATTATGGACAAACTGATTGACACTGGCAGCCAAAATTCGGAGAATACACACTCTGATAAACCTTTCAAGCCATGTTCCTGCATTAACAAGGGCAGAAATTCCAAGCAGGAGGCAGCAAAGCAGAAACTTGGGATTTTTTGTTTCAACACGCTCACAAACACCCCAGTGGGTTGAGTGTTGAGTAGCATGTGGCAGCTCCACCTCGGAGAAGTTTAAGTCAGCAGTAAGATATTTTTATAAAAATAGGAAACACAAAAATGGACTAGGTAGTAAAACTGAGAATAATATTCAGACACTAGAAAACTACAGGCAGCAACAGGAAAAATACAACATTCATGACAAGTTAATGACAGAGACCATCATTAGAGAGAGAATTAAACATTTAATGGATAGACTGCAGGAAAGGCATGAGAATGCAGATTTAATTCTCTGGTTATAATGCTGCTTTCAAGTGTCTCTGAGGCAGGAGATCAGCTAGTGTGTTTTGGAGAACATACAGCTCTTCATCACAGGAGATAGGAAACACTCAGTCTGGAAACACAGGAGCTACACACGGGGAAAAGAGGTGGAGTCTATTTTCATCAAGGTGGACTTAAAACAAGGAGAGAAAGGCACAAGGAGCGTTCCTAAAGCCAAAGAGCATTGGGACTAGCTAAGAGAAGACAGGAACATATTTTAAATGATCCAAGCCCTTCTAACATATAAGCATATTGCCAGCAACAGAAATGCTGTTTTTCAGTCCCTGCCATTGTGGAGGGGTCAGACAGGATTTTTAAGATGCAGCCATAGCAAATTTAGGTTTTCTCATCTAACTTTCCCTGTCTAAAAGATGGAAATGAGACACTCCTCTCCCTGTGGAGCCTGTGGAGGGGGACAGGCAGAGAACAAAGGGATTCAGCCTGAGGAGTGACTGTGCAGAGCCATGAGGATTAATCTAGAGCATGGTATTTGGGGGGAGAATTTCACATGACACATATCCAGAAAAGCTGCAGACTTGGCTTGGGCCAGTCTCCCCTTCAGCCAGCCTTAGCTGGTGCTCCTCTGGGCATTTTGGAGACCTCTGTGAATTGCCCTCTGGAGTCTGAGTAAATTTCAGGCATTGGAACAAATACACATAATCTGTTTAATAGATAAATGATTAAAGAAGACAATAGTAATATTAAACGTAGGTTTTCCTGCCTCCACACATGTTCACCAATGGTTTTTCCTATATACAAAGCTGACTGAAGGGAGGGGTGGGATTGAATAACAAATTGGTGTGATAGAATCACATCACTCACAATCACATAATGGACTATATCCCAATTTTCAAAAGGCATAAAGTATCCTCATTAATACGATAAGTGCAGCAGTCAAATCAGTACTATGATTTTATCAGGGTTTTTGACTGTACATGAATTAGAATATAAAATGCATACAGAATTTTTAATGGGAAGGCTTTAACATTCTATGAATGTATTTCTTACTGTCATTTACATCGCATTAAAGTGAAATTCCACATAAAAGCAGAAAGAGAATACTCTACATCCTAAATTACAGTTTTTCATAGTTGTCATGTCCACATACTGGGAATCTTATTCACAAGCTGTAATAATACCTTAAACCTGAAAAGGGTGCAGTGCTGCTCTGTTTGTTTGGTATGGCTGCCAAGTGGAGTTGTCACACAACAAGGTCACATGGTCAGGATGGAGCCTACAGAGATTTTTTTGGGAATGCAATTGTATTCCCTGCCTGTGCTACAACAGGTTGCTAAATGCTCCATTTCTTCCCAGCTGGGCACCAAAACTGTTACCATGTTCAGAGAGATGTTGTTACCATCTTCTTTCAGCTCTTTTCCTTTTCCACCTGCCTTCCAGAATATTAGTTTAAAGTAACATTTGCCAACAATTATTTTCCTTTAAACCCAAAGGGATGCATTTTGTCTTCTCTCTAAGTATGCACTATTTCTGTATGCATTAAATTTTACCATGAAAACCAGCAATATCAGTTTTTACAATCTGTTTTCTCAGATCCAGTAGTTTCACACTGCCTCAGATTTGATTAATCTCAAAGAAAAAGAGGCTGTAAACTCAGATTTGTTTTATACTCAAACCACCTGGCACAGACCAAGCCATGTTTCTGACCAATATATTCTAGCTGGTCTGAATTCTCGTCCCCTTGTTAGCTCCTTTTGCAGGAACAGCAGCCACCAGGTGCTTCCCCGGGTGCTGAACACACAGGAACCCCAGAAACTCTTAGGGCAACATTAATATTCAAATCTGGACTTGTTTCCTTGATTAAAACAGGTATTTGGGTGTTTATTTACTTTTTTCTGTAATGTGCTGAGGTTGAAAAAAGCATCACCAATGTGGGATAAAGCTGCACGATTCTAAGGTGTACTTAAAAACAAAATCCTGGGCTTTAAATGGTAGAAAATCTTGAAGGTCTTCTTTTCTGTCCTTTCCTCATTTTCCAAATATTGAATCTTAAATTTCTGTTCCTGCTGCCTCCCTCCTCCACCCCCAAGATGCAATGGCATCTGCAAGCACTTTTTTCAGCATATTAGGATACAAATATTTGGGGGTAAAGATATGCAGCACCTAAGCACCTGGGGAAAAAGAGCAGGAAATACGACTGGATTCATGATAGAAGCAGCCACAGCTTCAGCTGCATCTCCTGCCTGTGAATTTACAGGTACTTTCAGGCTGGAGAGCAGCAAATATCAGCACTGCTATATTCAGGTTCTAGGAACCATTTATCCACGCCGGGGCAGGAATGCTGCTTCCTGAAAGAACCACACAGGCTGTTGCATATGATCAGTGCCAGTTTTAGTACTGCATAAATCACTACGAGACTGGGGCCTGTTATTTAGTCAATGCAAAATGAAAAATTTGTAGGAAGTGAAACCTCCTGCAAGTGCCTTTTCACAGAACAAACGCTCTGCAGAGAAGGAGATGGGGAAGTGAGAGTGGTGCCCCTGCCTGAATGTGCCAGGAGCAGGTGAGGAAGGAACTCCCTCCCTCCTTTTGTCTCTGTGCTCAGTACACAGCACCACACACTGCAAGGCTGTATTTTAAATAATCACCATTTCAGCTGCCTTGTGTACTCTGTCATATTGTGCAGTTTTCACCAGGAAGAAGTCAAAGTACTCCTAGCAGGCATGTCCCACTTATTGGCAGTGAGGACTTGGAAAAAATCTATCACTGGCTAAAGAGCTGCAGAGGAGAAGCAAATCTCACCCATCACAGGTTCCCTAATCTGCCTGAATTCCTGTGTCAAGGTCTGCAAGTCAAGGTGTTACTCTGCTGCTTCAAGTCTTTCTCCTCCTTGCTGAAATCCATGTTGAAACCTCATTTCTGTTACCTTATTTGTGGCCTTATTTTTTTTTTTTTTTGACCTCTACTTTCTATCCTTCCTAATTCCAGACACTATAGAATGAAAAAATATTGAGAGTAACTTGGAGAAAATATTTTCAAAATTAATTCTGGTGTTTTCTGTCAGTCCTGAAACTCCTTAATGTTAGTTCCAGGTTATCAGCCCTGATCAGGGCATGGCATTACTGACCATCACATTATTCAGACAACACTTTACCCAGTCAGCTTTCACTTTGCTACAGGCAGAAATTAAGAATATTCTGCTCCTTGGGCCATGAGAAATCCGTGCAAAACCCAGTGTATTTCCATAGCTGGTATGTCTATTTAATGACTGAGTATCAATCCCACAGGTGTCCCTTTTCCCAAGGCAGGCAGGAACCCTGCGCTGCAGTGGCGTTAAGTGGTGTGGCAGCAGTTTGCAGCATCATCTCTGAGGTGAGATATGAAACACAGGGCTGATCTCTAATCCTCCTCATGAATCACAGGTATATTCTAGGAAGCGTTAAGGCTGGCAGGCTACACTGGATTTAACATTGACTAAATCAGTTCCAGCTCCAAAACCTCCTCTGCAGTTTCCCTCGTACATAGGAGCGATCACATCCAGCTCTAGGAGTGCTGGACTGTTGCAGTTTATGGAGGACACTGCCATGGTGGAAGTGCTGCATCTCTCTCCAGGTGAGTTTTAGCCCCCACACAGAGCCAGGAGGGACAGGACCATTTTCAAACCTGACCTTCTAAGTTAAGCAGTGAGACAAGCCCACTCAAGCCTAGGTCTGAAAATGATGTTTGTGCAACTAAAAGGGTTATTTTACAGTTTTTTAGTGTGAAGATACAGAAATACTGAACATTTCATGAGACAAAGGTACAGAAGTAGTGTTTTGTAATTTCAAATGCAATATTTTTTGTCTATCAGCATCTTTCGCTTCTTCCTGTGAATGCCTTTGACTCTAATGAGATATAACAAATGAAACAGACATGAAGACAAAAGAAAATCACAAACAAATGGGTAAAAATTGTTTTTACACATTAAAAAATATACAGTAAGTTGATGACTTGGTCAGTTTCTATCAGAAATTCAATGGGTGCATATGAAAAATCTGATCAGCTGTTTGCATGTAAGAGATATGTGAATCTTGCCTTTACTTGACGTTTTCTGATTAGGATTTTAGGTATTATTTCTGATGTTTTCTCAGATTGACATCTACGGTCTACTTTGATAATGAATACCCCAAGAGAGCACAGAGACAAGGCTGGGTCTCAGAAGCTTGGAGCATTTCAATCAAAGATGGTTTGTTAATAATAAAGTAAGAAAAAAAGCCATTTGCTTCTTTTGCAGTGACTGCAGCGCTGACCCTCTCTTGGTCCTGCTAGGCCTGTCTGAGCAACAGCAGAGTTCAGTGGTAATTAAAGCAACAGTGTTGTGAAAAAAGTGTGAATTACTTTTACAAGAAGACTTGGATGTTGCTACCGACTGACAAAGCACAGCAGGAGAACTCTGCTGGATATTAAAGAGCCATGGTAGTCACTATATTGTAAGGTGGCTTTGCAGCACAATGCAAAATTGTGACTTTTCACAAGTTTATACCATAGGAACCATTTGAGTTATCGGCTTAAAATTCAGTATGTTTTGTAAGGAATATAGCAGACACCATAAAGGTGTCATGCTTGGTAAAATCTGGTCCTGTTTAAATTATGTAGAGCCTAAATTCAATTTTTACCTTTCAATTATGACTTCACTGGGTAATTATTGCAATATTACAGCCTGAAGTGTTGTGCAAAATTACAGAAAGGGCTACATACTCCGACATCTCTCAGCAAATTAGTGCAGTGTCAAACAGCCTGAATTTCCATTCTGACATTTTTAAAACTCAAAAGCACAGCACCCCACATTTTTGGCATCTCACAGAGAATTATACCAGGTATTATACAGCAGCCCTGTACTGCATAAATATCTTTTTAAGACAACATGGTTGTGTGAGGGAACACAAAGGACCAGCTCTGACAAATGCTTCAATATCACAATGTTTCTCCTATAGTCACTGGGAAAAAAAATGCATGTACCAGCAGTTTATCTTCCTGCAAGAATGCAGTGAGAGCAGGGGACAGATCCTGAAGTTAGTTTTGTGCACATTCAGAGCCAGTAAAGACAGTGTGTACAAACACAGCCATTGCCATCACTCCGAGAAAATAAAGGTTAGAACTCAGCCTGTATATCCACAGGACAGAGGGAACCCTCACCACAGTGGGATGGTGCTGCCCCTCTGGGTGTGACAGGACTGGGTTAACAGTCAGGACAAGGGGCTCTGAATTAGCTTCCAGTACAGTGTGAGCAATTTACATAACCAGCAATGTAAAATTCTCATGGTAAGATTTACTTAAGAGCTTGAAACAGCAAATAACGATTTTTCTAAATATTCATTGGGTACCTGTTCTGAACACTCTTGGCCTTACTCTAAGCAGTCCAGCTAATTTGCAATTTACACAAAAATCACAAAGAGGGGATATTTACTTGCCTGAACTTTCCAAGCGAGGCTTGGCACTTTTTGTCCCAGTAGACACAAATCCAACGGAATCATGATAATCCACAGTCCCATAAAGAAACACAGTTCTGTATCTAGTGTTATACCAGGGGTGGAAGCCTCCTTGCCCTACAAAAAAATTCTTCCTTCCCAAATTTTTGAAAGACATTTGGTGTATTCTCTTCACTATTCTAAGGAATAAGGCAGAGCCCGAGTGGCCCATAGGGAAAATGCTGCACACACGTTCAGCTCTGCAGTCCTGGGAATACCCAAGAGAAACCAAGAAAATGCAGGAAACACAATCGGAGGAAAAGGGACACAAAAAAAATTAACATTCTCAAGGAATTTGAGGCTCCTTCTCCAGTGTATGTTCAAATGACACCTAGACAATGAAAAGCAAAAATATTTCTTAATGTTATTCTATCTGATTTTCTGGATTTTTAGGTAGGCAACACGTACCCTTTGTTTAACCCTGTCCATGTCTCCCAAATCTTAGGTGTCTCTTAAGGCCTCATGCAAGTCCTCTGTGCTAAGAAAAACAGGAAAAGCTTAGCAAAATTCAGAAATACAGCTGAAGACAAACTTCCATCTAAAAACTCAAATGCCCTGTACAGAAAACTAATCAGAACACAAGCATCAGCAAACACAAAGATACCAAAACAAACGCTCATGAAACTAATCCCTTTAACCACACCACTGACTCCTAGGCTGCCCTGTTTGTACCCCTAAATAATTCTATCCTCAAAATGAAGACTTAGAGTAACACTTTTTGACTAATTCACAATTAAGAAACCCTTGACGTTCGTAAAAATTCTACTAAATATGAAAAACCCTCCACACCCACTAGCATATCATCTTTCCTTTTACTTTTCATTCAAGGCAAGCTTGATTTTTGCAATGACCCAGCAAAAGATTTGATGATGTGGTTAATAATAAGCATATAGTTGCTCATTTGCTTAAGTGCTTTTCTGGGTGAAGGTCAGAGTGCATTGAGCCTTAAAGGATGAAGCCTTTTTCCCTTCCTGAACACAGTTAAACTTGTAGGAAAAATGGATTAGGCTGGAGCACAGCTTAGCGCTGAGTTTAGGACACCAAGCCAGTCCAAGCTCTTTCTTCACCCTAACACTGTGAAAGCCACAGAGCCTGCACCTGGAAACTGCATCAAAGGACACAACTGCTACCCTTCTACCCTGATGGATGGGCAGTGTCCAAATTACACTTTGGAGCAGTCATCCCTTGCTCTTGTTTTTGAGAAGGATGGATTGTGTAACTAAGGAAGGGGTAGGTGGTTTACTCCCAGCCACAGTCACATGGATGGGTTAGGGCACCAGGGTCTTAAAATCCTTGTTCTGTCAAAGAAATCTGTGTGTTTACTGATTTTGAGGGAAGGTGCCTGTGCTCAATACCTGCCAGAAACAGCTCATGAAGGAAAGGTTCCCTGGATACAAGAATGGCCTGTGGAAGAAAGGTTCCTTGCCAGACACTCTGTGGGTGAGCAAGAGCTGCCCAAAGTCAAACCATGTGCCACTTGAAAGCCCAGGACACTGCAGAACCCAACCAGGGAGCAAAGGTAGTGACAAAGACTTGGCTGCTTTTGATCGCGTTTTAGATCCTTCCCTCACAAAGTGAGGAAAAAAGCACCATAGACAAATGCATGTGACCTGTCAGTCTTCAGCCCTCTTTGTCAAAGGGAAACAATGCCAACACAATTAAGTGACAGCCCCATGCTAAATACACTGAAATCAAGCCAGGCTGCTGCAGCCTCATTCCAGTCACATTCTCCAGCTGTGGGTTTATCACTCTGCAGTAGTGCTCGGCTGAGCCGTTATTCTTTGCCTGCTTTTTGATCAATTTTACGCTTAACCTGAGCTTCTCTGATCAATCACATCTTTAGATATTCATAAGCCCAACCTTAGGAGGAGTCACAAACCTTAATTTAATTATTATCCAACAGGCCCATATGAAAGGGGGCATATAAAAGCCAGCATTCGTAGCAGTCAACAGTTTTCTTCAGAGAACAGTGTTGATACTGCGTGACCTCTGTGGAAGGGAGAAGCAGCAGAAACACCTCTGACTGCTGCTTGTGGGCAGACACACACAGATCCCGAGATGTTACCAGGCAGTTCATACACCTCTTCAAGAATTTCCTCTACACTTAACAGTTCTGATTTCTCCTCAGGTAGGAACAAACATACTTTTTTAATATATTTCTTTTTCCTGTTTCAGAAAGAGTTTATGATAGTGTCCCCTTGTCTCTCAGCACACCACAACACTCTGACGCTAAAAACATCAAGTCCCTGTACACAAAGAGCTCTGGCAGAGGTTAATCGTGAACTCAAACAATGGCACACTTAGATTCAAAGCACAGCATTGAAACTTGTTTCTATGCAAGCACAAGATGACCCATACAAAAGCAAATTTTTTTCCTAAGAAGCATGCAGAAATGGGCACTCCTAACATTGAAATCAACTCGAAAAGTCAGGCAGAAAATGCTTTCCAAGATAAAATTACTTTACCTTGGAATTCCTTTCAAGGGCAGAGGTGTATAGAACCAATCCTGACAAGTTCTGAATACCTCTCAAGCAGGACTACCTGTCTCACGTCACTTTTAAGTTCAGTGTTGCCTTTCCCAATCCACCAGCATCAGCCCCAGAAGTAGAAGGAGGGGAGGCAGGAAAGATGAAACAACAGAGAACAGAAAGACAAACCAACGCCTTTTGGGTACAATGCTCATGGACTGAGCAAAGGCAGCTGAGAGCCCACAGCTGGGATTCCCTTACCACAGGTAGCTCTGAACGACACAGGGACAAAGTGCCGTGGAGGATATTAAACCTTTTCCTCTCTTCCTCAAAACAGCCAACACCCACAAGACTGAAGTACCATCACGTGACTGAGAAAGCAATTTGTTAAAATGACACAGCAGGTTAGGAATACAAGACCACTGAGGTCCTTCCCCCACCCAACAACATGTACAAAAGTATGTTCCTACCACGCAATTTTTAAATAGACATGCTGAGAACACGGGGGCTCTGGGTGGCATTCCATCACTACTGCTGCACCTTTTAATTAGTGTGTAATGAACACACTTATCACCGACACCACATCTTTTATCATGTTAAACTGTTGAGACATTCCGCTCTAACCATCAAAGACACAAAATAGCTGCAGCCAACTGATCTCTCAGCAAAGTCAGCCAAGTAAAACCTGTGGCCATTTTACTTGCAAGGTTCCCCTCTAGTGTAAATATTCTTCTCAGCTTGGGGGAGTAATACAAAAAAACCCCAAAGATGAACACCTAAAAAAGCAAAATTAAACAAACAGATGTCTCTTCCAGCATCAGATAATTCTTGGGGTTTTTTTTTCTAAAATGAGCTTTAGTTCAACACTGACTCCATGAACAGCAGGACTCACAGAAAATCTCCATTTCCCCAAGAGATCATACCTTTCTGTAACATTACAGATAAAACAGTTCAATTCTCACCATATTCAACTCAAAATATTACACTATAAAAGTATATTTTATTTTATAAAGTATCTATGGATTTTTATAAAATAAAGGTACAAGCATTTAAGTAAATTACAGTCTTCTGGTGCTCACAAATTGCAAGACGTGCAAGCAGATACAGGTGAGATTAAAAGAGCACACAAGACTTCTTTTTATCATGTCATGTATCACCCTACCAGGATGATTTTAACAATTAGACCCTGATGCAAATTAACACCTACAACAGTTGTGTTTCCAACGTGGTTTTGAAGTGGGATTAAGGGAGAACAACAGGTCTTGTGTGCCCAGGACCTCAACTTTCTGCCAGCAAATAAGGGTCTGTCCACTGACAAGGGAACCCAGAGGCACAAAATGGGAGTTTCTGTCAGAGGCACAGGCCCTGGGCCTGCAAGAGAGCAGCAGAGCCCCCAGGGATCCACAATCACAGGAGTTCTATCATTTCCTGCAGAGACACTGCTGCTGGTCTCACCAACTGGTTGCTGCATTTGTCTGCTTTGGCCATTTGGTGAGATAAAGAAAGAAGCACAAAGGAGGGGGGGCAAAATATGGGGCACCAAAGGAATAAAAATTAAATAAAGTGACATGAGGTTAAACTAATGGAAGCAGATATATCGCATTGCCTCCACTGCTGTCCTGCTTTGTGTGCACAAAGAGGTGCTGCCCTAGTGCAACACCCTGCTTCTGACAGAATACCCCAGGGCACCTTGAGGTGCAGAGCTGTGCTTGTCCCCCGAGCAAACACAGCCTGTGTGTCCTGGCACAGCTCACAACAGGAGTCCTGACAACACCCGCGGGTGAAACCTCCGGCTGTGGACATGCACAGCCATGCACACTGAGAAGGGAGAGGATGACACACACACAAATTAATATTAATATTATCTATTAGGATAGCCATCAAATTATAATGCAGAATGAAGACTACTCCTCTACCACTTCAGACAGACAGTTCATTTACTCAGAGAGGTTCTTAGCATGAAAAGAAGAGCAGAGAAGAGCAGCTCCCCTCCTGAGGGACACGAGCAAGGGTGATTCCATGGCAGAGCAGGGGCTTTACCCACAGCTCCTGGAATCCTCAGCCTGGGCCAACGGGGCTGCTCAGCCTCCAGGGCAGGGCACATTACTGAGCAAGCAGCACAAGCGTTCAGGGACAGCTGTGCTTTTCAAGGGGTTCTTTTGTCCTGTCTGCAAGATGAATGCAGTTTGCAGAAACTTAGTTTCTTTAGCCCTGTTTGTGCAGGTATGGAGGCTGGCAATATCTGCAGCCAGGCTGTGCAAGGTACAGCTCTTGAAAGTACCTCATATACTGGTGTAAGTGGTAAGTAAAAGCAGAAGAAAATGATGACATTCTTCAAGAAACAGCTTTAGGTCCTTGAAAATGATTATTTCGGTTTGCCTGCAACTGTAAAAATGAGTTTCAGATAATAGCTTTTCTTTTATATAGTAAATGATAAATGAGCATTTAAACATTGACTCATCCACCAACGAAGGTATAAAGAACATAAAAAGTCACTGTGCTAACAGGGAGTTTGAGAACTAAAGTCACCTGATTTTTCAACCTGGTGATTACACCATAAGGATGTACATTTGTCTTTACTTCCACTCCAGTATTCCAAAAAGTATATATATTTCCACCAAAGACAATCAATCCTTTTAGCCTTGGCCATTTATATTTCTGCGCTAACCCCACAAGAGCCTTCTGTTCCAAGTTCATGGGTCTTTTATGACCATAAAGACAATCACTGCAATATTCTGACCTCAGGATATCTAGAGAGAGCAAAAATTACTGAAAAAACCCTCCACCAGTGTTCACCCTCCCTCAGTACAGGATTAAACACCTGAGAAAAAAGTCCAGTGAAAGCCCAATCCACTTTGATTACCAATAGCAGTTCACACAATCAACTCTGCCTTTGGTCTACATGTGACAGGAATGAGAAGGAAAATCATTACATCAGACCAAATGTTTTCAAAAGGGAGGAGGGGAATCCAAGCCAAAATATTAAAGCGTATGAGAAGGGAGTTTTATGTTTATTAACATGCAAGCTTTCATTTTTCCTAGAAAATACCTCTCCAAAGCTTTATAAAGCATGCTAAGGTGAGAGAAGCCCAACCAGAGAGTTCACATCGTAACAACTATCATTTAACACATTGGCTGAATTTTAACATTTCAAGAGACAATCTGCGATCACGGAGAGTCACAGCTGTAATTCCTTGTCAAGGTTTTATTTCCATTGTCTCCTGCACCATGGAAGGAAACCACGAGCAGCAGCAGTTTATCGTGCTCCACGCACAGACATTGTACATAAGGTTTTGGGAGGCTTTGGGCTGGGTTGGTTTGTTTGGAATCAAAAGGAAAATTACTCAGTGCAATAGTATTTTACATCTGCATTTTATACCTCCTGTTCCTTACCTTCCCCACTACCCTACCACAGGTATGCTTACCCAAAGTATATGCAGCTCTTGGAAAACAAGTCAAGATCTCTGCTTATTTTAGCAAATAGATATTTTCAAGCAAAAGCACACTTTTTACTTCCTGTTCATCAACCCTTAGTCTGCCTTCTCCAGTGGATTCCTCCTACTCAGATGCTTGGCAGACAGACAATACTGCTGTAAGCTTTGGAAGGGCCCTACACATAGCAAACAGTACTATTACAAAAATAAACAAATTAAACTATGCAGACATTTAAAAGCAGATATTAGTTTATAAAAATGCTTATGGATCTCTTCACTGGAATCTTTCAAAAGGATCTGTCAGGAAGGAAGTAACAAAGTTATTTGGTTCTGGAATGTGATTTTTCTCCTCTCTACTGACTGATGGATGAAGAATATTGAGCTCATGAATTTGGTGAGAATTGCTTTCTTGAAGGCATTCAAAACCTTTGGAAAATAGTTGGCTGCAGCTCTGTGTGAAAGCCACCACATCCTATACATGGCTTCCTGTGATCTGAATGCTGAAACAAAAACTGCCCAAAGATGCTGGAGAGTGAAAACTATTTGAGGATTCCCATCTCTGGCATCCCAGCAGTCAGAGAGCAATTCCTTAATCGAGTAAAACTATGGATGAGAGACAGAGCAAGGATGAGAAGGGGCAAACCCACAGTTCAAAGCTGAATGTGCTCCTTAACACCCACACAGAATTTGTCCCTGAAGCTGAACAAGGGAATGTTTGACAGCAATGCCAAGTTCCAGCTCAGCTTGCCAAACACCTTCTGTTGCAGGACCTGACTTTAAAGGTGTTTAAAACATTAATTTGGTCAAAATATCCTCAGAACTATGTCTGGTACACTTTAAGCAAAATCAGTAGACTTGTTTCTCAGGTGATGTTCAAGAGAAAACAGTGATGTTACAAAAAAAAATAAAAGAACCCTCCCAAACCCCATCTGCCCTTCACTCTCCAAAAGAGCAAAGGGAGAGCTGGCACTGAGACCAAGCAAACAGCCATGGAATTCCTGCCAGCTGCATCTCTGCCTCACCAACCTTTAATGGTGCCTTTTCCTGCCTTCAGAGCACTTAACTTTGCACCCCCAGCATTCCTCCAACACGGGGTTGGAGTGTAAAGTCCCACCTGCATGTGGGAATGAACAGCCACCATCCCACCAGGCTGCCAGCCCCAGTCACTCCCACTTTAAAACATACACCCTACGGACTGACATTCATAATTCAGGTTTTGGATCACAGTAACCCCTCTGAAACCTCCTGTCTTGGATGTCAAAGAAATTGACCTTCCTCAGTTTAAAGGTGCTTTCTCATAGGAATCCTCCCAAAACTTAAGGGTTTTTAACATCCATCCAAGAAAAACAATATCTGAAAGTATTTTGGAGTCCATTTCTGGACTTTGGAATATATTCATTTGTCCTTAGTAATGCTGGGGCTGTCGAAGGTCTTCAATCACTATGCCCAAGAAGTAAATATGTACCACATCTTCTCCAGAGAAATTCAATAAAATATATACAGTTAATAAACAATTCAATAAATAATAGTCTTTAAGAATTCCTTGACACGTAACCCTGCATTTCAAGCCCTTTAAATGAGACAGCTTTCACACGCAGCCTCCTTTCACAGGCTCCACACAATCTGAGCCACCAGACCATTTCACTGGGGCTCAGTGTTGGATGTAATTATACCTGAAACCTCAATTTCCAAAATGCTGAGCTCTGGAAACTTCTGCTGACTTTGAAAGTGAGGCCTAACTGTACAAATAAATGCACCCAAGTCTCTGATTGCTCCCTTTCCACAGCACAATAGCTACATGGTTGTATTATACACCTTACCCCAGGCATTACTGAGGAACCATTATAAATTACAATAAATCACTATCAATAATTATAAATAAATTTCTGTAAGATTATACATAAGACATCTAAATTTTACAAAACTTAACCAGTTTTTTTTGTTTGAGGAAGCATGAGGGGAGGAAGTGCATCCACAGAAAGGAGGCTGGACATAAACTGTATGCCCTTGCCTTCTCTAGACATACAGAGCAACTTCCAACTGATCCCACAAATTCCATTTTACACAGTTTAACAGGCTGCATTTTAAAAATTCCTTCTTTATCTCAACAAAAGGCTTTCTACCAGTTACAAGTTCAGACAGACTTTGTCAGATCTTGATTAATTTACCACTTAGGAAGCTTAAAAAAACCCAGCAAGGAAAAGCCCAAGAGATAAATAGAGCATTATCACACAACGTAACAGAAGTTGTTTAGATCTGGTGTTCCTGTGTCTCTGCTGAAGCACCAGAAAGTTTCTTGGCACTCCTCTAAGTTCAGCAAATATCTACAGGTGTACCTTGTTTAATAACATCATGTTCTGGCTGTACCAAAACTGCTCCTCAGCAAATCCCTCCTTCTCATGCCACTTTTCCAGTAAATATTTGTAACACTTATTTTGGATATTCTCAGGTTCACTACGAAAACACAGAATTTCTCTGTCCCTTATTTATCAGAGATCCTTTCCTAGGACATAACTTACAAAGAACTGCAGGATGAAGCCAGGAGACTCTGTGAGCTTCCAGCTGAAGCTCTCAAACACAGACTACCTTCTAGAAGTTTTTTTCCTGAAAAAATTTGATACAGCCAAGCCACTTCAACTGCTGGGTCATGTCCATCCCTGGGAGAAGCATGTTTCTCTAGAAAGGAAGTGTAATTTGGTCACAGAACATCAAACTAAACCCCACTACTTGGGTGAAAGGCTGGATGTGCAAAGGCAATGGCACGAGTTTGATTGGCTTCTGAGGGAAGCCAACCCTGGTGCCCTCAGGTGCCACTGAGCTTTGGGCACTCCGAGGGGTGAGGAAATGGCAAACGCTTTGTCTTTCCCTTCACAGCACTGAAGGGCAACACAGACTATTCTTTTAAAAGCCTGATAAATAATACTACTTAAAAAAAACAAAAGACACATTACTGTAATGACATAGTAGCTACAGGTACAAAGCTAGGCTTCCACTGAAAAAAAAAAAATGTCTGGTCAGGGTCTGTTTTAATGGTTTTCTTTTCCTTAAAACAATTTAAGCCAACCATCATAACTTTCAGCAGTCCCATGAGTGAGTACTAGCCACGGTTAATTCTCATGCAGTGGCCACCAGTGCAATTCCAGCGCAAATTTTCAGGGAAAATTCTTAGAACTGGGTCTTTGCTTCAAAGGTATCTTTGTACAAAACAGCTCCCCACAAATTTCACAGGCTGAATTCAGCTTGAAAGACCATGATCTGCAAAAATGCTCTGTATTTTCAGGAGAAATTTGCAAAACATTAAACATCCATTACCTACAGCACCAGACACTACAGTGAGGTGCAGCAGCATTCAGCTGCTTCCTCTCTGGGATGCAGGATGGAATCACTGTGCTTGAGTGGAGATGTCCAGAGGAAGTTTTCCCTCCAAGGAAAATGCAGTGCTGGAGAGTGACGGCAACAGGAGCTGTTTCTAAGATATATAAAGGTTCAAACATCTCCTTTTTGTGCTTTAGGACATCTGCCTGCCATCTCAAACCAAAACCAAAAACCAGGTCCTGCACTCTCGCGTTTTTGTTAGAGCTTCTTCTCCTTGCATGAGGCAACAACACCAGGTTTAACCACGGGACTCAAGGAGTGTAAAACCCAATTACTTCTTAAAGTTACCACATTTAGGTGTTTCAGTGCAGTACTTGAGTTTAAATTGCAGAATTGTAGCGACTAAAGTGTATTTTAACTTTTTAGCCACTGCAGTAACATCCTAAGTGTTGTTACAGTGACGTCCCTGCCAGGTGTGAACAGGATCAACTCCAAGGATGGAGTAATTTGTACACAAAGCCTGGATAAAATAATGGAAACAGTTACCCTGAAAGCCTCCGTTCATCTCCAAGAAGGGAAGAGAACAGAAAGCAAAGGTACAAATAAGAAATCTGCAGAAGGTGCAGGAGGAGGAAAGACACAACAATAAAAGTTGAAAAATTCTCTTGAACTGCTTTTGGATTATCAAAACAACCACGGAAAATACACAAACATTTGTCACCTTCCTTACACTTCCATGTCAATTCCTTCTGTCCCAGACCTGTCTCCCTGCATGTGTCATTCTTCCATCTGCTCTTTCCTATTCTCTGTCCATCCCCATCCTGCTGCTCTTCTCACACACACTTCACCTAAAGTAGGTCTGAGTAACACCCAACCAGACAAAGTCTGAATACACAAGAATTTATAGCATTTCACGTCTTTTTCGCTTTGTTTCAGTTCTTTTATTCCCATTTTACAAAAATTTACATATGCTTCCAGTCGTGTAACTCTGAAAATCCAGGTTTTCTCTTCTGATTTTAAATGGTAAGTTCATATATTTCAGTAGTTTATTCTCCTATGTGATTGCTGCCCATTCCTGAAACTGAAGCTATTTGCAGCTGTAAATTTTCCTTCCCTATAGTTGCTTAATTTCAATGACAATTTTAGATTAAAATGAATTTACATGACTAAATAAATTGGAATATTAAAAATAGAACTATAGAGTGATAAAAGCAATGTAGATATTTTAGATATAACACAAAGTTTTTAATTAAAACACAGAATCTTCAATTTGCTCCTAAATAAAACAGTAACCTTCACATGATTGATTCTAGGAGTGTTGCTGATATATCTTGTTATAGCAGCATGAATCACATATTAATTAACAATTTGAGTAATTAAAATGTTTTTATTCTTTAAAGATATTAGAGATGGAGCCAAATATCTATCACACACGTGCAAAATTTATGGTATCCAGCAACGATGGAAATTTAAAACAGGAAATTTAGTCTAGCTGGCTGCTATATACTAGGTGTAAATGTTCTGGCTTACTTGTTCTATAATAGTATGTACAAACTGAGTTGATCTGAGACAAATCTGTTGTTCATGAGGATATTTCTGATGTAATCCTTACAACTAAAAGTAAATGAAGCCCTTACATGTTTATAGGGAATTGACCAGTGTTTACAGCTTCTGTCAAGCACCAAAAGCAATTATCTGCATGCAGAACTTACCTGTCCAGCTCTGCTTTCCTGTCTCAGAGCAATTAAGAGAATTAGAATACCTCAGCAATTCACACGTGAGTTTTCCTCACATACACGGCGTTGAAACCCCCCGTTTCCCATGCCAGCAACACGAGGAACACACACAGTCGCTACAGCCACTAAACCCAAACTAAAAATTCCACAATTTCTCTAGAAGGAGTGCCCTCAGTGCGAGCCTTCCCCTGGGACGCTGTTCCCAGCGTGGGCCTCGTTCCCTCAGGCCGAGCCCCGGCTCCCCTCAGGAGCTGCCGCCATTTTCCACAGCCTGACTCCCTCACCGGGGGTTCTCCTCCTCCCCTGGGCACCCTGGTTCCTTCCAGCCTCATCTCCCAAACCCTTTTTCCTCACCTTTAGAGCTCAGCCCATCCGCCCAGGACACAATTCCACGTTTTCCCACACGCTGACTTCCAGGAACGCCGGGATCCAACCTGCGCCAGCTACTCAGTGCTGCCTCCTGGCTTGAACTTCATCGCTTATTTAACCTGCTGCTCCCTCTCCTTTTCCTTAAATTTCTTTTTTGTTCGTTTTCTGTCATGTTTCTCTTCACCCTCCTCCTCAGAAGCTGCCTTGTACCTGTGCCCAGGCGCCAGCAGGGCCGTGAGGGGGCACAGGGCCCTGAGGGGNCTTCAAGGTTCCTGTCAAAAAACCCTACTGAACACCTTCACAACTTGCACGCAATGCTGCCAGTGCTAAACTTCGGGTGAAAACCACATATCCACATAAATTTATGCCAGGTCTAGGAGCATAAAAAAACACAGGTGCTGTACATTTCGGTATACAGGTACTTGGAAGTGCTGGCCACAACAACAGGGATTTCCTTGAGTACCCACACATATATTAATTCAGTAGGAACTCTGCTCTTATTCCAGTTTCTCCACCTAATGGCACAAAAACCTAGCAACCCTTTCCTACTCATCAGGAACTTTAGTATTAAATCAGGATCTTTAATATTGAACCAGGATCTTCAATACGAGCGCACTTCAGACATT
>VZTB01014406.1:146849-162881 GCA_013397245.1 Thryothorus ludovicianus | reverse complement strand
CCCATAATAAACTTCTTTTAGGAGGAATTCAAGCTTTAAATTAGATGTGACCAGCGACAGGGATCAGGGGGATGAGCTCTGCCTGTTCCTGGGATATTTTATTTTATTTTTTTTTTCTCTCCCTGGGATTATTCCCCGTGGCTGTTCCTGTTTCCAAAGGATGGGAAATACCGATGCTCCTGCTTCCCCTGCTGGCAACAAGGATGGCTGGGAATGTAAATCCTGAGCTGGGAATGTAAATCCTGAGCTGGAAACTTGGGAATTCCCAGTGGGCAAATCCTCCCCTCCTGCTGCGCTGCTTTGGGGACACGGCAGATCCCAAATTCCTTTTTACCCTGCCAATTTCTGACGGCTCTCAGAGCAAATCCTTCCCCCAACGTGAGGATTTGAGATTTTTTCCAAAGGGCTGACGTGGCTCCTATAGAATAATAATGAAGCCATGAGGGAGCAGGACTTGCAGGGGGAGCTTTTGGGGGAATTGGAGCTGGAAAATGGAGCCTCCCGAGGCACATCAGTGCTGCTTGGCAGCTCTTTCAGCAAGTCCCAGCCACTGGGGTGCTGTTCCTGCAGCCTGATGTGTGCTCAGACTGCTCTGCTGGGTTGCTGAGCCCCGGATTCCTGACAGGCACCCGGCAAAAGAGAAATTAGCAATGCATAAATTGAATTAAAGGGGATAAAAATGGGTGTCCAGCTGGATAATCTGTCTATTCCAGCCCAGCTTTGCAGTTTGGGGAATATCTTGGGTGGAAAGGGGCTGGTTAATGCAGGAAGCCTTGGGAGAAGAGTCTGGAGTGTTGATGATGAAAGATTTTGGTGCCCAGAGATGGTGGAGATGCTCTGGGCACTGAGCTCAGATGTTCAACAGCTTGAGCTGGAAGGTTGAAATGGTCTTGGTGAGAATTTCGAGGTGGAACTGAGGAGTGCTCCCTGCACGGGTTGGATCTGAGGGGATGCTGCCAATCCATGAAATCAGAGAGGGCTGAGTGCCTTGGTCATCCAGGAATTGGGAGAGGGGCTGGGAGTTGGGTTTGGCTGCAGGGCAGAGCCTTGAGCATCCCTTGGGTGGAAAATCCCCAACAAAACCCTTCAGGTTCTTTATTCCTTTGACCTCTCCCCCAAAGCTGTGCCTGCTGGAAAAATGCTTCTCTACTTGTGGTTTCCACCTTCTCATTTACACCTAAACAGGACCTGCTTCAAATTTGTGTTGGAAAAAAACCCACAATTTCAGAGGCCCTGGGTCTGTTCCACTCCTGCCACTGCCTCAAACCCTGCATTTGGCCAAAGCTTTTCTCGGCTGCTTTGTCTGGGACCTCCCCTGAAGCAGTTCCCCAGATTCTCCAGGGCTTTGGGGCTTTGATTTGTGAGCATTTTTAACAAAACCTGACCTTTTGGAGTTATGGATTTGAAGAGCAAAGCCCTGAGAGCCCGACCACTCCAATAATCCAAGCCACACTTTTCCCCAGCGAGGGCTGTTGTGAAGGGAATGGTTCTTTCCCTCCTCCATAAAAGCAGGAGCTCTCAAACCACCTCCTTGTAGGCTGTAATTTTGCACCTATCTTAGCTGTGCTGCTGCTGGGATTTATGGCACAATGCACGTTTATTTTGGATAGCATCTTTCACACAAACACTGCCACTTGAAGGCTTTTCAGAGGCAAATAAAAGCCAGGCAGAGCAGAGTAGAATTTAGGGAGAGTGGTGCTTTGGAGGTGTGGGCTGGGGAATGTGTTTGGGGCTGGCAAAAGAAGGAGAGAGAGGGGAAAGCTGGAGCATGGGAGAAGCAATATATTTAATTTGGAGGGGTTTGAAATGTGGAGTAGTGAGAGAAACTGGGGGTGAAGGTGTGTGCTTGGTGGAAGGGTTTGAGGATGGATGACAGCATTCCTGAGAGAGGGAGCAGGGAGAAAACTGGAATAGAAAACTGGATTAAAAATCTGGTGGAGGCACACTTTCACCAGCTGCTTGTCTGGTGATGGAGTTGGAGCTGAAGCTCCTCCAAGTGTGGTGTCTGTTCCCCAGTGACAGCTCTGATTTGCAATTTCCTGCTAAAACGGGCTGGGGATGCTGCTCCAGCCTCCAAGCAGGACTGCTGGAGTATCTGTCATGTGCCTGGTGCCACTGGCACAGGGAAATGAGGGAGCTGGGGGCTTCAACAGAGGAGTTGTCACTGCTGTCACAGCGAGCTGGCTCCTCTCTGCAAGGACAAACTGAGCCTCGCTGGGATCTCAGACACCTCCGAGCCCATCACTGCACAAAGCTCTGAGTGAAGCCCCTCATGTCCCGTGAAATCTCTGGATTAGGGAGCAGGAACTCTGCTTTTTAGGGATGTTGTCCTGGCTGGGGTGGAGGTGTCCTGGTGCCAGGGCTTTGATCTCTTAGGGTTGAGGGGGGATGTGTGAAAGGCCACAAAACCCCGATGGCATTGCCCCAGGGATGGATCTGTCCTCCTGGGGTAGCTCCAGGGGTAAGAGGGGATTTGTGAAAGGCCATAAAAACCTTGGTGTCATCGCCCCAGGGATGGATCTGTCCTTTGGGGATGCTCAGGGGTGAGGGGGGTGTGTATGAAATGCCACAAAACCCCGATGGCATCACCTCAGGGATGGATCTGTCCTTTGGGGCTGCTCAGGGATGAGGGGGGATGTATGGAAGGCCACAAAACCCCGATGGCATCGCCCCAGGGATGGATCTGTCCTCCTGGGGCTGCCCAGAAATTAGGGGGGATGTGTGAAAGGCCACAAAATCCTTGGTGGCATCGCCCCAGGGATGAGGAGGGATGTATGGAAGACCACAAAAACCTTGGTGGCATCGCCCCAGGGATGCATCTCTCCTCCTGGGGCTGCCAAGAAATGAGGGGGGATGTATGAAAGGCCACAAAATCCTTGGTGGCATCGCCTTAGGGATGGCTCTGTCCTTCTGGGGCTGCTCAGAGATGAGGGGGGATGTGAGAAAGACCACAAAAACCTTGGTGACGTTGCCCCAAGGATGGCTCTGTCCTCCTGGGCTGCTGAGAGATGTGTGAAAGGCCACAAAAACCTTGGTGACATTGCCCCAGGGATGGCTCTGTCCTCCTGAGCTGCTGAGAGATTTGTGAAAGGCCACAAAAACCTTGGTGGCATGGCCCCAGGGATGGATCTGTCCTTTGGGGCAGCTCAGGGGTGAGGGAGGATGTATGAAAGGCCACAAAACTCTGGTGGCATCACCCCAGGGATGGCTCTGTCCTTCTGGGGCTCCTCAGAGATGAGGGGGGATGTGTGAAAGGCCACAAAAACCTTGGTGACATTGCCCCAGGGATGGCTCTGTCCTCCTGAGCTGCTGAGAGATTTGTGAAAGGCCACAAAAACCTTGGTGGCATGGCCCCAGGGATGGATCTGTCCTCCTGGGGTAGCTCCAGGGGTAAGAGGGGATTTGTGAAAGGCCATAAAAACCTTGGTGACATCGCCCCAGGGATGACTCTGTCCTCCTGGGGCTGCTCCGTGTGCCTGAGCCAAGTGGCAGCGCACAAATGTAAAATAATGAGGCAGCAGCCGAGAGTGTCTGGAGCAGGCGGGGAGGAATGAAGATGGATGAGTGTAGCTAAGAGACAATTTGAAAAGGGATAAATACAGGCAACAAGTTATTCACCGCGGCAATTTGTAAGGAGTGCTAAAAACCTTCAGACAGGATTGTTTCACATCGCCTCGCTTTCTATTTGCAGCCTGACAGTTCTCATGTAAATGGTGCTGATGGATGGCTGCAAAGCAGGGCCCCGGAGCTGCTCCTCTGCTATTGATCAGCTTAACCCTTCTCGTGCTGCTGGGCTCTGAAAAGTTGGGTGATGGAATGGGGAAAACCTGACCCCGGGTGCAGAGGAACGGTGGGAAGGGACAGGGATACTGAGCAGGTTCCACGGGACAGGGGGAAGATGCTGAAAGGGAGTTTGGTTGGGATTTAACGGCCTGAAACACGGAGGGAAGATGAGGAGGAGATGGAGAATTTTGCCACAAAGTGAAATGGTTGAGGAGTTGTCCAGAGAAGGTGTGGCTGCCTTATCCCTGGAAATGTCCATGGCCAAGTTTGACAGGGCTTGGAGCAGCCTGGGATGGTGGAAGGTGTCCTTAGGGATGGGACAAATGGGCTTGGAGGTCCCTTTCAATGCAGGCCACTTCAGGATTCTGATTCTTCCCTTGGTGCCACTTCTTCATCATGGTTATAAACCTGG
Organism: Thryothorus ludovicianus; assembly: GCA_013397245.1. Lineage (NCBI taxonomy): Eukaryota > Metazoa > Chordata > Aves > Passeriformes > Certhiidae > Thryothorus > Thryothorus ludovicianus. Next base: position 158,686 of record VZTB01014406.1, on the reverse strand, counting down.
ACTGATCTTCCTCCATCACATGCTGGGACTGACAGGATTCCAGGGAATGCCATGGTGGCTGTAGCAGCTGAGGAAAAAACAAATCTATGCATGAAGATATAATCACATTAAATTCAGCACTTACTTTACTTTCTAAGGAAGGAGAAGGAATTGCTGCAAGCAGCAAGAAATAGGCAGGAGCTTTGTGCAAGAAAGCTTCAGAGAATTTGAAGTTGTTGTTTTATTGGAAGGCTTTGAGCCAAGCTAGGCCAGGTAGAAGAGACATTTACACCTGCAGAATTAACAGAGAAAAACAAGTGGAGGGAGAGGAAACAATCAAGGCAGGCTCAGCTTTAGCCCTGTTTCTTTTTAAAAAATCCAACTCAGAGATGTTCCAAATGCCATAACTTTACATTGCACGTGCAGCCTCGTGGGGATTGGGGTGAGATTTATTCCTGACCTCCTGCCCACCTCCCCCTGAGTTCTTTCTGATCTATTTTACCTCAGAATGGAACTTTCATCCCCAAGTCCAGCCAGGTGCATTTTGCCATAAAGAGTGGCTGGGTATGAACAGGATTCTCCCGGAGTGACTCCTCCCTGCAATATTCCAGCAGAGAGAGGCTCTGGAGGAGGGATTGCCAATTGTCTCTGTGGAAAGGCAGGAGCTGTGCTGGCCTAGCAGAGATGACAAACTTTGTTCCCTCTGTTTGGGACACTGCCATTGTCCAGCTGTGCTCAATTCCCATAAACACCAGCGGGTTTTTGGCTGGGAGTGACCAGGATTGTTCTCCATGTGCTTCCCTGACTCTGTTCCCTGGAATTTGCTATCATTTTATATTCTAGATATCAATACAAGATTCCTTGGCCCAGATATTGGGTTGGCTTGAAATGCTAAATGTTAAATTTAAATGTTAAATAGCAAGAGCCAGCTCTGTTCCCTCTGTGGTCTTGTCCCTGCTCTGACTAGAGCTTTACTCAGAGCCAGGTGAGCAGCTCAGGCAGAGGTCACCTGTTCCTGGGGTGGCCAGCACTGAGTGTCCCCCAGAGCCCACAAAGCCATACAATGAACTCACAAAACCAAAGTTCACTTGAAATCACCCTCTTGTTTATTCTGCAGCAAATAATGGATTAAGGAAAACAATGTCACTGTTGTCACTGCTGGTTTTTTTACACAGAGCTCTTATAGGTGCTAAGGAAAATGGCAATTTGTTTATTAGGGGCGATTGTTTTCATTCTTCCAGGTGACAAATTCCAGGAATAATTTGAGCTTTTAGAAATAGTTAATGAGATAAAAATGATTGAGGCATCCTTCTGATGCATGTGAGGGGTTTGCATCTCCCAGAGGAGAGATCTGCACTGCCCAGGATGAGCTGTTGCAGTGCTGAGCGAGCAAATCCAGCAGTGCTGTCCCAAAATTTGCTTTTAGCGTGGATTTTTCCTGGGACAGCGAGGTCACTGCCAGTCAGGGCTGTCTGCCCTTCACCAGGGCTGAGCATTCCCTGCAGAATCACCTGCCTGTGACTCAGCATTCCAGGGATTTGTGGCCCTTCCCTCTCTGCTGCAGCATCTGATGCTCTGGGGAGAGCAGCCAGGTACCCAGGTGTACCTCAGGCCTCTCCAGCAGCTGCCTCCTCTCTTCCCTGACTAGAAATTCCAGGCAGCCTCTGGATTTAGAGGCCGTGGAGAGCTGTAAATCTCAGGGCTGGTGTCGCTGAGGAGCTTCAACACAACAGGAAAGGTCAATTTAGGAGCCCAGCACTTGAAAAAAATCAGCAGCGCTGCAGAATTCTCAGGCTGAAAACCAGCCAGGAGCAGGTGTGCAGCAAAGAATTTCTGCAGAAATGTGAAAATTTCAGGTTTATCCATCACCTCGAGTTGATTTGGACCAGATTGAATTCTACGAAGGACAATATTCTCAGCTACAGTTGTTTATTTGTGTGTGTTCAGGTCCTTAATTCATCTGAACTCTTCAATTAATTCTGATTTTAGACCCATTTCTGCCTCTTTCTGAGCCAACCCATCTTCAGACCTTCTCTTCAAAGAATATCAGGGTTTGACTCACATTCATGTGATGCTTTACTTTGTCCCAGCTGGATTTTCTGCCTGTTCAGGGAAGAGCTGTGAGATTTTTGGGTCCAGGAGAGTCATTCCTGGGAGATTTCTGGGATGTGGCACAGCACATGGAAACTGCACTTCTGAAGGTCACTTTATTTCCACCAAATAACTTCAAAATGTGCTTTTATGCAGCAATTTGATTTAGGAGTGGAAGATTTCTGAGCTCCCCTGCTGGGATCACTCATGAATATTAAATTAAATGAAGAATGAGGGAGTGCTGGCCCTCGAGTTGTGGCTCTGGTTCCTCTGGAAGAAGAAACCTGTTGGAAACCATGGATTGTGCTGATGGTTTGAGCCTATAAAATGCATCTGGGAAGGGAAATATCCACACTGGCCCTGCCTCTTCCATAAATATGGAATTACCAGCACAGACCATGAGGAGAATGGATGAGAAATTGGGATTCACACCCCTCTGCTAAGCAGGCAGCTGATTTGGGATGTGCTATCCCGTGCTTGGATTGCAGATCCCTCCAGCCCTTTTGGGATAGAAACCTAAAATTTGATCCATTTTCTCCTCTGACTTCACCTTTGCAAACCACATTTTCCTTTCCTCATCCCACGGTTGATCTTCTTCCAATCGTTCCCTTTGATTGTAGGATCTTGGTAATAAAATTTTAGGCCTCACACAATAAAAATCAGTTTTTATCCCATAAACTCTCCTTAGTGCAGGGGACAGGAGTTGCCCTTACCTGGAATTCTCTTGTCAAGGTCCTTTCCTATATCTGATACTCCCATATTTTGCTTATTAATCCTCTTTCTATTAATCTTCTTTTTCCCTTCTAATCTCACATCTTAATCCAGGAAAAATCCTAGAACTGGTACAACTATACAACTTTTGAAGCCTAAATCCAAAAAACCTTTTGCTGTGAAGTCCTGCTTTTTCTTGGAGAGATATTTTCTGATCACTTGTATGGAAAAAATCTGCAAGTTCCCTTGGTTTTTTTGCTTTGTTTTTACCAGGAATCTTTGCTTTCCTGTCAGTGGAGGGAGGAGCAGGCCCAGGGGAGAGAAACTCTTTATGTGGAGGAGAACACGTGGTGAAAATAAGTGATGCTGGAGCAAACAAATTGACCTTGTGCTTAAATGGTTATTGTGGGCATTCCAAGGGGGATATTGGCTGTAAATGTGCTACTGACATAATTAAAACCTAAACTCTGCCTGGGTTTTTATTCCTGGGAATGGTGCAGATCAGCACCGGAGTGGGAGGAAGCTGCAGCTACTCCTTGCCTCAGTCTTTACCACTACGATTAATTTTCATTACAGAGGAAATGAAATTCAGCCCAGGAGACCCTCTTTGATTCCCAGGGAGGAAAGTGTCTTGCTTTTTATGGCAGGAAACTACACTTTAAACTGCTTTTAGATCCCCTTGCAGGCTGGTTTACACTTCAAGCCCCAGTTTGTCAGCTGGCAGGTACCTGCTGCTTCCCCTGGGCACCCTTCTCTGTCTGCCTTTGGTTTCCTCCTCTCCATGCTCCAGGGCACCAGGCAGCTTCTAATTAATCAGGGTCAGGAAGGAAATTTCCCCGGGGAAAAGCTCTTTTCTCTCCACCTGCTTGCAAGGTTTTCTAGCAGAGCTGCTGGGCAGAGAGAGTGGATGATGGAAAAGGAGGCTCGTGCCTAAACCAGCCTGAAAATGTCAGGGCTTGAGCTCTTCCCAACAATTCCTGGAGTTTTGTGGCTTTCTCTGCTGCTTCTGCACTCATTCCAGATGCACTGGAGTCAGTTGGGAAATGTTGTCTGGTGGGGAATAAGTTGCCAGTGGAGCTTTGGAGGAGTTTCTGTGGTAGGGTTGGGGGAATTTGGTCCTGCTGGGGAAGTGCAGTCTCAGCATGGAATTCCCAAAAACAGCGCTCCAGGAGCGAGAGGGAAAGTTCAGGGATGGGTCTGGGTTTAGTTTGCACGGTTGTGATGGTCACCAGGGGAGGCTGAGACACAGAACAGCACATTTTTTATCCTTTAGAGGAAAAGAATTGAGCTTATTTTCTGCTGCTCCCCGTGTTCAATTCACCCATCTCTTGGGGTATAAAAACTTTTCTCTCCTATCTGGGGCACTCACAGCAGCTCAGAACCCTCAGCTGAGCAGCTGCTCCCACGAGTCAGGAGGTGCTGCTCCCTCTGAGAGCAACAAACTCTCAATTTTCGGTGCCATCTGCAAAATGGGCATTTCTGTGCTGGCAAATCTCACTGAGGTGGGCAGCAGTGAGGGGAAAATAGGGTTATTGTGGTGTTTTCAGCAAACTTTACCAAATTCCCTCTGTGGCTGTGATGTAAGCACAAATCTCTGGTGTCCCCATGAAGTTTTTTAACCTTCTGGTAGTATCTGCCACTACAGAAAATTTTACTCCTCAGCACCTGGTGGACTTAGTCCATCCTCTTTAATCATAAGAAAAAGGTTAAGTTTTTCTCTCAGGTTCCAAAAATAAGGAGCTCAAGTTTTCAAAGAGCTGCTCTCGTGCCCCACATCCCCCCCAGTGATGAGGACAGGGTGTCTCAAGGACTCTTTCAGCTGCCTGGAATTAATCCCAGGTTTATCCTTCAAACTTACCAAGAAAGAGCTTATTTGGAGGTACAGGCTGGGAGAAGATTGAGAAGGAATTTTATGAAACTGAAATTTGGTTTCTTCCTCAAACAGCAGCTGCCCCAAGTTCAGCATTAGCCCAGGGACAGATCTTGCAGAACTCCAGCTTTTTTTTAGGATCTGGAATCCATCCCATCCCAATCCACTGATTTCCTTCCTTCCCCTTTTGGATTCCAGCAGAGTCAGCACCTCCACCCAGCTGATTCTGGTGCTGTTGCCTTTGGGAGTCAAGCTTTGCTTTTTCTATTTGTTCTCTCATCCTTCTTGGCACAAAATGTTGGATACAGCAACGTCTCCAGTCGGGATTTATTTTCTGTTGGCTTGGGCAGATTCCCATTGCGTTGGTGATGCAGCAGGAGAGGAGCTGCAGTGATCTGGAGCTCCAGGACAGGCTGTGCCCAGCTTTTGTGGATGGCTGAGTGGTTTCCAGGAGGGAATGAACTGGTTTGGGTGGACTGAGATGCTGGAGAGCTTTGGGATGTGTGGGATACGGGGGTGAGGAGGACAAAACAAGGGGAGAGCTGCCAGTATAAAACAGGAACTTTTTAAATTCAGCAGAGGCAGTGCCAGCTAAAAACCCAAAATGAGGCACCCCTGGCTTCTATCCTAGTGAAGAAAACTTTCTGTGCCCTTTTACTGGGATTTTTTTCAAGTTCATAGAATCCTAAAATGCTTTGGGTTGGAGGGGACCTTAAAGCTCATCCAGTTCCATGGGCAGGGACACCTCCCACTATCCCAGACTGCTCCAACCTGGCCTTGGGCACTCCCAGGGATGGAAATCCACCCCCAGCCCGTGCCAAGGTGAGATCCAGGCTGTGGGATGTGCCCTGGGGAGGGAAAGAGCTCGGAGGGTTTTTCCTGAGAGCTTTCCTGGCCCAGCTCTGACTGAGGGCTGCAGGGAGGTGAAACCTCATCTCACTGCTGTTAAAATTAACCTTTATGGGTTTCACTTCAAACAGCTGTGGAATCACACTGCCTGTCCTTTAATCCTTTCAGGAGAAGGGGTTTTTGTTTAATGCTTCAGTCCACTCAGATTTACTGGAGGGAGGAGGGGGAAAGAGAGATGGTGGAGGCAGCACTCAGTGACAAGAGCAGGGAGTTTTAGGGGATGCTGTGTTAATTTGGGCCAGAACACTGGAATGTTCTCTCTGGGAATTTGCCATGTTTGGGAAGGGAATTATCTGTTTCTTCCCATCTTGGGGAGAATAAAATAGAATTTTGCTGCTCCAGGCGTAGAAAATATTCAGGGAAGCTCAGCAGAAGTGATACAAGTCAGCACAGAGCAACATGGAATAGTTGTGCCTTCTGTCCTTCCTCTTCAGGCCCAAATATTCCCTTCAAAATCCTCTTGTGCCCCACTGCGTGAAGCTTCCCCACACACACAAATAATTCATCAAATCCTCCCCCAGCTGGACAAGCTCAGGAAAAAATACACAAACCATGAAAATTGGTCTCCTCTGAGCACCATTGCAGTGTCCCCACTTCCTGCACTGGAGCCCGTTATCTTTAATTAACACTCCTAAATTCCCTTTTCTCTCCTTCCCAGACCAGTTAATAAGTCTTGGATCTCATTAATGTTTTTATTTTTCCTCAGCAAATTCACTTTTTTTTTCCAAGTCCGGCTTTTTAACAAATAATGAGTCTAATTTATGCTTGCAAAACCGAGCTGACCTTCTCAGCTTTATATTGCAATTTAAATTAAAATAAAAAGGGAGGGGAGGGGTGCTGGAAAGTGACTCCAGGAGTGGCTGCATAAGCTCTCATTTGCCTCATCAGTTCTTGGGTTTTTGCATTAATTGGCTGATTTTGGCCCTTCTGGAATGGGGACAAAGTGTCCCTGCAGCAGCAGCCCCACCATGATTCAGCAGCATCTGTCACCACGTCCCCACCTGGCCAAAGTCCCCACTCTGCCTTTGGAGGGCGAGGCAGGAGCTCAGCACAGAGAGCAGGGGGGAATTATTAGGGGAGGATGTATTATTAGAGGCGAAAAACTTGAAATATCACCTTTAAATAGCTGTGAGGTGAGCAGAGGGAGGGGTTTGGCCGCTGCACCTGAGCTGTCCTCAGCCAACCCCCAGCTCTGGAGCTGAGGGGGCTCTGCTGAGACTGCAAATGCAAAACCTGGAGCTGAAGGAGATGGAAGTGATTTTTCCAGGAGATTTGAAGTGTGGAATGGCTCAGGGAATGCCTGTGATATAGAAATTATTTTGAATTTTGTGCGCTGGGTCGGGAGGGACTGGAGCGGGCACAAATCTGCTGGGACACCTGGCTGGGTGCAGGAAAAGGTGCAAAAAAACCGGATTGCCAAAGCAGCAGCCCCACCTGCAGTGACCTGCTGGGGAAAATGCCACCCTGGAGTGGGTGCCAGGCACCTGCAAAGGGACTCTGGCATCCCAGTGCCCCCTGAGCCACCCAGAGGGGTTTGTCCCCTTCTCCAGCTGCAGTGGCTGCTCCCGAGGGCAGTGCCTGGGATTTTATTGCCTGTGATGCCTTCTGGAGGCTGGCCTGGATCAGAGACCAGACAGAGAAAAAGGGTAAAGCAGGGATTTATTCAAAAGCCTCACTGGGAACAACTGGGCAGTGCCAGAGTGCGGCTGGGCCACACCCAAGGCAAACCCAAAATGGGCATGACTGATCACAGGGTCCCACACTTTGATAAGTTCTGCTCCATTAGCACATTGGAGTTAATTGTCCAATTACAGCTCCAGCTTATGAAGCTCCATCCTCCTGGTTTTTTCTTCTCCCTTCACCCTTGGTTTTGTTCTTGGGCTGAAAGTTGTCCTTGGTGCTGAGCTGGAGATTGAATTGTTTTGTCTCCCTGCTCTGTGAAGAGAGCTCAGTAGCACTGAATGTGAAACCTAAAACTACTCACTAAACCAGCACAGAACATAAAAAATATAAAAGCTAAAACTTAAGGCATCACCAGCTTGAGTTCTGCATCCCAGCAGAGGCATCAGAGCCATGGAGTCACCAGCACAGGGCTGGGCTCAGCTCAGCTGCAGCCAAAGCTCTGAAAGGCAAACAAACAAAGGGGGCAGTGAAAAGAAGCTGCAGTTTGGGATGCTGGGAGGAGAAATTCAGATAAAAGTCCATTGGAGGGGATTTTCAGAATCTGGAAAAGCTGATGGATTCTATTGTTTAGGTTGAGGAGAGGTTTTATCTCCAAAATGTGGCTGAAATGTAGAGAGTTCACAAAGGATATTCAGGGGATACGTAATGCAGGGAGCTCAGAGCTGGGGTGTGTGTGCCTGAGCTCTGTGGGGCTGAGTTTGAGGATAATCATTGACCCAGCACTGCTTCCTTGGCTGCTTTTCATGCTCTGAGACCCCCAGCTCTGTGGGCAGTGAGGGCAGCAGCCGGGCTGCTCTCCTTGTCCTGATCAGCACCACGCTGAGTTCATGCCAGGCTCGGTTCCTGCTGCTTCCCTCAGGAAAATTTTACCTAAACCTCTGGTTCAGGGCTGGAAGAGGAGCCTGGCAGCAGAAATGTGCAATTTCCCCCCTCAAAAATGTGCAATTTCCCCCTCAGTGTCCTGTCACTGTCACAGGCAAGAGCCACCTTTGGGTGTTTGTGAGGACCTGCAGAGCTGTGGCATTGCTTTGGGGCTCTCTCTCAGAGGGTTTGGGGTGGCCTTTTCTTTCATCCCACAGATTCCTAACAGGGTTTCGGCTTTCTTGGGGCAGCAAAACCAAGGTTGTACCTGGGGAAGTTGCTGCTCCTCCAGACAGAGGCTGCTGCTTTGTCAGCTGTGGTTGCTGCATTGCCCTGGCACAGAGCTGAGCTTTCCCAGGAGCTGGGACTTGCAATTCATCCCTCTGGGCAAAGCCCAGCTCCAGCTGAGCTGAGCTTTGCAAAGCCTCAGCCTTCACACACAGCCCCGGGGGTGCCAGTGCCCTCCAGCTCTGCTCCTGGAATGCCCAGACCCTGCAGGAATTCGGGAGCTCAGTGCCCAGGGGAATGTGCAGCTGTGGTGGCTTTGAGAGCAAAGCCATCCATTAAGGAGAAAGATTTCCAGTTTTCCATCCCAATATTTGGCTGTAGCCATCCACAAAGGAGAGGAATTTCATGTCTTCCATCCCAATATTTGGCTGTTGCCATCCACAAAGAAGAATTTCTTGTCTTCCATCCCAATGTTTGGTTGTAGCCATCCACAAAGAGAATTTCTTGTTTTCCATCCCAGTATTTGGCTGTTGCCATCCTGGGGCGGATTCCTGCAGAGCAATCCAGTCGGGGTGAGGCTGGTGAAAGAGCCAAAGCCCCAAATCATCTCATGATGCAGCAAAACTGAGGGAAATGAGAGATAAAAGTGCCTGGGCAGATAAGAGGTGTGAGGCTGAGCTGACAGGAAACAAGGCCGGGTTTAGTCTGGAATCAATAGCCCGGGGGGATGGAGATGGGATTCATTACGGGCAGGCTGAAGCAGATTTTACCCACCCTACAATTCAGTGTGTGCAGGAGAATTAAGGACTTTGACTTGCCAAGGACTGACAACAGAAAGGAGGATTTGCTGCAGATAAAGTCAACTTGCATAACTCTGTAAAGGCTTAGAGGAAAGGGGAGAAAAAAATTCTTTTAACAGGCAGCTTTTCCCACATTTGCTCTTTTGTTCTGCCCTCTGTAATGTGAGGAGCCACTGATGGAAAAAAAAAATTTTCTCTTGCATTTTGGTCCAATATCCACCCCAAATTTCAATTCTTGCTGTGCTTCCATTCCCCTGTGCCTGTCCTGTGACCCTCTGCTGAGCTCTGGATCACAAAAATACCCTTTGGCACAGAGGAATGGCTTTTCACCTGGCTCCTAGGCCCAGCTGTAAACACTTGAAATAATATCATGTAAATAAGGAAATATGGAGGGGTGGGCCAGGATGAGCAATTTCAGAAGTGTTGAGGTCCAGCCAAAGGCAGGAGAAAGGAATCTGGTTTTCTTCTGAGCATTTTGGGTGTTCTCAGGTGGAGAAAGCCACCAAGGTGGTGGTGCCACCATGGCATGGGGAAGGTGCCTCTCCCAGTGTAAGGAAAACTCTTTGCACAAGAGTTTTTGGGGTTTTTTTTCCTGCGTTTCCAACTATTTCTGCTCCTGCAGGTGAATGGGCTGAGCAGTGTGAAAGCCTCTTTAGCATCTGCTCTGTTTGCTGTCCTAAGAGCTCCCACAAGGGTTAAAAATGGCCAATTTAGAGCTCCTGTGGGTGGGAGGGCAGAGGCTCAGGGGCAGCAGAGAGGGACAGGGAATGCAGGGGAGAAAAAGGAGCTGTAAATCCACTTCTGCTGGGCTCAGAGGCCTAAAGCAGAGCCCAGCCCCTTCCCAAATCCCTGGAGGACTCTGTGCCCCTACCCCGAAGGGATGCAGAGGGGATCCATCCCCTTTCCCTGCTCCTTCTGCAAAAACCATCTCCCTAAAGCGCTGCCTGCCCAGCTCATGGGTGGTGGATTCCCACAGAGGCTCTGGCTGTCAGGGTGATGAATATTCCTGAGATTTTTTAACTGAGTGGGAGGAAAGTGGTAGAGAAACTTCTCCAGGCCTGGCCGTGGGTCAAGGGCAGGAGAGGACAGTGCAGGGACAAACTTCTCTGAGGGCAGGAAGGGAACCAGGGAGAAGGGATTTCACCAAAGAGCTCTGGGTTTTTCCTCCTTCCAGAAGGACATTTGCCACCTTGGAGGGAATGGTTTAAAAGGAGCCAGCCAGGCAAAACTGTTCCTTCTGTTCTATCCCCTGTCCCTGCATGGACACCCACACCAGCAGAGGCTCAGCTCCAAAGGGCTTTTCCTGCCTTAACTGGCTTGGCAGGAAAACTGGGCCAGATTTTGCAGGGCTGCCCTGCTTGGGGCTGTCCAGGAGGCTCAGACAGGGACAGAGCTGGAGCGTGACAAGGATGAGGAGAGGCTCTGGGATCTCCAGACTAATGAGCTCTTGTGCAAGGAACACATTTTCTTTTAACTCAGCAACTCTCACATTTTTATTTTCCCCCCTTTGCCACTTGATCCGTGCAGTTTCTTCCCCACCAGGCACGGGGCTGGGGGGAGCAGTAATCCCTGGTTAAATATTTCCAGCTTCTGACTGAGCAGGGCAGATGTCTTTGGGCAGAACACAGAGAATCCTCCCCTTTTCCTCTGCAGGAGGAGGAGTGGATGGCTGAGCGGACAGTGAGAGACTCATTGTGGGACAGATCGTGCTGCTCCTCTCAGGGCAACCCCCCCTGGCAGCAGCAACTCCCTTTGCTCTCCATGAGCCTCGGGCTCCAGGAAGTTCTCCCTTGGCCTTTTCATTTCACAGTGGCTGAGGATGACATTTCCAAAGCACTCTATGGAAATCAGGTGGCTGCATCCCACTGGGAGCTGGAGGTCGGCTCAGGGAGAACACTCAGGGATGAGCATTGAGGCTTTCTGTACCCCTTCCCTGGGTAATCACAACTGCTGAAAAATCTGATTTTAGGACTCTCCTGCACCTCCTTTGTACCCTCAGCCACCCCAGGGGTTTTTGGGGTTTGCTGTCCCACGCCATGAGGATGCAGGATTGAGTGATGCTGGCACAGAGGGAGCTCTGTGCTCTTGGCAGGGACACTGGGAGATGATCTGTGGGAATGGGAAGTGTTTCTCCGTCTCACTTTGCCCACCTGGGTGGGGATGGTGAATTTCCTCCTGGATGTGTGAAGCTCTCCAGACGAGCTGCATCCCTCCTCAGGCACAGGTGAGGCTGTAAGAGCCTGGCTTCAGCAGCACCTGTTGATTCTGGGAGCCTTGAGCACCTCACACAAGGTCTGGGAGCAGGATTTTGAACCCCTGTGATAAGAATGCCAAGAAGAATTAATAACGAAGAGCCCAGGTCCTGCTGGTGCTGCACAGGAGGGGAAGCAGCTGTTGTTTTCTTGCTTTAATGGCTCACAGGAACAAGAGGCCATAAACAGTTAAATTCCTCCTGACAGCTGGGGCTGCTGAGCTCTGTGGCTTCTCCAGCACCTCTGCTCCCCTGCAAAACTCGATGTTTTTCCCGTCCAGTGCTTTGATCAGAGGGAGAACACAAACGACACCTCGATGATTACTCACATTTTCAAACGCAGTCCAACAGCAAGAGCTGTCACCTTTCATAACCCCCCTGGGCTGCCCTGGCTTCGTGTCCCCTCTCATGATTTCTCACAGCTTTGGCTCCCTGGGAGATGTGGATTTGGTTT
>VZTB01014406.1:133431-146831 GCA_013397245.1 Thryothorus ludovicianus | reverse complement strand
TTTTTTTGGTGGCTGGTCAAGTAATTTCTGATCAGTGAATGAAAACAAGAGCTGCTTGAGAAGTCAGGAAAAAGCTGGGGATCAATGGAATGTGAAGTAGTTTTTCCCTCAGGGGGGCTGAGTGCTTCCATACGAGGGTTATCAGTGGATAAATGAGTTGAGGAGGTCAGCTCAGCCTTGCTGCAAGAATGGCTTTTTTCAATTCAGGCCATGATTTAATTAGACCCCAGAAACTGTGACAAGACGGTGCTGAGTGGATGGATATTGGACAAATAAATATTATAGAGGCCACTTTCAAGTTGACTGAAATGGTTCATAAATTAGAGCTAAAGTTGGGCAAATTGCTTGAGCTGGAGGAGAGGCAGGGAGGGGATTTTGTGTGTGGATTCAGGATTAGCAATCCCCAGCAGGCTGGGATGGGGCTGCATCTTTGCTCCTGCATGCCAAAGCAAATTTAGGGTGCAGCAGAAGAAAATCTAGAATTGTAGATCATAACCCAGAAGTGGGAACTGCTTAAAGTAAGATTAATTGATACTCAAAATTGCTGTTGTGATTGCAGGTCACAGCTCTGTGTGTTTTTAGAACAGAAGTGCTGGGTCAGGGAAATATTTCAACCTTGTTCCGTGCTTCCTCCACCCAGGCTTTGTGCTCTGATCCCTCCTAATTAAATGCCTAATTATGAGGGGTGGAAGCCCTCCTGTGCCTCCCCTGCCTTTGGAATGCTGGACAAGGTGGTTCAGGCTCCACAGCCACTTCCAAAAAGAGAGGGTTGGCCATTTGCTGCAAGGTGGGGATTGCTGCCCTCAACCCAGAGCCTCATCCACCCTCACCCTCCAAGCCCCTGTCCTGAGCAGGCTCCTCCTCCAACTCCTTTATCCTGAAAAACCTCAGCTTCTCCTTCCATCACCATTTCCCTCCCTTCTCCTTCTCCTTTAGAGAGTGGTCACCCCATTTCTCACTCCTGTGAGCAGCTGGGGCTCCTGGAAACCGACTGGAGAGGGCTCATTTTTCAGGGAAGAGATGCCTGCAGCATCCACTGTCCTTCCTCCCTCTCCCCATCACCTGCACCCCCTGTGCACACCTTGACGGATGGGGATGCTCTGAGGAACTGCTTCAATTTTTTTACTCCTTCCTCTAATCCGTGGCTGCGGTGCCAAGTGCTTTAAAGCTGCTGCTCCTCCATAGATCACCCCAAAGTGGTGAAGTCCAGTTAATAACAGCCTGGAAAATGCCATCAATCAGCAGAGGGAAAATGTCTCCCAGCAAACTCCTTAGTGCCCAGTGTGGCTGTTTGTGGCAGAGATAGATGAGCTGCAGTGCTTTGGGGGGCTGTTTTTCCCTTTTACACTTTCCCTAAGCCCTTTATCAGGGTTTTTCTGATTGAGGCCGCTTGTTTGGGGCTGTTTTCTTCCCCCTGCCCTGGAATTCCTCCTGCACTCTGAGCCAGATGTGTTCAGAGGCTGTTTCTGTGCCCATAAATGCACAATTTTATATTTTAGACAGTTCTAAACACCCCTGCTCGGGACTTGTACCTCCCTGCCTGCCTCCTGCTCTCAGATCTCTCCTGTCCTGACATCACTTCTCAGCTGGGTCCCTGCACATCCTTTCATCTGTCACAGCCACCAGCTCTCAGCTGCTGAGTGCCACAGTTGTCACCAGCCAGAGAAGTGATGTAACACCAGGCAGGTGATGCTGCCTCCCTCCCCGAGCAGCTTTTTCTTCCATGCATCATCTCCTGCTGCTGCTGGAGCCACCACAGGGTGGGGAATGGCAGCAGGGATGGGGAATTTGTGGCCCTGCCACATTTTTCTGTGCATTTATATTCCAGTCCCTGCCAGGGGTCAGGGTGCCACTGTGCCAGGCACTGCTTTCAGCCACCATAATGAGAGGTGGCAGTGTGAGAGCCATGCAGAGGGAAAAGGAATCTTTATTCAGGGCAAAGTGAGGAGCAGAGACTGCCTGGTGCTGCTTTTCCTCTGAGAGGATGGAATATCTGCCTCCCAGGGTTGTGCTCCTCACTGGCTCCCAGCTGTGCTGTGCTCTGTGTGCACAAACCCCAAAATTTCTGTCCTGGAGGTGCCAATGTCCTGCTCTGTCGGGTTCTCTGCTATTTTGCAGAAATTCCCCGAGCTAGCAAAGTCCTTNACATTAGACAGTTTCTCCTCTAAATCAATCACTCGTGTCTTGGTCACCGAGAAGATGGAGAGGGAAGAAGAAGAAGGAAGAAACTCAAAAGCCACGAGGTTCCTCCATCTTGGCAATACCCACCCCCTGTACAAAAACCCAAAATCTGCTTTTACACCCTGTGACAAACTCACTACTGCTCTATTTAAACTCCTGTGACCTGTAATTCTTCTTTTAAGGTTGGCAATCCTTCCCACGGGCTAAAATCCAAACCACAGGGGTTCTGGGCTGTGTGCCAGGGTTTCTGAGACCCCTGCTCAGGTCCCTGAGCCTCCAGGGCAGCCAGAGGTGAATCTTTTGTTCCCACACTGCTCTTGGTGATCAAACCTGCCAGTGTCACACAAGTTCTTTAGGAGAAACTCAGCCTTGTCCCTTGACAAATGTCATGATGGACTCAGTTTATCCTAAAGCCAGACTAAAGCCCCTTGCCCTCCCTGCCCTGGAGGATCAACACTGAGATTTATCCCTGTGCTGACAATCCCCCTGCACAGCTTTGGCTGGGGTTGGTTTTTTCCCTCTGGGAAGAGATCCCAGTGCAAACACACACATCCATCCCCCGTGTCCCAGCTTCCAGCACGGTCTGTGCCTCCTCTTCTCCTCCCCTCCTCTTCCCTGAGCTGTGTGGGGCCAGATGGGCTGGGAGCAGGGACAAACAGCTTGGCTCTGCCTGTGCTCGAGCAAACAAGGGCTCAGCAGATTGTGGGGAAGCCAGGCGTGGACCAGGTGACCCTGCACAGGCAGCCTGTTGCTCTGCTGTCTCAAATCCCTGCCAGAAAAACGAGATTTTCCTCCTGAGGGAGCTGAAGGGGCCATAGAGGTGCAGGATGCTGAGCTGAGAACCCTTGCAAACATTGCCGATGGCAAAAAGTGATAACAAAGCTTCTGGACACAGATCCTGATGCTCCTGCTTTCCCCACATTTCCCAGCCCCCCTCCCTGCTCTGGGGTGGGTTAATAGCTGATGAATGCTCTGCCTCCTGGCAGGGTGTTTGGGATGGCTCTGAGTGCACTCTGAGTTATTAGGAGCGGGTTTTAATGGCTGCAGCCCTCCCCTGCTTGGCCGCTGGGATGTTCAGGGGATGGATTGTTCACTCACCTTAAACAGCCCCGAGTAAAGACCTGCAATCTCCTTAAGTGCCTGCTGTTGAAAGTCAGCAGTGCCCTGATGATCCAAACTGGATCTGGAGATCTTTGTGTGCAGGATAAATAACCACACACTTAAGGCTCTTAATTAACAACTGTCTGTGCCTCGGAGCTGAAAAGTTTATGCTGGCTGTGTACAGGCAGATCAAAAAATCCTTCTCAACCACCAAACAAAACCCTCTGGGTTTATTTGAGTGTCTCCAGGCCAAATGCCACGGCTCAGGCTTCTCCAGGAGGTTGACAAGGAATTTTACTTTCCTCTTCCATGTCCCTCCTCTCCCAAAGTTCCATTCCTGGCTGGACACATGTACCTGAGCAGGATCAGCTTAGAGGCTCTTTGGCACCAGCTCTATAATATCTTCTGGCTCTATAATATCTGAGTTGATTTTTTTGTTTGTTTTAAATAGGGAAATTAAGAGAAAATAGGCCAGAAGGAGGACAGGGTTGCTGTTCCCTTCTTTTGACTCTTGTTCTGAACTTGCTCACGTTTGCTGAGTGCTTGTTTCAATTAGAGCAGGTATCAGAAACTGAGGCATTGAATCCAAACCGACTTCTTTGGATCCCCAAACCCTTCCCACTGCTCATCTCCTGCAATATTTCAGCTTCTCCGTTCTGCTCTGGGAGCTGACCCCTCAGCCTGGTGCTGAAACATCCTGAATCCAGCCTGGACCCAAATCCAAACCTTATTTTATCCTTTTCCCCCTCTGTCTCTGGTACTTTGCTGTCCCCTGATCCTTTACTGAGCTGAGGGATGAGCTTGGCCATCACATTTGGGACCAACTCTTCTGCATCCATCTGGCTCCAAAGAATTCCAGCCTAAACCAGAGCAGCTGCCTTGTTTTGGTGGGTGACAGCTCTGCAGAACCACCTGTGAATCCCATCTTAGCCAGATATTCTCATTTGACAGCTTAATCAATATCCCAGAAAGAAGCAGGAAATCCTCTAAAATTAATTTCTCCCTTCCCCTCTTGGCTGACCTCTCTCCCAAAACCCTGCTGCCCTGAGGTCCAGCATCAGGGAACTCTCCACGAAATCTGCACTCCACCTCATTTTTTTTTCCAAGGAAAACTGCTGTTGGTTGACTCTGGAGCTGAGCTTTTAAGCAAACAGGCCCACATTTGATTGCTCTTTTGTCTTTACAGAGGCAGCAGCAGGGAAGTGGCTGAGCGAGTAATGTACTTGTCTGTGTCATTATTAAGCACACCATAAATAAAGCAGATAATAAAAGCAGTCTTTTTTACTCTCTCTTTTCAAACAGTGACAGGAGCTTCCTGGAAAATTACCTTTTTACCTTTTTCCTTTCTCTTAGTGTACAAGTTAAAAGGGTTTTGGTATTTCTCGACATCTAATAAACAACCACTTTCCCCTCATTTTCCCTGTGCTGAAGTGGAGGTAATGAATGCATTTTATCACTGCTCTCCAGAGAGGAGCAGGAATCAGGGATCTGAGGGAATAGGAGGAGGCATCTCCCTCCATCCCCACAGTCTGGGTGCTGCAGGCGAGTCAGACACGGTAATTCCACTCCTCCATCCCAGAGAAAAGTAATTCCAATCCTTCATCCCCTAGAAGAGCAGTTCTTTGGAGGATGACTTCAGTTGATCCCTGCTATCCATCAAAAGTGGGATGAGGGGGGAAAACCACCTTGGAGAGTTCCCTGCAGTACAGAGAGAGGAAAATATGTAAATAACCACTCCAGGATCCCCAGAGTGCTGTCCTGACACCCCAGCAGGAGCAGGTTTTTGGGGAAAAGGAAGGTTCAGAGAGGTGAAGTGACCCTGGCTGTGACACCAGAGGAATTCCTTAATCCCTTTATTCTCCCAACTTCACGTGTAGTATTTAAAAATGAGATTTTATGTCCCAACATCACTTCTCAGTTCTGACTTGGCAGTAATAAGTTGCTCAGGTGGTGTTGTTGAAGCTGTTTTATTAACACTGGATGGGATGGAAAAAGCAGGATGGATTTTGGGGCAGGGGAGGAATCCCCAGTGCACACCAAACCTCTCTTCGCTGCATGCAGCTCCCACCTCCCCTGGGAATTTTTTTTTTTTATCAATGAGAACAGCAGAATTGGAGCTCACAGGATTCAGAAGGGTAAAGCAATTGTCCAGCAAAGATTACTTTCTTTTTCTCCAAATGGAAATGCATTTATGAGCTGAAAAAATAACATTCCTGGCAGCTGAGTTCAAGGAGGAAAAAGAATAAAAACAAAAGAGATGAAGAGATGGGGTGAAAAAGTGACCATTTGGTGTCAGGGAAGGTCTGGAGAAACCATAATCAATGAACACCAAGTTCAAACTGGTCCTTTTCTGGAGGATTTGTGGGATGAGGGCAAAGGGAGAAGCAGCAGCTCCTTCCTCCCAGCCCCAGACACACTCTGGGAGCTCCAGGAAAAATTCCAGACTGGAATTTGGGGCAGCATCAAAGGGAGATGTGGCTCCACACTGGTGTCACTTTGCAGTGAGCCAGGTGCCACCCCAGCAGTGCTTTAGTTCCTGTGGTGGAAAAGGGGATTTTTCAGTGGTTTAGGATTTGTAATGTGCTGCCTCCCCTGCTCCAGAGGCTCTCATTTCTGATTTAGCTGCTGTGCCCTCCCACCCCTGAGCTGCTGGGACAGTGAAAGGTCACCAAATGAAAAGGGAGTGATTTTAATGCCAAAAACTCCTTTATTTGGGGAGCTGATGTGCAGAGTGCTGCTCTCACAAGGGAAATAGAGACCCCCCCACCGTTCCTGAAGGCTCTGGGGAGGTGCTTTGATATTGGGTGGAGGATAAAATTCCTGCCTGGTGCAGCAGGGGCTGATTTTCAGTGCTTTGCCCAAGGAATTCTGCAGAGCAGCACAGATGTGCAGTGAACACCTGGAGACTTCTCTTGGGTTCTGTGGACTTTGTGAAGTGGTTAAAATTAGCAAATTAGTGACGGGAAAAGTGGCATATTATTGATTGTTTATTGTTATTGTTATTTCTGTCAAAAATGAGCCAAGCTGGGGAGGAAATTCTGTTTTTTTTCCAGTGGTGTCCTCCCCCCAAAGCCCACCCTGGCTCTGATGGGGGTGCAGAGGTGCTGGGATCCCCTCTCCTTCCCACTCCCCCCAGCAGCAGGAGGCACTTCCAGCAGTGAGTGACACGCTGGGAGGATGGAATGACAGCTCACAAATGCATCAGCAGGAAGCTGGGCTGATCTTTCAAGGCACAGGGTCTGTTTTCCATCCAGGAGCAAAATTGTTTCTGTGTCCATGTGGATCACAAGTGACAGGCACAGCCGGGAGGGGAAGGACCCCCTGCCCTGCCAGCAGGGAGTTATCAGGATTTATTTAGCTCTGTGCATCCTTCCAAACATCAGCCTCAGAAGGGGAAGGTGGTGGCAAAAAAAAAAAAGAAATTGAGCCACTTAAAAATGTGCACCTGTCCGTGCTCCCTTCTCCAGGGTGTTCAGGACTGAATATAAATTTATATTGGAATGTTTCTTTGTCGTTTCTATGTTAATTGAGTGATTTAGCCCCCAAATAAGAGCCCATTCACAGGAGAAGGGATTTGGGGGCTGCCCACAGAGCCTGCTGTGGTTTAGGATGAGCAGGGGTTCAGAGGGAAGGAGGGATTAGCACAGGACTGGAGCTGAGATCTCAGTGAGTGCCAGCCTGGGCCCTGGGGAGCAGAGCTGGCTCCCTGATGTGAGGCTGTGCCTGGCCAGGGGGGCTGAAGGAGGAGTTTGGTCCCAGGGCTGAGTTGTGGGGCTGGGGAATAATCAAAAGGGAGAGAGGATGGGGAGGGGGCTGTGAAAAGTGATGCTGATTTTTCCTCCCCTGGGCCAAGGAGGATTAAATGACCGAGCTGGGCTCTCACAGGGAGCCCAGCCCAGAGCTCCTGCTCTCCTCCTGGTGCTTTTACATCTCATTTTTCTCAGTGGGAACATCAAACACAGGGTGAGGCATCAGTCCTGGAGCCTGCTGTCACACAGCTGTGCTGCTGCAGCTCCTGAGCCCAGCCCACTGCCAGGAAAATGAATCCACAAACAGCAGAGGTTTGTGTCCAAAAAGGAGACAGAGGAGCTCTGTGACTTTATTCCAATAAAGGCAGAGCCCATGGGACATTCCCTTGGGATCTCTCTGATTTTTGGAGGATGCAGCCTCCTGTTTATCCCAATTTCCCAGCCACATTTCCCTCTCTCCTTCCCCACTTGAGAGGTCCAGACTTCCCTGAGATTCCCCTCTAATGTACAACCCTCCCTGCAGCTCCTCTGAGGCATCAGCCTGTGGCCTGCTAGGACAAAACTGATCAGCTCAGGGGCCCTCATGCTGGATAAATCCATGGGGAGACCTTGCAAGGCCAGAGGGGCAGGGAGCCCTTCCTGCTTGACAAAGCAATTTTTTTTTAGACTGAATTCTCTTTTTTTACCACTCCAAGGGGCTCCTGGGTTTGAATGTACAAGGAGGGATGTGGATGTCCGTGATTATCTTGACATTGCCTTCCCCTGTGCTTGTGCTCTGTGAAATGCTCCTTGCAGGGAGTGTTTGTGTGTTTAACTGCTGCCTTGATGGGCTGAGTGTTCCACCCTGGCTTTTCCATCCTTCCCCTTGGCAAAGCAGGATTTCCACCGAGAGGTTTGAAAGGGGCAGGAATAGGCAGGGTCTCCGTGCATCCCCTCTTCCATTTGGGCTTTTCCTCACCGAGCTGTCCCTGGGAATGGCTGCTGTGGGATGGTGAGGTTGTTCCACACATTTCCCAAAAGAAATCAGAGCCACACACTGTGAAATTTTAGTTTTTCCTCCTGCTGCAAAGGAGGGAGAATGGAAAAAGACAATAAAAAATAAGAGTGAGAAGTGTTTTTAGTGCTCTCCTAAACTGGAGCAGAGCCTTGGGATCCTGGAGATTTCCTCCCACGACAAAGCAGAATTATTTGGGGGGGTTCATCTCTGCCTCCTGCGCCTCACTCCTCTCCTGCTTTTGTCTTCCCAAGGCCGAGGTGAGGAGCTGGCGAGGTGCAGAGGGGAGCAAGGCAGGAAGGAAAATACGATTTATGATTACCTGCGATGAACATCACCTGTGATCAGCATTACCTGGGGTGCCTGCAGGAAAGCAGAGGCGCTGTGTTTTCTGCTCCTGCCCTGTTTGTCGGCTGGGGTTGTACCTGCACGCATAAACAATGGGGTATTTACCGAGGCACCGAGCCTGCCTCATCAGCATCATTAATGGGGAGATAATTAGCGCAGCGGGAGTGTAACTCTATTTATGGCCCTGCGGAGGCACATCCTCACCCCAAAGCACTCGGGGTTTGTTCCCAGCCTGTGCAGGTGGCTCTGGCTTCCACCAGCATGAATTAAGCCTGAATTAAGTCCGGTTTTTTTTGCAACTGAATCAGCTTGAGAGCTCAGAACATTCATCTCCTTTCTGGGAGTAAATAGCACGGTGACCACAGATTAAGGAGCTGCCTGAAGAACAGCTTTAGCTGTGAGTGGGGAGTAAATGTGTTTTTCCAGTTTCCCTGCTGAATATTAATGTCCCATCCCTGGAGCTGGGTGGTTTAGCAGGAGATCTTCCTGCAGGAGCCCTGGGTGAGTGCTCTGCAACAGAGCTGAGAGCCCCAGCACGAGGGAAGGGACTTGTCAGAGCGTTTATTTACAGAATTGATGAAAATAAACACAGGCACGAAATGGTTTATTGGGTTTTATTTTTTTGAAAACACTCAGGATTGCTGCTCCCCAGCAGGTAAAACAATGAAAATGAAAGTTAGAGAGGGGTGAGCAAGGACAGGGCAGCACTTTGAGGTGCTGCAAGGACAATTTGCTGCCCATCCTCCCCCAGCTGCAGAACAGCCAAATTCCAGCACAGGACAGAATTTGCTGAGTTAGGGGATGATGTGGGGTTTATGCTGTGTGGGGGTTTTTTTGGCATGATCCAGGGGGATGGTTGCAATCCAACAGCCCAAGCTGTTGGATCACATCCCCCCCAGTGTCCCAAGGGCCAGGATTCATCCTGGATCTGCCGTGGATGTCCTGGACTCCTGTGTGTCCCTCTGAGGATTCCTTTGCCTTAGAAAGCCAATATATGGAAATGTAACACAAAACTTAAGCCCTCAGCACTTCTTTAATCCTCTCCAGTAACACAGGAGCCATTCTCTATGCATCCCATAATCAAATTTCCCTGGGTTTATCTGTCACTTGCAGACCTCCATCACCCTTACCTGGGAGCAGGGACTTGTAACACCAGCCATGTCCTATTGTTCCCATTTGTTTGCTGAGCATGCGGGTGGAGAGGCATAAATATTAAAATATCCCCATTATAAAGCCAGGCCTCCATTGATAAATGATGTATAAAATCAATTTACAACCCAGGAATAAAAAGCACCCATGAAGTGGTTGCTAGCTCCAGGTACTAGAAAATTATTCCTCCATAACTTGCTCTGACTGGAACTCATTACACACTCTGTCCGTGGAATGATTTTGTTGTTAAAAACTCTGTCACTCAGAGCTTATTTATTCCCTCTCCTGGCAAAGAATCCCGGAGTGGCTGCTGCCTCTGGAGCAGAGAGGTGCTGTGCTCTGCTGTTTTTGGGCACTGCCAGTCCCTCACGCCTCAGTGCTCAGCAGAGTTCGGGAGAAAAGGCAGGAGGGAGAAAATTGGGAATTGCTGATGTCTCCTGAATCGTTGGCACCTGCACGTTTAACTTCAGGCAGGGGAAGAATCCCACTTTTGATTGTGCTGAATTTAACCCCTTGGGCACGCTCACCAAAGGGAAAATCTTCCCTGCCAAGGAAATCAGCCCTCTCTGGTTACCCAGGTTTGTCTGAGTGCTGCCTTGGTGTCCCAAATCCCGGGTTTTTATCCAGGTAGGGCTGCTTGGCTCCTCCCCCTGGATGGAGCATTTCCCAGTGGGATGATGGAATTTTATCAGTGACTCAGTGGCCCATGAGCAGAAGATCTGTGCCTGGAGGGAGGATGGGTCTGGCAGAGATACAGAAACTGCCCCAGCTGGTTTCTGGTCAGGAATTTACACCATCCCTGACCCCAATTCCTACAGATGGGGATGGAATAACTCAGCTCTGCAACCCAGGACAGCCTTGCAGGTGTGGGGAGCAGCAGGGTGAGGCCAAAGCCGTGTCACACACAGAGGCTGATGTGGTGGGATAAAAATAAAAGCGATGGGAGCCAGCAGAGCACCCTCCGAGGTGGGGGCCATCAGGCAGAGCTGCTGGGTTTCTGACACATCTGCCTCCCGTGGGAAGCAGTGCTGGAAGAACATCCTAATTTCCTCTCAGGGCTCGGCATTTTGATCAAGAGAAACTTTCCTGAGGTGGAGGAGAAGCTCAGGAGCAGCCTCCCTGGAGGAGGGTGCTTAAAGCAGCTTCCCCAGGGATGGATTATTTTGGTCCTCAGCTACTCAATACCTTTATTAATGACTGAGTTGATGATCCATGTCCTCTGCTGGGCTCGGCTGCAGATGAAGCAAAGATTTGTGATGTTGCAAATATTGCAGTTATTGTTATAGCATCAGGCAGGCTGCCTGGTGAGGTGGCCACCGTCCAACAAATCACGGCTAAAAGCATCCAGTGCTTCTGGAATTGAGATTCTCAGGTCTGGAAGTTCAGGATTTTGACAGAGTTTGGCCTCGCTGTCCTGCTGAGTGTTGTTTTAACTCCTCTGTAGCTCTGCTCACCAAATAAATGCTGCTTAATGCTCAGTCTCCCTCCACAACAAGGGAATTAATCACACCCTGGTTGGAAATCGTCCTGCAAAGCTAATCCCAGTCTAAAGCAGTGTAAGCAAGGAGAGAATCCAGCTCCCTGAGATTTCTTAATTCGGAATATTGGCATCTCTGCAGCCTCTGGAGGAAGCAATACCATCCATGGCTGGTTTTAGGGATTTTGGTGTGAATTGAGTTAGCAAAAATCAACCTGGTGGCTCTGCAAAGAATGTTCCAGCAGCCGCCTGGCCAGTGGCAAAATTGGTGTCCTCTTACTGCTTCTTTTGTGGCTTTATAGAATTAAAAAAATAATAAATTTAAAAAATCATCATAAATCCAGCAGTAAAGAGCTGTGGAAGAAATTATTGAAATGATGAAATTCTTCCTCTCTGGGCTGTAGCTGCAGGGCTCTAGAGCACTGCTCAGACGAGGAAGTGCCATTTTTTGGGTCCCTTTTTAGGAGAGCCTAGGAAGGAGGAGCAGGGAGAAGGGGCAGAGAGCCCAGGTGAAGGCAGAGCTGAGCATTCCTGGCGCTGGGGACACTCAGAGGGTGAATACCACAGAAATCCAACCCCACTCTTCCCCGT
This sequence comes from Thryothorus ludovicianus, assembly GCA_013397245.1. NCBI lineage: Eukaryota > Metazoa > Chordata > Aves > Passeriformes > Certhiidae > Thryothorus > Thryothorus ludovicianus. The sequence goes on along the minus strand of VZTB01014406.1, from coordinate 135,241 downwards.
GGGGTCCTTACAGCTCCTGTGCCACTGCTGAGCCCCTCAAGAGCCACAACTTCCCCTCCAAACTCTTTTTTTTCCCCCTTTTTCTCCTCGAGGCAGCGGCTGGTGGCGTTCACCTTGTTAAAAAGCCATTATGCTGTAAAACAATCTCTCTCTTAATAATGATATTAATTTCAAATGCCAGAGACAGAGTCGTAAAACCTCCTGGTGGGTTGTGAGGAGCTCAGAGCCCTTTCCCTGCCGTGCCAGGAGGATGAGGCTTCTCCCAGCCCCTTCCTTCCTCCACGGGCACTGCTGAGGACTGGAACTCGTATTTTACAGAAAGTACCCTGCTTGAAAAGGTCAATGGCTGATGTTATTCATGGAAGGGGGGAAAAAGGAGGAGGGAAGAGAGATCTTCCAGCTTTTTGCTGGGGAAACTTCCCTCAGTTCTGCCGAGGGGGCTTTGGCACCTCCTGGGAGGAAGCAGAGGAGTGGGGTGTTGATGCAGTGCTGGGGAAAAGGTGATTTCAAAGTCAGCCCAGCCTCAGAAAATCAGAATTTCCAACCGATTCCGCTGTGTTTGGATTTGTAGGGATCTCCAGGCTGGGTGGTGGAGAGCTCTGGAGCTTCTCTCTTGTTATTTTGTGCTTCTTAGTGCTGTACCTAAATTAATCCTGAGCTGGGCTGAATCAGGCTCTGTAACCCTGCCTGGGAGTTCCAGACAAAACTCAGGAAAAAAGATTTACCCAGTTTCAACTAAAGGCACTGAGGGACACAATCTGTATTTAATAATATGATATAATATAATATATAAGCTATGTTTTCTGGAAAAAGAATTTAAAAAATCATGTCCTCCTTCCAGCCTGAATTGCTTCAGCCTTCAGCCCCCAGTTTTTGTTCTTCCTTTGGCAGATTAGAGAGACCTTTACTGTCTCAGGGTGGGTTAGAAAGACCAACAAAACCCTTTATTCTGTCAATAGGCAAATAAAACCTGGCTTTGGTGTGAAGTTCAGCTTCTCTAAGGCTGGGACTTTTTGCTCTGCAGGTGGCTCTGCTCTGGACTTCGCTCCCTTCTGGTATTTATAAACTCCAGGGCTCTCTCTGTCCTGGTTTGGGGGTTCAGGGGTGTTATTTTGCAGCCAATATTTACCCAGATAAAAGTTTTCTCTGAATTCTCTCCCTTACAAGTGCCTGTGAGAAACTTTTGTGTTCCTGGGGTTTGGGAGTGTCCTGGCAGCTGCTCATCCCTAAAAGCTGAATTCATGGGGGGTTTCAGAGCAGGCTGGAGTGTCACAGCATCATTCTCTGACCTGGGACATCCCACAGCCCTGAACTGGCTCAGGAGCCTCCTGCTGCCTTCTCCCACATCCTGGATTTAACCCCCAAATTTGCTGGAAGGGCAGGAGAGAGGGGCAGGAGCCACCTCATATAGGACATCAGAAAACCCCAAAATCCTGTCTGTGCTGAGCTCAGGCTGCTTCATTGCCAGGAGCAGCTTGGTGGGCGAGGAGGGAGATGAGGTGTGAAGGCTCAGATGGCTCCTGCTCCAGAGAATTCCCATTGCTGCCACCCCCTGGGACACTCAGATGACAGCCAGCAGTGTCTGACACACATTCCTGGTGTACAATGGAGTGTCAGAGCAGTCAGGCAGGGAATAAAACCCAAAAAAACAGGTAGAAATGGTGTTCAGTGACAAATGCTGAGTGTTTTGTGTCAGCACTGCTGTCCTGCAGTTCCAGCCCCAGCTGACTGCTCTGGGTGCAGACAGGAATTAAAGGCCAGGATGTGAAGCCAGAGGAGTTTTGGTTGATTTGCTGCTTGTCCCTTTTTT